>VXBB01007623.1:78527-241058 GCA_013399915.1 Illadopsis cleaveri | reverse complement strand
AAAAAAAAAAAGACAACAAACACTGTGGAAGCGGCTTTATGTGTTTTAGGGTTTCTATTGCACCCCTTTTTGGTACTTTCTCTTTCAAAACCAGCAGTAGCTCAAATTCCTCTGAATATCACAGAACTGTGAGCTCTTCTCTCACACTGAATTGCAGAAAGCTCAGCTTGGGGTGGGACCCTCAGTAAAAAGAACTCAGTAAAAAGAAAAAAAATCATAGCATTATATAGCTCAAAGCTTTTGTAACATCACTATTCTTAACAGCATTGGCTTGTACACCAGCCTAGAAAACTGCAATTTTTAATAGGGCTAAGCATTTGAGGAAAGCTTACATCACATCCACGCTTAGAACAGAATTAAGGGCCAAACTAGAAAACTACAGAGCTGTAGCACAGGCAAAGATCCTAAACTCAGTGATAAGGTAAAGAACAGAAGTCTATTCAGACAGGCTGCATAGGCTGGTCCAAGAAGACTTTCAAAGGGGAGGTCATGTTCAGCAAAACTTCTGTGAGCACAACAATGAAAAGCTGTTGGGACTCAAGCTAGAAATACAAGGTACTGGAAATAAAAGGTCCAGGAATGCTTTTTATACCATACTGTATAACACTAGTATATAAAGATTAATAAGGATAGCAACGATGGCACAATTCATAGACAGGAAACAAGCTCAGTGCTACACCTGAGTTCAGTGATTAGCAATAGATGGGTTGAACTTGGAAAGAGGGAGAAGTGAATTGTGTTGCAATCTGGTTTTTTACAGGACCCAATTAATGAATACACAACAGCACTGTGGAGGAAGCAACTGAGCTTACTTCCTGCCTATACATTTGTAGTTGGCCAAAGCTTCTATCAATCCTGGAAAAAATACAGAAAAATACTTCTACATTTTAAAGACAAAAAGGTAATTTGCAAGCCAGTGACTTACACATAATGATATTTTAACATTAAATATAACAGAGAACATAACACTGCTTAGAGACCTATCAAACTGGTAACCTTGTGCAAGGTACCATGTAAAGAGGATAAATATCACCCCCCCCCCCTTCAAAGGCCTTACAAAATAGAAAGTACATGATGCAGTGGGTTTGACATTTCAAGAAGATAAAAACCTAATGAAAAGGCAAACATGCTAAGGAATCCACAGGGAAAGCAGTCCAGAGAACAAAGACAAACAAAAATTGAAAACCAAGCAGCAAGGGTCTGGCAGTGAAAAGCCATGAAAGCAACCAAGGCTGACAATAAGCAACCCAAAGAAACCTCCTCAGAAGGTCTCGCAAAAAAGAGATAAAAAAGGTTCTAAAGACAAAAGCTAGAACATACAAGAAGATACAGGCATGCATACACATACACACATGTATATTGACATATATAAACAGACAAAGGGATGAGCCTTGCCTGGAACTGAAGCAGAGGTGTGAGCTCACAGAGGCTGTGGCCAAAGACAGTGAAGGGAAGCAAGAATAGAACTGGATTTTCAGCACCAACTTGTGGCTTTTACTGTTGCTTTTTACTGTTTAGTACAACTACATTCCCTGAATTCCTTTTGGTTTGGGGAACTAATATAGGAGATTTGGGGTCCTTTTAGGTCTAGAGTGACCTGCACTATTTTCCAGTGTTGAAAGTCAAATATTTATGTACATTAGTGAAAAGTCAGAGTCTTTTACGAGAAGGGAAGAACACAGCATGCTGCCAAAAGAGCAGAGCCTCTTACTGGCAGGAGTGGAACACATTTCTGCAAAGGACTGGGCACATTTTGATTTAACAGAAGAGCAATGCTGCATTTCTGTCTATCAGCCAGTGTAAGATTAATGCCTTCTGATGTGAGACTACTGCACACCAGAGAGAACTGACTGACAGAAGCATTAACTAATGTTTGTAACATGATGGTTTTACAATCACTACCCTCATATCTTTTTAACTAAGGGCTCCTATAAAGCAGGAGGCGACACCATATGTCACTTTAGTAAATCTCTAGAAGCTAAATTCAAAATCTAGCTGTTTGTGCATAGAGACATACATATGTGTGCATGTCCACGTATATGTCCACTCCATGATATTTCTTTTAAGATTATTACTTATAATTACTGGTACAGAATTTCACAAGCTGAGAAAAATTGTCCCTCTTTAAAGGGAAAAAAAAAAAAAAAAAAAAAAAAAAAAACCCACCACAAAAAAAAAACCCCACCACAACAACAACAACAAAAACCACCACAACAACCAGCACTGTTGAATTAGGGATTTTCTAAATTTTAGGGAGAATATTTTTGACCCTAAAAGTACTCCTCTGAGAACTCTATTTTATTTATGTCATTTTCAATCAGGGCACATTAAGTTGGCACAAAAATCCTACCTCGTTGCCAACCAAGTAGTCAAGTGGATTTACAGCAAACTTAAATATGGCTTACAAGGGGGAAACCCAAATTCCAGCTTTGACTTGTCCTTTACTGCAAAACTGAAAATGAGCTATTTTAAGGTTAGAGAAAAAAGAAAAAGTACTTGTAGACTCAGGCTCCATTCTAAGAAAAAGCAAAACAAAGAACAAAATTAGTATTCTGAAGCCTGTGGTGAAATCTACTGAGCTGGAGACTTCTCATTTATACATTGCTGGTTTGAGAAATTTAAGACATGTCCCCAGCTTCAGTAGGACTAAAATCAAAACTATTTCTACTTTTCCTCATCACTAATGCAGATTAATTCATTAAGAACTAAGCAAAGACCATCAATCAAGCTTCCAGGTAATCAATAATAAAGTCCTATAGGTTCAGACTGACCCATCTCTATTTTCACTGGGAAGCAATTAGCAGGTTGAGTGTTATTAGAGTATATTGGACCAATTCCAATAGAGATGTAATGAATGGAATTAAACTGATTTCATTAACACCTGCATATTGAAAGACATACGGAACAGGCTTGGTGAGAAGCCAACGTGAAATGTGATCCCAATCTGAACCTTCTCTTCAAACTTCTTTCCAGAAAATGACAACCCAGCTATATTGACTAAGTCCCTATGTTTCAGCCTTTTTTTTTTTTTTTTAATTTCTCATTCCAGTCCAGTTGTCCCATTCTTTTGTTTGCACATGAATAATAAAGCAGGGTTAAAAAAAATAAAGAAGGATCATTTGACAGCAATGCATTCATTCTTCTTTAACTCAAAACACTGACAACTCCAGCAGCTACCTCATATCTCCAGGTTCCAGCAGACTACTGGAAGGATTGATAACCAGCCTGCAAATAATTTCTATGTCTGTGAACACATTAAATACAGGTTGTTTCTCATCTGTGCTAAAGAATCTCTGTATCATTGTCCTGATTCTCCTTAAGACTTTTCTACTGCTGCTTTTATGTTTCACTTGGGGTGGGGAGAAAAAAATTAACAGATCTCTGTTAATCTTTTCTTGACAGGTACAGTTTAGGAGTGGCAATAGAGCAGGTAACAAGTTTGACCTTGTAAGAGTGGTGGGAGCTTCAGAGTGCCCTGCTCTCATGCTCTCTTTCTTTCTTTGGGACCCTGCAAGCAATGGACAGAGATTTATGAAGAGATGAAAAGATTCCTTTTCAGTTGCTGTTGAAATTAACTGATCAGACTGCCATCTGTAGGGTCCTGCTCTTCTTTTTCGTGTATTCTCCCTGCTGTGGGAATGAAACTGCAAAGAGAACAAAATTGCCACTCAATTCAACTAAAAGGAGTTCTATGAAATGGCAAGCTGTTAATGTACATACTAAAGATCATCTCCCATTGTGCTTGTCAACCAGTTTGCCCATCATTTAAGATAACATTATCTCGTTGCTTTATCTTAAAAGTCCATGAGTTGCCATGACAAGCCTGGAGAAAAAAATCTTAAAAGTTTCTTCAGATAATTGATGACACATTAAGCTTGGGTTAATAAAGGCTAAGTATCAATTCCTGTCTGTTTCAGCAAGGTAGGGATATTTCAGAAAAGAGCTCTGCAGACTTCACACAAAATCCAACTGCAAAAGAAGAGCTAAGGAAGTCTCCAGAAGTTTGCATCAGGGACATTCTAACTGGGGAGCAATACCTGTGATGCGACAGCAGCAGAAGATAAACCTAAGGACAACATTCCCAAATAACTCATTTTGATAGGTAGGGTCAAAACCCAAATAATACATCCACTGCGGAACAGAGTTATACAAGAGGGACAGACTAGTTTTCCAGTATGAAAAAGAAGCAGACAAACGTAACAAGTGAAGACTGTCAATATTCTGTATGAGGGTCACATTTTTAAGTGAAAATCCTAAAAGAACAGAGATCTGACCTTGTGTTAGAATATGCAGGCAAAACTCAACGCATCAGCAGCCTTCATAGTTAACTGTTTGCATTGGGAGACTTTTGGTTAAGTCAGCAGTGACTCAAGGATATTCTTATAATGGAGAATCAGTTTCAGGGTGGAGTGTGATTTTCTGCAGGAAAAGGGCAGGGAGCAAGAAGGAACAAAAGCTAAAAACAGCTGAAGAGTTAAATCTCCATGGAAAAAAAATTATTACTACCATTTTTAATTTTTTTTTTAGATCTCAAGATCACCATTAGAAATTAATGCTTGCCATGCAAAGGAGAAATACAGCATAAATTTGGTGAAGACTATGGTTAGATCAATATGCCTTTAAATTGTAAAAAGGTGTCATGACCTAAAAAGCTCTAAAATACCTGCTGTCAATAAAGCAAAGTACATTTGCAAACTCTTAAGTTACATTATCTAGTACCTGATGCAAAAATGTTTATAAGAGCACTCTACAATATTTGGGAATTTCTGCTATCTTTATGTTAAATTTGGCAGTTGAGCTACAGTACTTTAACACGTGCATGCACATTGTTTGTGCAAGCAGCTTTCAAGCAGAGGGAATTATAGGACACAGAAAATTCTTTGTGTTTACTATTCATATGTGCATACACTGAATTACCTGGAAACCAGATGCTTTGAAAATGCTAGGACTCCTTTGTAGCAAAGGCAGAAATTTTCTAGCAAGAGTTTCTAGCTTTTTAGAGAACACCTTACTTTAAATTATCTCTTCTTTCTTTCATCAAGACCATTAATTGCATGTGTATTTGCAGTGCTATCTGCGACAGGTGTCACATATCTTTGCCCAACTCATTTGATTAATTGCCTCCCAAGTCTGCCTCTGGCTAAGGGGCATGCCACCTTTTACTACAATCCCTGCCAGTCCCAGCAATTTATTTGTCACATGTACATACACAGCCCAAGCTAAGAACAGTAAGAACTCATGTTACCATGCCCATCTCATTCAATTAATTGCTTCAGTGGCAAGCCCCTGGCCAGGACAAATTTGGGTAACTGTAGTGTTAAATCACCCATACAAACATTTTCCACATATATACTAAATCCATTTACTGGATTTACCACTCACCCATTTTCTGTCACCATATACCCCAGTTCTTGCCACTCATTTGAAGGTTAAATGTCACATGCACAATCTGAGCTCCAGCTGTTGATCTTGACTCTGTCTGCCCTTTGCTCCATGTTCTGAAGTTAGAATACATTTGGTGAGATGTTGTTTCTCCCAGATCCAAATATGTATTATTAGATAGAAAGTGTCAGTATTAAGAAGGCAGATAGTGTAAAATTCACATAATGTCACATTTGTGTTTTGTGGAATTTACCTATACCCCTTGCTGTTTCACAATGCCCAGAGAGCTGCAGTTTATACCAGGTGCACAATGACCAGGAACTTACACACCCTGAGGAAGATACAACAGTCTGAATGGGAAGTTCTAAAATCCCCAGCTCAATAAACAGCACATGTCATTCAGGTCAAAAAAGTATTAGATCAGGGTACACATATCCATAGACTTTGATGGACAAGATTCACATTATAACTGCAGTTGTGACCAATGCCTGTGCGGTGTGAATCAGACACAAGCATGAGGAAAAGGAAGGAATACACTGCTGCAAGTTCCCAAACACAGAAAATTCCAGATGAGATCCCTTCAGCAGAGCCCAAACTTCACAAAATCAGTGGGAGATATGCAACTGTTATTACCTACGGCAGAGCTCCATCTTAGTCTGGCACTCATAGCTGATTTTACAAAGTCAGAATTACAACTGGTACACATCACTTCTAATTTCTTCATAATAATGATTAATCACTTAACTCTCCCTCCCTCAAAAGTTACCCAGTCATGAAAAAACATCATGAAAACAGGATTATAAATGTGTCTGATAAAAAATGCAGCCTGACTTCTAGTCCTTTTGCCATGGTTTAACCGTAGCCAGCAGCCAAACACCATGCAACCACTCACTCACTCCCCCAACAGCAGAACTGGGAGAGAACTGGAAAGGTAAAAGCCAGAAAACTCACGGGTTGAGTGCAACAGTGACTTGAGAAGACAAACACCATCACTCCTAGTGTCCCCCTCCTCCTCCTTCTTCCCCCCACTCTATATTTTGAGCAGGATCTCATGTGGTCTGGAATATCCCTTTGGTCAGTTGGGGTCACCTGTCCTGGCTGTGCCCCCTCCTAACGTGACATGCACCCCAACTTCCTTGCCACCATGGCAGTATGGAAAGCAAAAAAGGCCTTGCCTCTGTGTAAGCCCTGCTCAGCAGTAACAAAAGCATCTCTGTTATCATCATCACTGTGTTCAGCACAAATCCAAAACACAGCCCCACAGTCACTGGGAAGAACATTAACCCTACCCTAGCCAACACCAGCATAATATAATTTAACTTCAATCTATAATAAAAGTGTGTCAAAACCATCTGAAGTAATAGAGCAAGTAATTTATGGGGCAGGAAATAAAAATTCAGAAAAGAAACAATACTGGAAAATCTTGCTGGTCTAGAATAGGTGAGTTGGTTCTGACCAACAGGCACCTGCTCCCTATGAACCCTTTGTATGTGACAGTCACACTCTGCATCTGATCAGTCATGAAAGCACAAATTCTACCCTCAGACTGAATCAGAAAGAAGCTACATGACAAGCAGTTATCCTCCAGGTTCACAAAACTACACAAAAGGTCACATCTACCCTGGCCATTCTTCATTTAACTGTCACCCACACAGCCATGTGTTCACAGGAGATTTATACACCAGTTAAGCAACTGCTGTTCATTCTGGATGCAGGACCATGCTCAGACTAACTACTGCAGTATAGCTGTATGCATTGGGAACAATACAATGATTTCTCTGGATGTTGTCCACGTTTATGGAGCCTTATTTATTGATCTGGCAAAGGTTTCTGATACAGTTGACCACACATTTTTGTTACAATTTAAGCGTGACACAGATTTTACTGTAGCTTGATTTAGCAGCAATATAATTGGTCACTGGGTATTATGGGGAAGCTGGCATTGCAACAGCTCTGCTGTGTCTGTGCAACAAAGAAAGGACATTCCATTCCCCCAGATTGTTGGCCTAGCACCTTCTCCACGTATAGCATATTCACTCCCCACAACATACATGGGCCCACCGAAAAGTCTGTGACAAAACTCAGTTGTCTTCTTCAGTGGAACCTGTCCAAATCTGGCAGCCTGGACAGATGAAGAGACAACAGTTTTAAATGCCCTCTCTGCTCCTCAGAAGAGCAATGTCAGAACTCAGAAGCCCCCAGTATCTTCTTCCAGGCTTTCCCCAAATTCTACAATTTAGTATTTAGTATCGCCTTCTCTAACCCTCATCCTAGCAGATGTCTAATTCTTAGGCTTGCAGAAGGATGTGTAAAATCCCTTACAAGCTGCAGTAAGTGATTTCACTTCAGCTGACAGCAGTTTATGTTAATACGTATGCTGTTTTCAAAAAGTACAAATGCAAAGATAAATAGTCAGTTCTGTGAAAAGAAGTGCTTCCTGCTTTATTTACTGTGCTTCTCATCTACCTTCCAAAGCAGAAATACACAGGAGAATCTCAGCTACAGGAAGTCTTCATGGTGTGACATGAGTTTGTAGGTAACAGGGCAATTCTGGTCTCACAAGTCTGGCAGGATGAAGGCAGAGGGAAGAAGCCATGGCAGGACCAATACAACTCCAGCATCCAAGGAAGCAACAAGGTCACCATTGCTGGCATCACAAAACACCAGGGGTCTAACTAAAGAATAGGGTTTGAACCCATTACTCAGCCTGGAAATGGAATGGAAGAGCAGGAGCAAATCCAGGAGTGCACAAACCTGGGCTGGCACTTTAGCTACAAGCAAGCAATAGCAGCCCTTTATTTTCCTCAGTACTCAGCTCAACTTTTGAAAAATTATTGTAATCAGATCCTTCATTTCAGCAGCTGACCCTCTCCCAGAGCTAAGAATTTGTTTTCCTCCTAGTTGAGCAGATGTACTTGAATTCTTCAGATTTCTCCACCTCCAGCCCTAAAGTATCAGAGCACCCATGTGTTCCTGGGAGCTGCAGGTGCAGGGGGGAGGCATATCCTTACTTCTCTGCCTGTGACACACATCTGCTTTTTCCAAAGGCTAAATACTTCAGTCTGACTGAAAGCACTGGGTTGACAGTTCAGGCATCTGTGAGAGGTAATGATCTCTGTTATACAAAATTTACTTCATATTTAAGATGATCCAGTGTCTTCATGCCACCTTTAACCCTATGATGACACTATCTTAAGTACACATAGCCAATTCCTCTTGATGTTCAGCAGGAAGTATCACATCCTCTCTAAACTGAGCAATTAATTCACTTTTTCTTACAGAACACAAAATAAATTGAACTTTGAATGCTATATAGCACCTAAGATTATAGCTCAGATCGCCTTTCTCAAAATTCCTTAGCAGAAGCAATGAATTGTCCAAAGAGCCAATCATTGGAGGGAGGAAGGCAGAAAACACTCCTCCACAAAGCCAAGAATATAGAGAGATGGTCTCTCTTATCCCAGTGAATCCTGGAATCCATGGCATGGTTCTTGATAGAACTTTGTTGCTTCAGACAGGTATGCAATACTTAAGTGTTACAATATGAACACCTACAGCCAGGAGCTCTCTCGACCTTACATGTATTGTTTGCCCCATGAAAATAGCTGCTTACATAATCTCACACCCTGAAGGAAACTGTAGCATTTCCACTCTATAGTATGTTTTCTTTCTATTCCAGTTCATCTCAGATGATATTTCCATATCTTGTATGAAACAGCAAAGCTGATCTCTCTTTGACATTCTGATTAAAGGTACTGGAATGCATTCCCTGTACACTTACACACAAAATGGCTTAGGTCCCATTCCAAATTATATGCACTTACTGAAATGGGATCCAAAAGTGGATAGAACTTGAGATCACACATTTATATTAATTTTAATGTTCTCTAAGATTAGTCAGAATTTTTTAAGCAAATCATTCATTTACTTGAATCTCTGTTTCACATTAGAGAGGATGGTTGTACTGAGATTTTAAATCAATTTTGGAGTCCTTTTCTACTGAGGATTAAGCTTGATGATTAAAGGGACTTCATGTTAATTTCAATAAAATTTTGCTTCCCCTTTCATTTACTATTTTATCAATTCAGTAAGAGAATTTTGCCGTCTCAGAGCTCATCTATTGAGGTCTAACACCACAGTTTCTTGGTACGCTGTTCTTTCTCACTTTTCCACTGACTATGATAGTGGACTTTAACAATGGTCTCTCTCCCCTTTGACATTGACCTGCCGGAAGAACTCCTAATGTTCTCCTCACACCCCACTGCTCTCAGTAAATGTATTTTGATAAAAGATCAAAAGGTGAATGACCAGCACATCCCCGAGGCCGCTCTGGGTTACTCCCATAGGCTGTAAAGAGAACAAATACAAATCAGTCTGTGTGCAAAAAGCCAACAATAACTCACAGGCAGCACTGCTGGTGCCCTTAGAAAGCTTCCCTCCCAATTATGAAAATCCCAGAAACCACTAAAACAACATGAGACCAACAAACCAACAGAAAAATTCAGCCCCATCTACAGCCTGTGTTTTGGAAGCCCCAAAAGCCCCAGCCTAAAAATCACAAAAGAAAGGGGAGGAAAAGGCTCCAGGTTCATCAAACCCATTCTCTATCCCAAGGCAGGAACATGCCTTGCTGTTCCTCTGAAGTATTTGCCAGCTCAACAACACTATCCCCTCTGTCCAGGCCTGCACAGCTGAAAAAGACCCACTCTGGCATCATCAGGAGTTCCCCTGGGAACAGTCTTCCAGCACACACATCCCCAACACTCCATCCTAGGGGTCGTGGGCTCAAATGGGACCTCTGTTCCATATTGTTGTGCAGTGAATCTAAACAAAATCAAAACAAGCAGTGACTGCTTTTGACAGAATAGAGAATTTTTTGCTGCATTGTGGTAATAGTAATTTTCCACTGATTTCCTTGGCAATTTTCTTAAAGATTAGATTTTTCTAATTGTAAGAGAAATATTCACAACCACACAAAATTTCCTTTCATTTTCCCCATTAAAAAAGAGAATCCTTTCAATAAAAGCTGATGGATTTTCAAATTCCAAAGTCTTTGTCACCATAAATTCTATTTTAACCAAGTACACCTTCCAAGTCCATAAAATATTGTCCAATTCCAAACCTGATATCAGCTTTGCAGACAAAGTACTCAAGGTCAAGCCAGATGTCAAATAGCTCAACAAATGGTGAGGCTAGAAAACACACACCCAGCTTCATGATTACCTCCATAGCACCTTGTTCCTGTGCCATCTTATCCCTCTCAGCTCCATACTTGCATTAAGAAAAGCTCCATAACCACCTACACCACCTACATACTGTCCATGGCTATTTTTAACACTTCAAATCTGTTGCAAGCCTCTCCCTTATCCATTTTAAAGTAAACTTATCAAAGAAGTAAGACCTTCTCTCTGCAGAACATGGATATTTTTTCCTCTCAGGAGACAAGATAAATTTAAGACCCAACACCTAATGGCTGAGCAGAGACAGAAGAAGAAAATGTTTGGCAGCGAAAAGGGAAGAATTTCAACTTTTTGCTCTGAAAAGCATAGCATTTCCTTCTTCCCTAGGTGTTCCCAAGAAAAGTGTGCCTAGAAAAGAGATTTGAAATCATTTTGAAGGGGTTTTATTCCCCCACTGAGCCCTGTGCATTTGGACTCATGACAGCACTACAGAAAGATTACAGTGGATTCCAGTCATTCATTCCTCACCATACACATTTCAAATTCATCAAATCGGAGTGGTTTGCTCTTCCTACTTCCAGTGGAAATTACCAAGCAACATCTCCAATGCTTTTGCTCATAAGTTGAAGACAGGTTTTGCCATTTAAAACAGTTTCTTTAGGTCTACTACCTCAGATCATGGATGTCTTAACAAATGTTTGTGCTAACCTTTCTCCCAGAGTGTGGTTTTATGGTATCTCAGAAACAAGATCACCTGGGCCTTTGGCTTTTTATTCCTCAGGCTTTATCCAAGACCTTCTCACCACTCATTCCTCCTGTCAAGGGAGCAGCTCCCTCCAAGGCACTGGCACAGGTTGCTCAGAGAAGCTGTGGATATCCCATCTCTGGCAGTGTTGGATGGCGCTTTAAGCCATCTTGTCTAGTGGAAGATCTACCTGCCTATGGCAGGGGCTTGGAACTAAAAGACCTTTAAGGTATCTCTCTACTCAGACCATTCTGTGATTCCTCATCCTCACTCACAGCAAACAGGCAGAAGCTCCCAAGTGTGAACAAACTCAGTGTACCCCTAGAAAATTCTTCTCCTTAAAATTAAATCTGGAGTGTGCTGTGCTAATCTTCTACTCATTCCTACTCTCCCGTTCTCACTCAGGCTAAAAAGGGGTACAGAAACTGTGCTGCCCTGTCCTTTAGAAAAACAATGATTCTTGTATTGCTTTCAGCAGTTTGATTAACACAGCTACTGCTCAGTACAGACTCCAGAGCTCCTTTTGGGAGACATTTAGGCAAAAGGTTTGATTGAGGAAGTCACTAGAATCAGCCTGGTTTTAAGAAAGTAGTTTAACATGCCAATGTCACTATTAAATGCACAGAAGCTTATGGCTTCCTTGCAGCTGTGGATGCAGAGCTGTTAGAAACCATCTTTATTACAAAAAATATATAGAAATCCTTGGTGTTCATCTAGGGTTTTGAGCTGAGCCCAAGCTGAACCCAACAGTATCTGTTTCATGGTACATGGTTCTCAAGATGCCTCTGAAGCTTTTATCAGATACTTCAGCACACAGGTATTGAGCACAGGTGACAAAATACAGGAGTGCTTCCGTCTCTGCCTGCACTCCATGATGGAAGAAAGTTCTCTGTTCTGTGCCACTGCTGCCATCCAGAGCCAGTATGAATGGCTGTTTTTTTGGAAGTCTGACTCCAGCAGTAGGATATCTGCTAGAATTTCATGCTGCAGCATTGCTACATTTTATTTGCTGCATTTGCAGCGCCATCCTTTTTCCCCTTTAAACAAATTGACTGTTAGAGCACATCAGAGAGTGAAAACAGCTCTGAGAATGCTGGCAGCTTGAATGTTCTGCTGGAGTATGGGAAATTTGTATCTTTTGATGGAACAAAGTCAGTGGCTTTACTTTGCTGTCGCATTTTGTTAAGCATGTGTCCAGTTTCATTTACATGGTTGTTAACATCACTTTTTCCTTGCTCAGAAACACTGAGGCCAATAACACAGAGCTCACACTGGAAATGGAAACACAAGAATGCATCTCTCTATATTTACACACTCACAGCTGTAATGTCAGAGCCAGAGGAAGCAAGAAGAAAAATACCTGTACATCTTACCTGTGAGAGCCAGGTAGTCTCAAATTCCTGAATTTGATGCCCAAAATATGCATGTTTTATTTTCTAATTAAACAAAGCTGTATTTGCTATGTGCTGAGAGCTTTTTTTTTTCTTGTTGTTCTTAAGACTGTCATAGGGATGTGGAAAAGGAGAGGTATGCATCCTGCATTTTACTGTTAGATGCTTTTACATGAGTCCTGTCCACTACATTATGTTCTCTTCTACTTTCCCAATTAAGACAGCTTCACAGCCAGCTCTTTGGCATAACATTTTCTGCCAGCTAATGCCAGAAGTACATGGTATGTTACAGTTTTACATGTTGGATTTAGTTCCCAAAGGTGTCAGAACTATACTTGTGACAAAAGTGGACACTGGTCTTGGCATTTGCAAAGCTGTGCATGTAGCAGAGGATGCTCATCAAACAAACCAGCCCCTCCGGGCTAACACTGCACCAGATAGAAAAGGGGTAAGGCAAGGGCATGTGTAGGATTTAAACACAACAGAAAGGTCTTTCCATATATGATATGATGCATAAAACAGCCTGATAACATGCATGTGATGCTGGACTGCATATATCAGCTGGTGTCATTGAGGTTACTCAAACTCAGCAATACAAAAACATCACCCATCCTGTTCCTTGGGAGCAGGAGCTCATTTCAGCTACACAGACTCTCAACAGCACTGTCCTGCATCAGCATCCCATTAAAATGACCAGAATTATTTAAAGACATATTAATTATTAATAAGGTGGGTAGAATTCAGCCTATAATGCCTTCAAAAAAGTTAAGTGGCTCTAGGCAGCACAGGGGCTGTTCTATCAAACTGCTGAATGCAGTGAAGGCATTCGCTTACTTCCACAAAATGACTGCCTGTCTCAGTCAGTTTAGACTCATTTGACAGTGTTCTTGGTAGAATCAAATATTTCTAAATTTAGAAATTCAGGAGGGAATCTCTCTTTGTCTGAAATTTGAGAACATTGGCATCTTCTAGACAAGTTACTACTAGCACTGCAATTCAAATTTTATTTCTTTTTATATCTCAGTACTAATAATTGTGAAAAATGCATTAGGCAATTCAACAACAGATAAACTAATTTTTGGTATAATTTCCAAAGGCTTTACCTTATTATATATTTAATTAAACAAATCTTATGTTCCAAAGATGAATATTTAATTTTATTTTTAAACCCTGTTGTACCCTATGTTCTACATAAGAAACAGGCAGGATATGTGCCTGAGCCTTAATCAAAACCAACACCACTTCATTAAGACTCACATTTACTCTGAGAGGAAAGGTGTTAGGCTGGGATTCAGCAGGTGGCACTGTTATCCATAATTTAACACTTTTACAGGATAGGCATAGTTTTTGATATGGAGATTGATTATGCCTTTGTTAGGTTTTCCAGTGAAGTTTTTTATGGGGAGCAGGAAAAAAGGACAGGTCTTCCAAAG
Organism: Illadopsis cleaveri; assembly: GCA_013399915.1. Lineage (NCBI taxonomy): Eukaryota > Metazoa > Chordata > Aves > Passeriformes > Timaliidae > Illadopsis > Illadopsis cleaveri. The sequence continues at coordinate 226,927 of VXBB01007623.1, read as the reverse complement.
TGTAGGAGGCTCTCTCACCACTTTAATCTCTCTCACAGGAGTCAGCAGTTGAAGCAGAAGTCAAGGTGTACATTGGAAATGCTGGGAGACATGATGCATTTAACTTTGAGACCATTTCTCTTTCAGGAACCGGTTGAACATTTGAATAAATCTCACATCACTTGGAAGAGAGCCATCATCCATATCATTCTGCTTTCAACAGAGAGTCAACTCACAAAAATTCCTGAGGAGCAAAATCTTCACATTGAGAAGGCTCACAATATTTAGTGGCAGTTATTGAAAAAAAATTAAAAATTGAATACCTAATACTTTTTCTTACACTGACTGTTACTGTTACTTTATTGTACCAAAATTGGTCCTCCCCTCTATGCAAGCAGCAGCAGGTCTACTGGGGTTACCAGGGAAAGAAGTCTGGGTACAATACTTCACTCTCTTCTCCTGCCCTTTTATTTTTTCTGGGTTAACTGTAGCCCTCTATCATTACCATTCCCACCACTAGAAGCTCCCAGAGGGGCACTGACTTGTAGTTCCACACCAAGGAAGAGTTAAACATCATGAAAACCTTCTAGCAACTAGGAAAACAAAATTTCTACTTTTTTGGCATATCCATTACTCTCTAGTCTACTCCATAAGATTACCAAGCACCTCCCAGCAATGTGCACTGCAGTTATGAATTTGTCTTGATGGCAGAAATCTTTTCTCTAGGCTCTGGCCTTGTTTTCCTAGATGTCCTGCACTCACCCACTCATGACAGAATTAGTTACTGGCCTGCTCCCTCTCCCCTTCCCACAACATAGCAGGGCCCACTTCTGACTGTCCATCAACTCTCCACAGTAAGTTTTGAAATGGGACTTCAGTTTCAAAGAATTGATTCTTTATCACCTTTGCTAGTATTGCAAGGAATGAGATTTTCAATCACTGCCTTTTCCTGCACAGTCAACGCTTTTGAATCAGATCTAGTGTTGTGTTACTTGTTTTGTCTGGGTATATTTTTCTATCTACTTGCATGGAATTCACCAAACATGAAACAAAGTACTTTTTATTTCGTGATTTTTGAGGGGTTTTTGTTTGTTGGGTTTTTCTTAAATCATATCATTTAAACCGATTTGTGCCAACGTCAAAACTTTGAACTTTTATCTAGGAGGTTGAGCTGAGCAAATAACCAATATTGCTGCCTAAGCGTTTGGGAAAAAGAAAGGATGTGAAGGCATCAGGAAAGATTTATGAGAGAGGAGTTTGGTCTCTTTGAGGCAAATCCATAGTGAGATTACAACAGCCTTTAAAACAGATGTTTAAGCCAGGAAACCACGGGTGGGAAGAGAGATGGCATCTTCTTAGGAAGGCTAAAGGAACTCTGGAGAGAAGATCTGTAAGAGGCAGACTGGTATCCATTACAAACTCTGAAGCAAGCAGCCTTACTGGCAGATGACATGTGGGGANGGAAAAAAAAAGGGGGAAAAATAAAAAAAAAAAAAAAAAAAAAAAAAAAAAAAAAAAAAAAAAAAGTTAAATTATCAGATCATTCTATTTTACTTGTGAGCATACTTATTTCTTTGTCAAGAGGGTGGTCAAACACTGAGACAGGTGTCCAAGGAAGATGGTTGATGCCCCAAGCTTGTCAATGTTTTAGGAGCATTTGGAGAATGGCCTTAGGAAACATACTTTAACTTTTGATCAGACAAATTATCCCTTGAGTGGGAATGATTTAAATATAATTTGTTCCTGGATACTAGGCAAGGAGACTGTAGTTCCAAAGACATGCTGCTGCTTTGAATTAGCATTTGCCTTTGAACTCATGGTCATTTGTAAAGTTAAGGCTTTGGCACCAAGAAGAGCATCAATGCTATACAAAAGCTGCCTATTTGGGAATGAATTTTTCAGTGACCTTCACAGGTCATGGCCGATTTCCATGCCTGCAAGTTATTCTGATAGGAAACTAATATATGCAATTTGAAGACAATTCATAAGCTGAGGAAACCAGCAGAGAAAAAACTCAGAGACCAGTATCAGATGGGTTCAAAGAGACTTTTAGTATGGCAGGACACGCTGGGCTATTCTCTCTGTAAAACAATACCATCTGCCTTCCCCCTTTAAAAATTAAAATTCAAATAGAAGCATAATTTTGACTGTTTCAGCCTTTATCAAACTCAACTGTTCAGCACAGCATTAAATAGTATGAAATAAGGACTCTTGGAGGACTGTGCATACTGCATGAAAGCATTCATTAAGTCTAAGTTATGGTTACTTCTGCTGTCAAGTCAACAATGCACAATCAGTGGTGGCTAAAATTTTAGGCTGGTATGTTAGACTAACAAATAGCTTTTGAGTCATATAAATTCTGTTTCCTGCTAATGAGGACAAATTATATGTCACCACAGAATTAATTTCTTTCTTTGCACTAAATAAAATAACAGGAAGAAACTTCTTACAGACACAACTTCGTAAAAACTTGAGATTTTTGCCAGAAACAGCACTTCTGTTTTCAGCATAAGTGCATACAAAGACAAGGCAAAGGCAAAAACATTTGGATTCAGACTTCTAAGAGAAAAAAAACAGAAAAGAAATTTAAAATTACACCTATACATGATTCTGCAAGTACCCCATGTTGTCAAAAATATTTTGATTCACATGAAAATGAAGCATCACTGAAATTCAGGCTGCACTGAATCCAAACACAAACTTTATGACCAGGACCATCACTAGTTTGGATGGCATCCTACAGTATCACCCACCACCAAACTGAGCTACTAGATTTTATTGATCACTCTTCCTAAAGTTCATAGGCTGCTCCTTGCTGGCTTGCCAAATGCCAACTCAGAGTCATTCAAATCAGCACTACAAAGCAACACCCCCATCTTATTTCTCTCTGACTGTATCATCACCATTTCCTATAAACCACCTGGCATAAAGCACAAAACCTTGTCAGAGACTTATTGAATGGTTTGGGTTGAAAGGGATCTTAGAGATCATTTGTCTAGAAAACATTAGGTATATGGTATTTAGACTGAGATTTGGGAATAACAACACTGGCCACACCACTACAGATCACATTAAGAGCATACAGCCACTCATGGAGGACAAAGCTTATGCCTCAGGGTCTAAACAGGAACCACAGAAGCATTCTATAGTTACTGTACTTCCTCAGGACCACTAAAACAAAACACTACATGTTTTGCAGTCCAGACCGTGCAGCTGAATCAAGATAAAATGGCCCATAGTTCTATAGAGCTCTATTCATCCAGTGGGCAAAGAGCCCCAGAAAGCAAGTGCTGTATAGGAGCTACAAGGTGCACAGACTAAAGTTGTGTCAAAGAAAAGGACTGGTTTTCCACAAAAAAGATGGTAAAGCCTGCTGTAGATGGTTTGGAAGAAAACACAAATAAGAGGCAGAACCTACCTTAACCTTGTGTTGTGCTGGAGCAATGGGGAAAGCTTGCACAAAGCAGCCCAACACCAATAGCTTTAAATTTCATCCCCAGGCACAAAGAGCCCAACTCCTTCACAGTCCCAAAACACCTGAAGGCATTCGATTGGTATCTGCTCCTCAGCCCAGGCACTCCTGGTTTGGGCAGTTCCAGGTAGTTAAGTGACAAAGCCTATGGATCTGAGGGAATTACAGACTGTGAGTTCACAGAATTGTGTATTTGTATGCAAGAGAAATCAGTAATCCCTTGATTACAGAAGACTAAATCAAGTGTTTTCAGGTGAAAAGACCTAAATCTTTGGGTCATTGCAAGAGGTTAAATTTCTACAAAGCCACATTAACAGCACCTCAGTTAAGGGAGTTGGAATAGAGTTATCTTATGAAAACATTCCATAAACTTTGATGTGCTCATTGTTATATTTGATAGGAAGTTCTGAAGGCTTAAATATTTTGTATGAAGTCTGCTAATATTTTTACCTAAAAGAGATCTTTTTAACCATTTTCCATTTCTCCAGGAGTAAGCCTGCCAGTCACAATTGATTCCTGCTTTCCCAGTATCTCACAAGGATGTCATCCCTTTCCTTTTAAACCAAATCCTTTCTAGCATTTCAGAAGACAGAAATAAAATTATCTACTCACAGTTTTAGCTATAATAGTTCTGAATAATTTATAGGTAGGAAGAGAAGGAGATGTACAGCATATGACAGATCATATTAGTGTAGAACAGCCTGATAAACTGTTTTCCAGAGGAAAGGCAGTTTAGTTGCATCTTTGTAAATTATACACTGAAAACTGAACAAGAAGCCACTTCCAAAATGTAAATATTTCTAATGAAACCATTGCATATAAGAGTAGGTTCGCCTGTCTTATTGCATTTTTTTTTTCTTATAAAAGCAGATAATTATTTGACTATTTATCATAATTCCCATTAGATTAGGAGAAGGTGCACTGAGGTATAGGCCTGAGAATCAGAAATTCAGGTCTCATCTATCCAGTTAACTGTTCTTTCAGAGGCAGTGATGGATGGAGCATCTTGCTGAAAGGCAAAAGGAAAGTTTTGTTCCCAGTTCTGCCAAGTGATCCCAGACAAGCCACTTGTCCTGTTACAATACTATGGTCTTCACAATATAGCAATAGACTTCTGTGACTTCTTTCTTTTAAGGTCTACAAGACATAAAAATCTGCAAAGTTTATTGAGATCAAAAAATAAAAGGAACCTTGGCGCTTGTTCTAACATGAAAAAATTAGTGAATTACCCAAATAATTAGATATAATTACACACTCCAGTTAGCAAAGCACACAAACTCTCACAAACAAAACCCACAACTCTCAGTCCAGTTGGTCTACTTCCATGTGCATTTGCAGGCTGGCATCCACATTAGAACTAGAAATTTTCCAGTATATGCCAACTAAAGACCTTACTAGGAGGTGAGTAAGTCCCTGGGTATGGGAATAGTCCTTTGCTTTTCCAGCACAGCCATACAGAATTAATGAAATGGAACATTTAGAGTCTAACAGGCTCAGCAGATGATGCAAATTTCACCCTTTGTCTCTCCACAGTATTCCCTGATTGTATCATTAGCAGAACAGCTCCCGCCAGGAAAGAAGAAAGAGTGGGCGTGAGTGAGAAAGACTTTATGTACTATACATATACCAAAAAGTACACAGGAAGAAGCTGATGTGAAAAAAAATGAGTCAAATGACTGAAACAAAACAAGGAGAATACAAGCAGAACCACTCCATAGGTTGCTGTGTGCCTCTCTGCTCCCTAAAAGGATCAATCATGATGGTCATTGCTGCGTACATGGTGGGAACATATTTACATACTTAAAAATCCCTTTTTAACATTGAGTCAGACTGCTGAGAGAGGAAATAGCAGAAGAGCCACTTGACCAATTCTGTGGAAGGTTAAAGCATTGCCTTTTAAATTTAGACCAAAGTGACTGCTCTTCCTTTTCTGGCTCTCTATTCTGAAGCTGCTTGCTGAGAAGAGACAGCTTCCTCCCCCTCATCCTGGGCCCCACTTAAAAAGTGGATTCTGGCAGGTAAAAAAAGAGGTGTTCTGCTCCTGTTTGGACAAGGCTGCTGTGTGCTGGTGACCCAGTACAGCCCACAAAGCAGGTTGTATCATTGTCACAGCTTAGCCAGTCCCTCCTTAGTAAACTGACAATGAACATTTNACAGCCCACAAAGCAGGTTGTATCGTCACAGCTTAGTACACTGACAATGAACATTCTGCTTTTTCTTGTAATAGAGAAAAACAAGTTAAACTTCATAAGTCACCAGGAAAAGTGCTTCTAAAATTGATATTCAGCTTTTCAGATACATTTTACATCCAAGGAGGTATTTTCTAATCATCTCTGATACTTCTTATTTTTCAGACATCCTAGACACTGCCATGAGGAAGCCGTGGTAATTGATTGAGGCCTCAAGATTTAATGTATTCACTGAACCTTGGTCTACTAACAGCTCATATTCATCTCAATAAGAATTGAATCAGCAGGTCACACCATGCCACCAGGATAATTACAGACAGAATGTATGAGATTTTTTAAATCCACTATTTTTTGTGTAGCTTTAGTTTATATCAAGCATGAATGACAAGGAAGGTCCAAAAGGTTAAAGCAAATGCTTAGCACAGGAATCAGACAGCTGTGATATTCTGTGATATTCAGAATCAAACCTGCTATGTTTAGGGAGGTAAAACAGAGTTATTTTCACTTGGAAGATGTTTTTTCAAAGGGTTTGGTTTGGGGGGTTTTTTTCCCCCAAATAACATTTGGCCTTATTCACATCTGAACTCAAAGGCACATCATTACAATTTATAGTGAAAGTCAGAGTGCAAATATGCATTTAAAAGTATTTATAAAAGCAATCACTTCTACACTCCACAATTTCCACACTTCAATTTGGATCTTATTTCTTCACATTTTGTTATTTACACAGTAATTTCTGCTTATCCAAGAGTGCACTGCTCAGATGTAATATCTCGCTTTCAGCAAGGCCCTGCTTTTTACCCAATTTTTCACAGCTAAATTCACTGGAGTAGAAGAAGGTCAATAAGCAACTCTCTCAAGAGTCTTAATATATAAGCCAATTATTTTATGCATTTTTTTAACTTGACAATGTGAAGGGTTGATAAATTGAGAGTTAGGCAGATGCACTGGAAACAGATGTTGGAGCCAAATTTTCTGGCTCCCTGGTCTCTGGGTCCTGGCCATTGGCCAGATTATGAGACTCTTGCTCATCCATACCAAGAACACTTAATTTAGAAAGCACTCACACCCACCAGCTGCATCTCAAGGCTAATGACTCTCAAGGCTAATGTCAGAGTTAGGTACCCACATCATTTTGCTGAATTGTGACCAGCACCAACTTTGCAGCAGCTCTTGTGGAGCTGCAGGTAAGTGCTGACATTTCCATTGTGAGTGTTGGGAGCATACAGGTGGGAGGGACGATGCTACCAGAGCAGTAGGGGCCAGACAGAGACTTCCAATATTTCCAGGTATTTCTAGGTATTACAGAAAAAGAATTTATCCCTGAAATAATGTTTAACATCGGAGACTTCAATGTAGGCAGGCAAAATAGTGCTTAGCAATGGGCCAGATGACCAGAGGTAAATCCCACAAGAATGTGAATGCTGCCAACAAACAAGCTGTAATTCCTCTTACAATGACCAAGGAATGTGTTACCGGTGTGTTGATGTGGGAAGGCAGGCGCAGTAAGTGGGACAGTATGGGAGGGATTTGGAGATAGACTCAAGGACAGAAGTCACTTGTAATTGCCTCAGTTTAGATGACAGCAATGGCTGTTTCCATCTGAGAACTATGCACATTCCCATGCCAGTGGAATAAGGGCTGTATAATAATATGGGATCTATGGTGCTCTGACAGCCATAAATAATAAATAAAGTTATTATAAATAATATCTCATCAATAATTATGATGCACATAAAAATAGAGCAGCAAGGTTTATAGCTAGGCTATCAGAAGTCTTTCAAGTGACTGAAAGAAATTATCACATTTAAATAAAATATATAGTTAATACTGATAAAGTATTTTCAGGTAGGGAAATTTAAGGCCATTATGCTGCAACTTGCTGTTTGAAAGATTTAGGATGCAAATGTGGTTATCTTGGTATCAATAGCCTGGCACAGTTAACCACTGCCAAAATAACTGAAGTGTTACTGAAATTACTATCATAACACTTAGGACTCACAGTCAGGCATTACAAGTCCTGGATACCAAAAAGACAGAACAGAAAGACAGTACCTACTGTGAGCAGCTTACAGACTGGTTTGTCATATGAGACAACAGAAGAACGGATACAAACAAGCAGGAGAAAACACACATTGGCAATGCATAAAGCTCATAGCAGAATGCCCTGCAGAGACTCCCCAAGTTTGTTGCTAAATTCACACCAGAAAATAGCAATATGTAAATGAGGTCCTACTGCTTGAGCACCTGCATTAGTCTACACTTGTGCAAGCTGAATTGTGTTTTGGGCAGTAGAAGCCAAGGCTCCAGCAGAAGGTAACAGTTCCCATTGCCTGCAGGAAGAGAGGACCTCACTCATAAAGTGAAATTCATCTGAACTGCTGCCAGCAGTTCAAACTCAGCCCACCTTCCTTCAATACAAATGCTGCAATTGCTAGCACATGCTCATGTTTGCTTAACTCATAACTCAGTAAATGAGCTCAATCATTATGATTTGTTGCCATAATTTCTTTTTCTAAGATATTTTAAACCATTTTAATCCTAAAGGTTGTCCATTCCCTCCTCATATTGCAATTTTGGGATGTCTGCTCTAAAATTATCACGTAGTGGAGCTCTACAGTGTGTGTTGGTGATTAAAGATAAGCAAACTCCGTGTATGGTTCAAAAGTTCAGCTCCAACTTGAAAGCTCTGGAATAGAAAGTGATAAGAGAGGAGAGAAAATGAAGGGAGAAAATATAGGATAAAAAATGCAGTTGAGAAGAGGAAGTAGAAAGTTGTAAATAAGCATAGAAGCAATTTAATTACTATATACAGCACACTTGTCAAATGCTACATTTCTCTGCTTTAACACCTGATCTACAGAGAAATGCTGCTGCTCCTTCAGAGGCAGTTTTGTTTTGCTTTATTGATTCATCTGATACCACTGAATCCTCTACTCTTGACCTCTGCCAAATGTAGCCCAGAGAATTTCACCAGTGGGTTCCTGCATGAAGCTCAATAACATCTTGTTGAACTGGGGCACAGCTTTTACGAAGACATCTGTTCCTGACTGGACCCATAGGTGAGTTGTTTCAATTATTAATTTCCCTTGCTTTTAAAAAAAATTACTTTATTTCCCATTTGAATTTGCCAGCCTTTGTTCTAACAGTCACAGGTTTGTACCCTGATGACAGCTCATCTATCAATTCAGCATTAGACAATTCATATGGGCCAACAATCCTGTCTTTGGAAGGACTTTCCTTTAGAGGGAGCAAGAAAAACAACCTTTAATAAAAACTCCTCAGCAAGAAAAACAGCCTTTAATAAAATCTCCTCTGTAACTAAAAAGTGAATCAGAAACTCCAGGGAGAAATGATACAAAGGATCAATCAGTAACGGCTCTAGAAGCCAGAGTGACAAGCTTGAATGTTACAGCCTGAAAGCCTGCTGATGCAAAACTAGAACACCCTCTCAATGATTTTTTAATGACTCAGTGCTTGTGCATTGGACTCTGCAAATCATCTCTAAAATGGAATGAGGTGCCCAAAATTTGTCTATCTTTATCACCCAGGCTGAGGCACTGTAGCAAAAAGTTACCATAGTTACGTCTTAAGGATAGCAAAAGGAGGTTTTAGAGTTGAGCACTGTTGCTACTTTTAACTCCTCTCCAATATTTGTTGCTACTCACAAATATCCAAATACCACTACATCACCACCAGCTGCCCAAAGCAGAGAAATGCCAGGAGCAGAGAAGGGTCTACCTCCCTGTAGCACCAATGAATGAAATTCAGCTATCTGAGGAAAACAGCTGCGTGATCCCGGCGCAGGGTTAACCCACCAAAGGCAAAAGGCTTGGCCAAGGAACATGTAATTGCCAAGGCTGGCTTTGCAGGACATGCAGTTTTGACTGAAATGCACAATCTTCAGGGACACAAATGACTGTTTCATGTATATGCACCTTCTGCCAAATTCCAAAGAGGGAAGAGAACAGAGAACCAGCCAGAAAATAACTAAAATCACAATTTTTATAAGTAGTATTAAGTATTCAGGCACACGGTAATATTTGCCAGATGGAGATTTGTATTAAAGCAACAGAATCTTGCCTATATTGTCTATTATCTCTCCATCTAGATTTTCCCAGTTATGTGTTAGCAGGTGTTCAATGTACTTTCCTAAAACCCAAAAGCTGAAATCCATGCATCCATCAATTCACTCACTTGCAAACTGCATATTATTTTTCTGCTTCTATTACTACATATAGATACACATATATGCAAACATAGCTAAATACAGTATGCATGTGTGTAGGTGCTAGTTTAATTGTAAGTCAACACAGCATTTACATTTCATCACAAAAGAATTATTTCTTGCATTATGTATCTTACATGCATTCCTTTATCTTCTCTCCATTTGAGTTATTTCAAGTCCACTTTTTCTGGCTACCATTGTTTTATGTTACATAGGTGGACATATGTGAGGCAAACCAAAGGACTGGAATTGTATCAGCATCTGACCCAATGTCAACCAACATTTCCTACATATTCCCCAATTCTGACATTCTCAATCTGAGAGATGTAAATGTGCACATGAGATGGAACAACATTCTGACCTTGCACAGAGAGCAGACACAGAAGAAGTGATTTTCAGCCAAAACAGTTTGCTTTTTGCTCTGTGTATCAGGCATGAAATTAAAAATCATCAGAGCCATGTCTCAGTAACTAAGTTCAAGTTTTCTTGCATGCATCTACAACTTTGTCTACGAGAGACTGGCAGGTAGATCCCCGAGCACTGGAAGGGTTTTAATCAATATATGCTTCTGATTGACAGGTGGTCAACCACTGTGAAGGAAACTTCCCTGTCTGCCAGTCTAGGAGCCACTCTGGCAGCCACATTCACACCACCTGAGCTGGGACTGAGGCCCCTTCAGAGCTACAAACTCTACAGTCACATAGTCATACAAGTTTTCATTTCCTACCCAACCCAAAGTTTCCCATAGCAGAGAATCAGATATCTCTACCTTTAAAATAATTTAATCATCGTGCAACAATAAAATAACACCTTGAGCTGGGTGCCTCCAAGGAGGGACCTTGAACAAAGGAAGCCATGGATTTTATACTCTTACAGTCTAAGCACACAAAAGTCTGGGGTCATCAGCTCCTGTCATGCCTCTGAGTGTCCAGTCACAGTTCCCAGCCTCTTGCCTGGGGCTCCTGTCACCCAGAGCTCAACCTGCAGCTGCACACCAAGCTACCTGCATGGAATGTACTCTTCAACACCACACAGTACAAAACTACTCCACAAAGAGCCTCCTGGATGCTGTATCAAAGCAGCTAAGCAGCTATCCAGGTTAGTGTGGAAAAACAAAATGGGAAAGTCTAATGTCAAAAACTGAATAGCCAATTACTGCTCTCTCTTCTCCAGAAATCCTCTCCAGAAGGTGTGGTAGACCACACAGGACGTGCTGGATTGCAAGCAGACTGCTGACTGTCCCTGTGGGGGACACCAAAGCAGGATGGATGAATGGCCATTATACAGCAATTCAGCTTTTGCTCAGAGTACTTGCCCCATTGTGCAGGCTCACAAAAGTTGTTGCATTACTATGAATTCATTGTCATTAACAATCACAAAAATTATTATTATTAATAAAGAAGTACTAGTACAGTCTGTCCTGCTGTAATGCCTCCTGATTACAGCTACCACAAGGTATGTAAATTTCCCTAGGAGACCACCCCAGTCAATAAATCAGAGAAAATGCAGCAATATTTTTTTGTCTCTGCATTGTAACCACAGATCTTGTGACTAGAGAAAGACAGGAAAAGTTTCAGTGCAGTAAGATTTTCTTAGCTGCTTGAGAGTGCCAGCCATTGCCTGGTGGAATAAGCACTGAGCTCTAGGTGGCAGAAATATCTTTATGCCCTTTTTGAAAGTCTTCAGCCAGAACCATTTGCTTCCCCACAACAGCTAAATATGTCACCTTGTGTTACTGTGTTTAGTTCCAGGTCTAAAACTCCTTATTTCAGCCCCATCCATCCCTAAATCTATCGCTGCTACTTTAATAAGAATTAAACCTACTCTCACTTTTCTGATGTTAACTTTAATTTCAGTTTCTGCAGAACAGGTGTCATGAGGAATTAGTACCATTGCATTTAGCAATTCAATTAATGAAAGTATATTAAAATTACAGTAGTAATGAGTAAAAAACTATTCAAACCATTAGCAGTGTCAGAACTCCCAAATTTCAGTAAAAATATGCAACCCTAATGAATTAATGTTAACTCTGGAGCCTGAGAACAAAATTTGAACTCCTTGCCAACCAATCACATCTCTGCTTTTGGCCTAACCAGTTATTAATAATTTCTCTGCTGGTGATGAGGGCTATTTTGCAATTTTATTTCATCAATTTCTAGTAGAGCAAAGAGGACATGTAGTTTGGTTCCATTTTTCATCTCTAAAGACATGCATAAATTTGAGTTTCTGACATTTAAATAAATCATTTTCTCCTATAGAAATGACAATAAACAAAAGTCAAATTCCTATTGATCTTCACCTTGCATTCGCCACATTGAATCATAGAATTGGCATCCAGAACCTGAGTGTATAATAGATGTCTTTTAGCATTATAATTGTAGAGCTAAACCTGAATTTTGACAGCAAAAAAGCATATGTCACTGCTGCCTGTCAGCATAAGTGGACAGCTTGAATAGAGCTCCAGAGTGTCAGCTGCTCTCCTCTTCTTCTCCCTGACAGCCAGGTAGACCCCACAGCTCTGCAGCTGTACCATGTGTCAATTAGCCAACATCCAAATGCAAATTTTTCCTTATGAGACTTGCCCTGCCCCAGCAAGATGTGATATGACTTCCTGCCAGACCGACTTGTACTCGCTTCAGCTTTCCATCTTCCAGAGAGAAAGGCTTGGAACAACTTGAGGGTCAGTTGAGAGGCAATGGAGCAGGCAGGAAGATTGCTGATAAAGCAATCTGCAAATGATCACACGTAAGAAAAAGCAGATTCTATGCTGGATTACTCAAAGAGCAGAATTACAGGAGAAGAATCACAAAATTCTTCTGCAAATCATTACAGGCAATCCAATCTGCAAAAATAATGACTGACAGGAACAATCCTTTACACATTTTATGTCATCTATTATTTTCAAGTATGGGATTGTAGATGTGCATGTTTTGGTGGCACCACAAAAAGACTGAGAATGAAATACATACCCTGCTAAGAGGACAATATAAGGGAGTAAAACATTCTGGAATTACTAGTATCTAATGTAGGATTGAATGTTGAATAGAGTGATCCAATTTTGCCACAGACCTTCACTGAACATAGCAGTCACACATTAATGGATTACAGGTGCTGATTAATTTATGTATTCACTTTGAGATTTTTAAAAATATAGATTAAAAACACTTTGAATAAAAATGTAAAATTACATCCCATTACAAAGTCCTAGTAGTGGTAAATGAAAGTGGTGGAAAGTGTGTTTTTGAATATTTCTCCACACCCTCACACTCTTTCAACTACATGAGGCAAAAATATCTATTTTCTACATTTAGAAATCAGTAGGAAAAAAAGAGAGGCCAGGATTTATGAAAATAATTCTCATTAAAGCTCAGTAATTCCAGAACACAGGAAATGTTTCACATACAATCAGCTATATTCGTTTCAATAGAAGAATTCCCACTGATAGTTATGGAAGCAAGACTGGACCCTGAATTACAGAGAACATTTGCATTCTTCATTTCAGTAATGGCTCAAAGTTCTGTTTGACTAAATGCCCACAAAGAGCCACGAGAATGCAGTAACCAAAGGAGGACTGGCACAGACATAGGCAATTGCCATTCCTATCACACACGGCCAGCAAAGCTGCCAGTTACGTCAGGCTCCCTCCTCTTCCCCTCAAACGCTATAAAATCTTTTTAAATACTCAAGAAGGGGAAACAAGCTAGTAAGCCAAGGCAGCTGAATAAATGATATCTGGAACCAGATTTTTAGCTACATAAAACAGCTGTCACGAGTCAAAGTCAAGATGTGTTGAGGCAAGACTCCCTCTGAGGGACAGTGCCTTGTGCAGGGAAGAAAGAAAGGCCAACAGAGAACTGCATGTGCACTGTGTGCAACAGCATTCCTGAGCTGGGGGGACTGGATTCATGCATGTGTAATTTATCTGTCTAAAATGTGAACAAAGTTTTGCCCACCATCAGAGGCAGTGCTCTGTCACAGGGCTTATGTTGTGTAAATACTGTGGACCCACAGTGAGATTTCCAGGACATTATTTTCCTCAAAACTGTTCCTAACTTCACCTAGGTATCACCCAGCAATTAGTTTTCTTAAGTAGTTTTATAACGACAGTGCTATGACCTTACTCCAATGAAATTAATTCTATAGCCCTTTTTAACTTAATCCAACAAAAACCTACTCATCTCAACATAGACTCATGAATCATTTTAATATATACATTTATACTAGTACAATTAGTGTTATTAATATAAATTAAATGAGAACCCTAACATTATTTTACACAGAGTAGTGATAGAATTATTAATGCCAGTGAGCATTAGAACAGTATTGAATATTAAATACACTGTAGGTCATGGGTGTTTTTAAAGTACATGATCAGAGAAAATTTGTTGACATAAAAAAAAGTAGGATCTTTTTGTTTCATTTCATGTAAGTGATTTTTTTTCTACAGAAGTTAAACACATACATAGAGAATGATTTACACAATATCCCAATGTTAAATCCCTCCCGTGAAAATAAAAATCCTTAACAGCAGACGTAAGTTTCATTTCCTTAACCTACTTCTGTACCTGCTTGTCTTCACTCAGGCACTATCTTTTCTGATGGGGACTAGTGTATGTTTTTCTTACTGTGAGAGACCTCCAGCAGATCACTCTGTCTCTGTGTCATTAGAAACATGTAAGTATGAGAAGAAAGATCTGCATTGTCCTGTATTTAATACCTACTCAACAGATTGTTGTATTCTTTCTCAGCTGTATCCCTCTTCTCTGGAGAAGCTTTACTCACCTTTTCCAGGGTCTCCAAACTACATAACTACAAAAGACAAACTATTTTTATCTGGATTTTTTTTCCCTTGTATTTAAGGGACAACTATGCCTTCTTCACCTGTCCTTCAATCACCACTCTTCATGTAGACTCTTCCTTTTCCAAAACACCAGCTGAGAGCCACCTCTTATTTTAATATCAACAACAGCAGTAGGTCACCAGCAATTAGGAAAGATGGACCTTCTTTACAGAAGAGGGTATTGCAGAATAGTATGCTCAACATCTTTACATTTTAACAAGCACAAGTGCAAATCATTTTTCAAAAAGTGGAAAATAATAATTTATTCTAAACAAAAATTCAAATGTATCCAAGAAGTATAAAATCATTAACTTTATGCATCTTGAGAAGGTCAGAGTATTCTGCCTGGCAAAAAAAGTCTGAAACTAAACACTACATGTTATTAAGACCATTAATGTTATTTCATTTCATGTTAATTCCCAAAATAATGATGGATTTATTTTACCAGGTATCTAGATAAATTATCACACTAGAAGATTTACTGCATTTTCCATATAAGATAAATGCAGAAGTCTTCATTTAAACTCAAGTGCAGACCCTAACTATAGAATCACCACTAGAGCTTCTGGAAATCCATATGGACAGCTTTTCTGGTGGGGAAACCCATACACTATTATATTAAAATCAGCAGGGCCAAGAAAGTTGTTCTGTATTTGAAACAGCTTTCTGCACAAAGTGCAACATCTTTGTAAGAGATGTGCATAGAATAGACCTTTATCTTAAAGCTTTTGCTGAGAGAAATTAAGTTTAAGGAGTATGATTTTGTTAAACCAAAAAGCAAGTTCAAATATCTAACGAGTGATATGCCAGATGTGCGTGAACAGAATGAAGGTTGCCTTGTCAAGTATTGTAGAAAATTATATCTGTGTTTATACTAGGGACAGATACCTCAGAAAAAAAAAAAAAAAGAAAGAAAGAAAGAAAAAAAAAGGAGCATTTGATTTCATGAGTAGAAAACATTCATCTGACAGATTAATTATTTTTGAAGCAACAGCAGCAATGAACTGATTAATACATGGAGCTCTCTATCTCCATGCTCGTATAACCATCACATTAAATAAATTCCATTTCCCTGAAAAGATTCTGACTTACTGAAAGGTCTTTATGCACTTATAAATGTGTCAACAAGCGACAAGGAGGTAATAGTTTCCAGGAGGTATTACTGCAATGTATATTTGATAATGAAATTTGCTGGGTAAATTAGCCAAAGAAAAAGTATAAAGGTCTAATGGGCTTAGTCTACCATTCAAAGAAGCACACACTGCTGGCTGTAGCAAAGATATGATGCATGCTTTCTGCAATGGAGTATCACAGCCAGACAGGACAGAGATTAATTAATCTGTTTGCAAAGGAGATGTTTTTACAAATAAATTTGGCCATGAGCACAAAGTCTTTCCTTTGACAAACCAACCTCCATTATCATAGTTACCAGTTAACAAAAAATAATCTATCTTTTTGTCTAGACCATTGCAACTTGCCCACTCCAGGCATCCTTCACTGGATATCCATTGAGAGTCACTGACCACTTAAATCATAAGATAACACTGCTGTTCTGGTCCCTAAACAGATTGTTCAAGCTAGAAAGTGATAAACAGCAAACCAGCAGGTCCATTCTGAACATTTGGATATTTTCAATTTGTATTTAAATTAATATTTTTAGATTTGCAATATAAAGTGAAGATTCAGACTTCTGGGAGCTGTTCAGAGAGCACACATTGGGAATTTTATGCCCCAAAAAATTAATATAAATCAAACTCAAAGCTTCTACCCTACCAAAATAACTTAAAATCACTCTTGTTAATAGTTGATTAGCCATACCAGCTAAACAGGGAAATGACTGCTACTTATTACACTGGAGAGAAGAGCTGCCTAAAAGCAGAAATCAAAATCTCACAGATTTAAAGATGCAGAGCACTGGGGAAGCCATTTGACCAGTACTCAGTCATACATTCAGATTATATGATGAGTAGCTTATAAGAAAGGATTTGAGTGTCAGCAATGTGTCATGTGCTATCATGGAATGCTATTCAATATGTATATCACTTTTGTCACTTCAGCTCATTGTCTAAGAAAAGGAAAATCTAGTGGGATGTAGTAAAATGGCAATGGTATATTTATGTAAATGCATCCTTCTCATAAAGCTTCTCATCAAACAAGATGAATTACAGTTCATCCTCAACTTGAGACAAATGATAAAATATCAGAATATTTTACAGTTATGCAGTTATTATCACCTGGAAGAACCCAATCTAAAAGGATGATGTGAAGCAGCAGAAAGCTCTGGGACAGGATTTCCTTAAGTAAATACATCTCATATTTCTGCAGAGAAAAAATTCACATTGCAGAGTTCTATATTAATATATAATCATGAAAAAAAATTGCAAAACTGTACTGGTATGTTAATGGACTAAGTCTTCAATATAGGAGCCAGATTTATATTTCTTCTTATGAAATGCAACAAGTCCTTTCAGATTCTTTCTGAAGTGAAAAGATGTTAATGTTCATTTCTGGAAGTGTGAGAAATTATGCTTTATCTGTAAATACAATATCTTTACAGATTCTAGTGTGAAATTAATACATCACCACTACATAAGATGTATAATTCATGTACTGATAGCCAGTCAGATGTAGCAGCCATGAAAACAGAGGCTTCTGCAAATCAGCACCACACATCTGCAAAACAAGTGACAGCAACAGTCCTCTCAAGGTGGACTGGGGGGGGCATTAAGTACCAAATTTTCACTGCATCTACCTGTTACCTTTGCAAGTTAAGATTCAAAAATGGAAATTATACTTAGAAAAGAAAATAAGTTTGTTTGGTTTTGTGTGTGTGTCAGTGTTTGTTTGTTTAAAATCATTATGTATAAGTAGGAAGAAAATTAGTTGTTTTGGACTCTAGAAGACAAACACCTATATACAATGAATATAATTATGGAACAAGCTGTAGGTGAATAGTAGGGGCATATATTGAAATAATGATGTAGCTTGTAAATGTTGCTGAGAGCAGGATGTGGGAAGTACAGTGAGCAAATCAGGAGCTAGTGACAAAGAACACAGGCAGACCTTCACAAACTCCCATTTACATTGAGTTCTTCTCTGTCAGGGACCAGAGTGGGAAGGATCCTCCCCAGCACATGCAGAAGGTCACAGGTCTCTGATAAAGTCACCATGAGCAGATCGCAGGGGACACCATGGAACATACAACATGTACTACAGAAGTGAATAAAAATAGCGTGTAAAGTTGTGGATTAGCTTGTCAGTAATTTAAACAATGAAAAGGTAGATATCCTGAATATAAATTTATATACCAAGAAACAAAAAAAAATATCACAAAGAAGCCAGGATCTGTACAACATATTTACTGAGAGAAAGAACTGAGTCGATTTGAGAATGTGCATAACAGGTACTCAGTGTATGATGTAGTGGATATCACAGCCACAGAGTGAAAATGAGAGTACCAAAGTGCCATGCATTTGCCATGGCTGGAGTGCCAGAGTATAGGGATCACAGCAGGAAAAGCCACTGCAAAATGCCTCATTTCTGTAGCTGTTTACAGGGACTTCTTCCACATTTCAGGTCAGTACCAATGCCCCCACACAACCAAAATATGGCCTGAAAGACAGTTGACTTTGTTGCCTGAACCACAGAGTATTCCCCCACAGCATTCCTACTCAGCCTTATGGGAAAATGCTGACAGGATTTGCAGGACCTTGCAGAGAAGCCACAGGAGACAGAGGCTTCATTCTCCTCTCAATCACCCAAGGCTCTACAAAAAGATCCCTCTCCCCCACTGAGCCTGATCCCGCTTTGCTCGACAGCTGCCATTCACTGTTCTAATGGCTTCAAGCAGCCCTAAAGCCCATTAGCCACTCACTGGCAAGAAACGGGACATTTCCAAAGCACCTCGAATGTGCTGCAGCCCCAGGCTGTCAGCACAGGCTCTACAGACGCTGGCAGAGAAATGAGGGGAGGTGAGCTTTCACCAGGAAGTGCAGCAGTAGCTGGATGGCTTCAGGGTACTTGTGGCATAAAAGACGGACTTTAAGTCACCTTCATACACAGCCACAAATGAGGGTCTGGCTCTTTGCACGAGACTAAAACATGAATAGAATCTTTTAAATGGATACAAGAACAAAGAAGCATTTTGTATTGGCTAGTCTTGTTCTTCCTGCTGTAATCTCCACACATTGGCATGCTGGCCTTGACAGATGCAAAGCATTTTTTGCTCCTTTACTGTCATTTTGCAGTGGTGGCACAACTACAAGAAACACTGTGAATCCATTAATCAATTACTCTCAGATATCCAACTCCTCCTCAGACCAAACAGATGTCTCACAAACTTGTCACTGCATGTCTCAGGGTGCCTTTGTGAAAAAAGTTGTTTCATTTCTTTTACTTATATTAAAGAATTAACAGAAGAACCTATGTGTAAGGTTTGACAAATAAGCAGAACTTGGCATCACAGAATCATAGAATGGTTTGGGTTGGAAGGGACCTTAAAAATCTTGTTCTAACTCCACTGCTGTGGGGGCAGGGACACCTTCCACTAAATCAGGTTGCTCAGGTCTCTGTCCAACCTGGTCTTGAACGCTTCCAGGGATGGGATATCCACAATTTCTCTGGGTAACCTGATCCAGTTGCTCACCACCTTCTTAGTAAAGAACTTCTTTCTAGCATCTTATCTAAATCTCCCCTCTTTTAATTTAATTTTTCTTTGCCCCTCTCATGGGAAAACTCTTCCAGAATTTTACTTCATTGACAACTAAAAATGTCCTTCTAGTTTCCAAATTTAATCATATTTATGATTGCTTTATGCTCATTTGTCCTTTTGCCAACACTGCTCTTTAGCTTCAGCACTTCTGCTTCCTTGGTCATTTCTCATACACAAGCTTGCAACTTACTACTCTCCCAAGGCATGACCTTGCACCACATAGCAGTGAATTTCATCTGATTTTCACTACTCCAGGCCTTAAGTTCATCCACTTCTTCCTAGCTGACAGACTGCTCCTATTCAGAGTTCTTTCATCTGTATATTTCACACATACACATTTCCTTTTTGGGAAAATTATGTGAACAAAAATACCAAAAAATTAGTCAGAAGACCAGTCCTTAAAAATTGTACTGTAGCCTAATCCTTCAATTAAAATTTTCTAGTGTCTCCTGAAGTTCTCAAACCCTCACATGATTCTTTACTTGCTTTGCAACTTTCTTTCTGATGAGCATAATCCCTAATTTCTCTAAGAGATGCCAGATCACATACACAACTAGAGTCCAGCTAGAGAAGTCCAACTGCATTTTCCTATATAGGAAATGAGTTATCAACGAGGTCCCTATAGATTTATCCTCAATGCATTCCATCAAATCAGTGCTGAGCAGTGGCCAAAAGGACAAGTCACTGAAAGATTGTTTGCAAAAGTGCCAGGTGCTGTATATTTTATCCAGCACAGTTCACCTTCATTGCTCATAACCCAAACCTTTATTAGTGGCTAATGTGACACAAGTGCCAATGTTTGCACCTGCACAGCTGAACCAAATTCCATCATCACTGGGACTTGAGTATCCCTATTTATCTCAGCAGCCATCCCAGGGCACAGAACCTCCCCCTCTTCCCTGTCTTTAGATTCATGTTGTATCAAGGGGCAGTATAGTCTACAGCAGCCTCTGGTAGAAAGTTACATCTCTAGCAGTAAGCTCCAGAAAGAACAGAAAGTTCCAACAGGAACAAGATAAGAAAAAAATGTGATCTCCCAGATTCATGATATTCATGACATTCAGGAAAAACTGAGCCAATAAACACAGTTTCACATCATCATCATAGCACTGGTGTGCAGGACTCCTGAATTATGCCAGTTTGATTTGCATCCCAAACTTCTCCAGAAGCAGGAGGTAACACAACAGAAACTGAAGAGACTGAAAAACTTTTTCTATTTTAGCAATTCCCTAAAGCCTATTAGTCCACACTTACTTTGCATCTGGCTTTATTCATAAGATCTAATGATGAAAACATTCAAACTCTATTAGCAGAGTTCTGTGAAAGCTCAGACCATCAGTGCACACAAAAGTACCATGTGCTTTCACCCTGGCAATGCATCCTGGTAAGAAGTACATAAATGTACCACTCCACAAACTATCCTCTGTGATGGTGGCTGCTGCTCCACAGGAAACCCCCAGAACTCGCTTCACTAATTTAAAATGAAAGTCAGAGTAATTCAAATTTTATCCTTTAAGATGAATCAGTTAAAGTCATACAGAATTCATACTTTGGAAAGGAGCAATGTATTTATGCCACATTGCCTACTACAGTCTTTGCAAGCAAGCATATAAATGTATAAAAGGAATATACATTCATTTTGGTAGGTTTCAAGTTGTTCATGCTCCCCTCATGACAGAAGAATTTGTCAGTGCCCTCTAAGAAATATACAGAAACATTTGTTTTAATTTGTTTAAAATTAACCTAGCAAGAAATTATCTAAGACATGGCTCCCCTCCTTTTCAGCCTGCTTACAACAGAAAATAAAAGCTGGCTGTATCTGAAAGAGGAACATAGTTTGAACCTCTACCAGCATTGGAGGTTTTGACAACCCGTACTCAGTCATAACACAGTAAATATTGATTTACATTTCAGATCAAAGATATGAACAAAAGACCAAAGACAGTCAAATTTCAGAATACACTGTACTACATAGAACTGTAAGACATTAGGTCAAGTACTCCCAATCTTCCTTTCGAAATCGGTGACATCTTTCAGTCTTACTTCATATGGAATATCCTAAGACATTAAGCTCCTGAAAGGTTTATGAGAATCAACAGCAGGATGCAGAACAGATGTTATTGATGCTGCCATTAGTGAAAGGTGGGAAAAAATTAAGTCACTACTCATTTGCTTTGGCAGTAGCCAGGCTGACATGCACTCCCTGGCTGTCCACTCAGCACAGCTACTGTTGGACACACCACAGCACAGATTTTCTTTTCTGGCTGCTGAGCAGAAAAAACACAGAAAGGAGTTTGGACATCTGGGAACTCTGCACCACAGGGAGAGTTTTAGGAAAGCAGAAACTGGTCAAGATACAGGACAAATTACCAGGGATGTAGAAATGTGAAAATATTATAGAAGAAAAAAGGAAAAACAAGTGAGACTGGTGTTTTAAGGGAGTCATGAGAGACAGAGGAAGTAGAGGTTGTTAGACAGGAGGAACTCAGGGCACAAATCTGCGTGATATCTGTCTTTGTGAAGACTTTTTTCAGAGAACAATTTTGTAAGAGCCAAAATTAAGAATGCTGCATAGAATCCAGTGACTCAGTCCAAAGGAATTAATTGAAAACTGCCAATGTTCTTTATTTCTCAAAATTTGTGCTTCTGTGTTTATTTATATTCCAAATGTGCAAAGAATTTTATTTGAAAGTGTTTGTATTTCTGAAAAAACAACATTAATTTTAAAAGATTAATTTAAAAGATAACACTACAGAGGCATTTATATGCAGTGCATATTGTAAGAAACCTTAAACCCCTAACAATGTGAACAATAATTGAATGAAAAAACAGTATCAAAACACTAAACAAAAATCTGACAAGTTGGATGAGCAACATCCAACTATATATTGACTTCTTTTTTTATCTTGTCAGTAAAAATAAAATCAAAGGTGCAGAGAAAGGAAAATAAGCCCCACAGTTATCAGAACAAATAAAGGCTGTGTTTATCCCATCTCAGCACAAAAGAACACAGGAAATGTCAGAATAAAAGAGTCCATTTTGACCCATTGCAACCAATATCTTCCTTTCTAATATTTTATGCTGCTTCAAAGGAAATACTCTATGGCATTCTTATTCTTTGTACAAACTATGTGATGAAGAGATGAAGAAATTCCTCTGTGAGTCCAGACAGCCATCCATTTTAACACTGAATCATGAAGTTGCTTCTGCAATACCAATTTTTATTCTTGTCTGGGCAAGTTGCTAAAACTTTTTAGGTACTATAAACTATCTACCTGAAGAAGGTCCCAATAATAATAAATTACAGTGGGGTTTTTTGGGGTTTTTTTGTTGCGGTGGCGCTTTTTTGTTTGTTTGGTTTGGTTTGGTTTTTTTTATATACTCACTACAATCAATGGGATAAAGATCATTGGTCCATTTCAGAGGCAAAACTCTGTGCAGCACTGGACTGGTGTGGAGATGGTTTCATTCCAGACTGGGAACACTCTCCTCCACTTTACAATAGATTATGTGCTGAGTGCATAATACAGAAAATGTACAATGATTTCTTAAGAAATCATTGGCACCTTAATTGTGTTATAAAAATCAATAGTTTATCATTTAATGGATTTACTGGACACAGAAGAGTGGCTATCCTATTTAAAGTTCCCACCAGTCATCCAGAGGCTGTTTTTCTTTAATCCTATTCAAAAATTCTCTGAATCAAAGAAGCGTGACCAAACTACAAAAGGCATTACACAAAATATCCTTCTACTCTGCAAAGCTGAAATGAAACAACCAATAGATTGGTATAATTTGGGGTGTGTGAAGACTGTAACTCCTGTAAAGCACAGTAGCAGGTGCAAAGGGAACCTGCAAATGTTTTTCACTCTAACATAACTTGCCAAACTTAAGCACAGGTTGATTCAATACTAAGGCAAACCACGGCAGGTTTTCACTTTTCCTATATGCTTTCCTTGTTATTACATAGCTTTAATGAACTATCCTGAAGAAAAGAAGGGGATTAGCACATACACTGCATAAAGCTGATAGATCTTTCAGTTACAGAAATTCACTGCCTTTGTTCAGGTGATATATTTTTTTATCTGTAAACAGACACCAGTTGCTTCAAAACAAACCAACAAATCAAAAAAGAGGAATAAATTAATAATCTTTTTAGCCCTGTGCTGGTTGTCCTTCTACATCCATGAATGCTGGCTAACAACTTAGGCATCCTCATTAAATACATCTTTATGATTTAAGGGTTTAAATGCCTCTGCTGAACTGAAATGTGGCCAACTGGTCACGTGGGTGGATTCCTATAAAGCCTAAGACATAAGCAGCCAGTTTTAAGTATTAATGTCTGAGGACTTAATGCTTTCTGGAGTGGTGCAATACATTATTTTACAGAAAGACTATGGCTTTTTCTATGCTTTGTCAACAGAATTAGTCTGGTGATGGAGAGCTATCTTTGCTCTCAACTCACCACGCTGTCCAGTGTGGTGTAAAGAACAGAGAAATGCAAAAGGAATATCTCCACAACTTTTCCATCCCTGCTGCAGCTCTCTCTACCCCCTTGACAGTCCCTTTGACCATGACCCTTCTGGAATCCCCCTTCGTGTTTGAGCATCAGGACTGCACATCAGTGAGAGGAAACTTCATCAAAGTCTAATCTTGGAAGAACACACCACAGAAATTGGCCCAATTGTGTTTTGTCATAACGATCCACAACCCTCAAATAAGGATTCTTACAGAATGTCCATGATTAAATATTTGTGGGGCTTTAGAAAATAGGTTGTGAACTGATTCTCAGTATTAACATATTTATCCAAGAAGAGTCTTCTGCAGACTGCTGTTCTCTGAATCAAAGATGTTATTCTACTCTTCTAAAAGCTAAGCCTTAAGATGATGGAGAGATTATATGAATCTCCCACAGAATTTATTTCGTTCTACAAGATCAAACAGACAGTCATGCTAATTAATGAATTTCACTTTTTTATTTATTTGAATAGTATTTCTATCAAAAGACCAAGGTACAAATAAAAATGAGAAAAAATTCACAACTCATATGCATGGCTGAAGAAGGAGGAAGCATTCTGCTGGAAATTGTTCAGAGATCCACAAAGAGTAGTGGATACAATGGTGACTACGCAGTTAAATTACCCTGCATGATGTAATCTTGGCACACACACTCCTAGGAAGGTCACTGGCTGAGCAGGGATGTTCAGAGGAAATGCAGAGTGGCCTGGCACTGAGGCAAGTACGCCCTGGCTCCGTGGCAGCTGTTACCAAGTGAAGGCTAAGCAGGCAGCAACTCACATCATGTCTCCCTTCCCTGCACATCAAGAATGGCAAGAAGGAACTACAGAAAATTTCACAGGATGCCAGGGTGTCATCTTTTATAGCTTAACTAGCATTTATAATATATATAGATCTCAAGACAAAACATAGCATTTTACAAAATACAGTGTGAACTAGAGAGACAAGAGATCTCCAGACTACATGAACTGACAGTCTTAAAAAGCACAAACCAAACCAATTCAGAACAATACTGTACAGAACAGACTGGCAAATGGTCATTAGAGCTGAAACGGAGTTTTACACAAGGGGAAGGGAGACTGCTCCAAGTGTGAGCAATGATATATAAGTCAGGAAGGGATGAAGGAAATTACAGAATTATTCCTATGGATATAAACCCAAGCTATGTCAGTGGGGGTTCTTTAAAAATGGTTGGGTTTAATATCACACATCAGATATCCAGTGCACATTGAATACTCTCCTAAATTAAATCAATTCATTTCCCAGCATGATGCTCCTAACTTCTCAGTATTTTAATTTAAGACAGGAGACCTAACCACAACTTATGCTTAGGTTATTTATGAGAAGAAGGCATGTTCATGTGTTCCATTTTCCTAGTCCAAGACACAATAGAAATCTCTTCACTGAAATATGTTCTAACATGTAAGGGGTGAAGATAAATGTATATGAGTTCTCACAGTTTTTCCCAAATTATTACCCAAGCACTTGCTGAACACTCTGCCTTTCCAGTGCTTTAGTAGATGTACACTGCACAGAGGCGTCAAATATTTAGCCAAAGAAAAGTGCATAACCCAGCAGCTCAGGTACCAACTGCAGCCAACCTGTAGGTGCAATCTCAAAGAATTCATCATAACGAACACCTTGATTTTACTAGTTTTACAGTGTTTCCCACATCACCATAACTCCAAAACAGACTATGGAAGTATGATGTGCTCAGGCTATGGATGGACCCAATTTAATGACACGAGATTCCTTGCCAGTCTTACATAACCTGTAAGACATAGGGTCAAAAAATACAAGATTTTTTCTGTAAAACTGGAAAGAAACAGAGAAAAAAATTTCCTCCCACAATATATCTAAAACCAGTTTCCTATGGCAGCTGGCAAGGGGTACTTGGGCAGCCCAGTTTTGCCCCCAACAGACAGGTAGCTCTTTCCACCTTACACTCACAGACGACTGCTTCATACACCATTTCAACTTTAGGTTCTTCAGCCTGAATCTCAGTTTTAACTGGAATTTCTAAACTATTCAGGCCTTATCATAACTCCTGTCAGAAAGGGTGCAGAGTTTTTAGACACAGTATTATTTGTAATTAACTTCAAAACAACTTCAGGTTAAACCGTATGTAAAATCTATGTAGTTTCTGTTGGCTACAGAACTCCACAGTAGTTTTTTACCCTTCCTTTTCCTATCATCGTCTCTCTTCTGCCCTTGTTCTATTAACTGTTTTTATTTAATAACCTGTAGCTTTCTGCTTTAGTATTACTGTTTCCCTTATCTCCAATACCTAAGAACTCTAATCAGTGTAATCCAGTGTATGATAAAACAACACTGGATTTCTTCCAAAATCCTAAGGTAAAATGAGAAAGCTAAACACATCATCCTAAAACTGATTTAACTCATTCCCTTCCTTGGCAAAATGCAGATGGTACCTCCAGGAGGAAGGTGAGCAGAGTGACAACAGTCTGAGCACAGCAGGTCCCATCGGTGGCTAAGCCCTTCCAATTCATGTATTTCATTATGCCGTAATGGGTTACAAGGTTCTTAATAATTGCTCTTCATAGAAACATGAAGACATACTTTGAAGAAGAAAATGGTATTCCAGTACTTTTCTATGAAAAGGCGACAAAGTTTCATGAAGAAATGCTGTGATCAAAAAAGCAGTCACTTCAAGGGAAGATCTTCTTTGACTAATATCTCATTATAAAACCCCAGATCAAATTGGTTCCCCATAACCCTGTTCCCAGAGGTTTTTGAAGCCATCAGGAGGTGTTTGCTTGTACCTGCCAGTGATATTAAACTAATGGGGCCGTCCTTCTCGCTTCCTTCCCGAACGGAAAAATGCCAGACCTCCGAGGCCAGTGTAATTCCTTAAAAATCAGAGATTTTGATGTGGCTGTTGTAGCTCACCCTTCATCCCTCTGACAAAAAACCAAAAAAAACCAAACAAACAAAAAAAATTTTTAGACAATGCAGCCTTAAAGGGGAAAGGGTAAATATATATCATGAGTGGACGTGTTAACGACATTTGCACTTGAGGCACCTGCAGGGGCCCTGGGTGACACGGCGTCATTTCACACACGCTTGAGGCACCTGGAGGGGCCAGCACAGGCTCTACCACAGCCTCGCCTATTTTTGAGTGACTTGGTGCGGGCCCAGGGACCGCGGGNCTTGTGTCAAAGCGCTTTGCGGTCCAATTTTTGTAACGCGGAAGCCTCGATTTTAAGTTATTTTTCTCCGTAATTCTGCACGTTGTGCATAAAAGCTGTGCCGCTTCGCGCGTTGGAGCACCAGTATTCTTGCAATAGCTTATTAATGGTCTTTCTGCCCATTTATTATGCTAACTTGTATTTTGAGAAAATATATAGTGGTGTTACAAACTCAGCTTTAAATATTTAATATGTGGAATTCATTTGTCTGGGAGATACTAAAACCCTTCATCAGTGATGAACTGCTTTCCCTGGCGTGTCCCAGCCACCATAAATCAGCCCTGGCTTTGGGCCCATGATGGTGAGTTATATGTATGAACAGTCTTGGGTCTAAGCCTGTGTGCCCTGCCAAAAATAGTGTATTCGTGTCATTTTTCAGTGCAAATTAGTAGTATGTGCAAATTCATGCTATTTTGCTTCACAGATATGACTTTGGAATAAAAAATCTTAAATAAATGTAGCTTTTCCAGCACTGGGATATTGGTCAGAAACTTGTATTCATATACTATGTAAATAGTGCTTCTTAAGGCTAGGAACTAACCCTGACCATGAAGGATTTTAGGTCTGTGTGAGTGTGTCCATCCCTGTCTCTCCTGGATTTAGAACAGTGCTTAGTAGTAATTAGATTAAGAAAGCATGAAGGTCTGTTTACATTTGCTGTTAGTGAAATAAGCTTTTTGCTTGTTACTTTCAAAGGACCAGTTGTTGGAATCTGAGGCTACATAAACACCAAATATTGAAATATACATAAGAAGCTGTCATAGAATGGAGATATTTTTGCAGGGTCCTAAGTGGCTTGTGTGAATGAAAGGAATAAGGGGTCCTTTGGATACTGCTACTTTATTGTTGATGTCAGAAGCATGGTGAAACTAATGATCAAAGTCACTGCACAAACCAAGACATCACAAGGTAAATTCGGACAGGAATCTATTTAAGGATAAATATCTTTCATTGTTGCTTATAACTTTATAAATTAAATTCTTGATTATTTGTCATTCACTGATACTTTAGGCCTGTATTTCCAGTTGAACAGACATACTATAAAAAAACTTTGATCTGTGACTGAAAAATGAGAAAGCTACTAGTTTATGGCATTCTACAAAGATGTCGTAAAATACCTATTTATTTGATAACTATGGAAAAAATTGAGGACTTGCAGTTCAAATTGTTGTTGTTTGTTTTTTTTTTTTAATAACCCCTCTGGATTTTAAGCATTCTTGATTTTTAGACTTTTTGGAGGGACTGGGAAAAGGAGAAGTGAAAAGAGGAAAAATACTGCAACTATCAATTTTCCACACCGTTCTCTCCTTTAAGGATAGCTTACTGTAATTAAAGACAATAATACTTGGTGCATAATGAAAGCACTTTTTAACATTACCTCAGTAATTACATGACAAATATGTCATTCATTCAATGGTTTTAGTGGCTACCAATCTTAATAGCCAAGGTAATTTCTAGTCTTCATTTGTAGTAATGGAATTTGGTAAGTTATAATTAAGCAATATATGAGCAAAGATGTATTGCAATGTCACTTGCAGTATTTTTCCTGCCTTAATGAAATACAAACTGACATTTTGCTGATTCCCAGAGGTGTTTGCAATGATCAGCTTTGTAGCTGAATGACTTGTCCAAGCACAAATGCTTCTAAACTTTGGGTCTAGTTTACCTTCATCTGAAGTTAGAAAGAGCCACCTGGTTATGAATTTGATACCTACGGCAGTCATCAGTTTTCTGAGTCTGCATAAAGAATATTCTGCAAATTAGCAGATAAAATACCTTGTCCATATGAATATCAGTTTAAAACACAAGTGCATTGATGACAAATTTTAAGCTAGAATACTGCTGGTATTCCCTCAAAGAGATGAGTTATTTTTTCAGTCCTAGAACTTAAAATTTTTTATACAGTGACTTTTAGATCAGAATTCCTCACATTTATTTAGTCCTAATAATTTTCCTGAGATGTAATAAGGCATAACAGATCTGCAGAATGTGTGAGGGCTGTGCTAGGTGCATGATGCTTGGCAAGTCTGAAACTGATCTTTAAAGCAGAAGTTAGTGAAAGTGCTTTGACCCAAGGAAAAAGCAGTATATTCCTTTGCATCTCCTTTCCTTAAAATTAATAATAAATAAAAACTGGGCGATGGTGAAATCCTCAGTCCTAGAATGACAAGTGCTTCAGAGTGTGAGTTACAGGGCTACACTCGTAAATGTGTCCTGCAGGAGGGCTTGGCTCCTGTCTCTCATTCACTGCAGGTCCTTCACATTCTGCTCTGGCAAAGGGAATCAGAACAGTCGGGCACTGAGATTGGTTTCATGGTGCCACTACGTCTCACTAAGACGTGAATCGTACAATTTTGAGTAGTTCTGGCTTTTTTTTAAGGCTGTAGATAATAACAAAGATAGGGCTGCAGACAGAAAACTGAACCGTGATTTCAGAAATAAGTGATCTTTATGTTGAATATTTAGGGAGAAGGAAAATTGTAATGCACTTTCTTTAGGAGTGTATTCTTTAAAAGACATTTCTAAAATGTCTAGTTCGTAAATAGCTTAATATATTAATGTAGTAATTAAAAAATATGCCAACAAGTGGAAAATCTGTATAGAAAATGGTCTAAAACATAGAAAATGCAACCAGTGTTTTAGAAGTGCTGTGACAATATTAGTTAAATTCAATCAAAATGCTAATTACAAGTTTTGATAGGCCTGTTACAAATGCTGTGGGTTTTAAATTTCGTTTTCCTTAAAATAATTTTTTTTAAATTAACTAATATTTCTAGCAACAGCATGAGATAAATTTACAATATCTGATTGTTTTTTAGTTTTTATTTTATTTACAGACAACTTTAAGATTTAATTGTTGCTGATTAATGTGGATAAATATCAATAGATTTCATCACTTTTTCATAAATGAATAACTATTTACTTTTTTCAAATAAAATGCTGCCCTAATCCTTCAGATAGATTCATTCTTCATGAACTCATGCATATTGTCACTGAATTTTTAGTTCATTTGTAGTCATATATATATTTTCATAATTTTTTTAAACTTTGTTACTCTTTGGTTGTGACAGCTGAACTGTTCATTGTGAGAAGCTGCACTTATAATCACCTGTTCAGCATATTGCTTCTATTTGTTAAAAAACTGGTTGCAGTCTGAAAAAATATCCAGTAATTAAAAATAATTTAATTCTTAAGTTGTTTGTACCCAAAATGAAGATGAACAGAACAAAGTATATCAAATAAAAGTGAGGCAGAGTCTTGTGAAAGGATTCTTCTGTGAGTTGAGGAGCACTTTCAGTTCTCAGTGAAGGTGCTTGTTGTCTCTTGTGGCTGATTCTCCCTGTCTTTGGAGAGTGACAACTTCCTTTTATGTTCAGGGTCTCTCCACTTTCTGTTGATGCCAGGTGAGCCCCCAGACACTCAGTGTGATCAAAGAGGAACATGGGAAGCTTCCAGTGTCAGTCCTTTCCACTGTTCCAATTCTATAACTGCAGACATCTCTTAATTCACAGTGACTTGAGCAGCCCTCAGATAACTGAAGTGCTTGGTTTGAGTCTCACAGTAATCATCCTCAAAGAAGAGTGCTGAATGTGAAAGAAGATAACTTGTCTCAGAAGTCTCTGCCAAATACCCCTAGATGGAGAGATTTCTGTTGCAGCAGTTCCATGTTTCTACTTTTCTATATTGAATGTTAAGCTCCTCTTGAATGGATTCTAATGTTTTCCAGTGGCCACTTGAGAACAAAGAACAATAAAAAAAATATGTATTAAAGATGACTTTTAAGCGTTTTTAAAGAATGAGAAAGTCTTAGTTGATTAAAAATAAGGACTGACATAAAATTACTAGTTTTACTTGGAATATAGGAAAAGGCAGCCCTGGGTACTTGATGCACAAAGAAAATGTTTTCCAAGACAGTGTCAATATTAATATTATTTTCATGTTAATTCTTTTGCAGTAGCACTCTGATGCAGTTGATATACATTTCTACTCAGAAAAGTACTTTATAGTAGTATTCACATATTTTAAAATATGGCTGGAATGTTATTATAGGATTTTTTTTCATGTCAAATCCTATATAATTGTTTGTTTGTTTTTCCGCATAGCTTGCAAGTGTCTTTACTGATTGGGACGCAAAAATTATTTTCTGCCTGTGAAAATTGGAAAAATGTTCAAAAACCACTATCAGGTAAAACAGAAATAATTAATAATTCTAATTTTTACCCATTTTTATTTCATCTCTGAGAGAGCTTAATTAAAATAACATCTCCTGAGAGGCAAAAAGTCCAGCTACAGAAGTGTTCTGGATTGTTTCATAGTTCCGTATTTTTATAGACGTGTTATGAAGTAGTGGGGTAGCTGCTGATGCTGTCAGGTCTAGAATGGGCACAACATGAGTTTGTCAGTGGCTTTTGTTCTTTACTCTTGTGGGCCAGGGAAGGCACATCTGCTTCCATGCAGTCATGGAGGGAGTCCCAGCTCCTAAAGTGTAGTCAGAAAAGGGAGTTGGTTTATTCCCTTGGTCCAGCACAAGCTTGTGGCAGCAGCAGTCACATTATTTGAAACTTCATTATCCCTTTTACTCTTTCCTGGCCTCTCTTTCCACCGCACTTTGCCTCCCTTTCTCTGCACCAGTCCCATCCCGAGAGAACAACCCACCTCAACTACATTTTCCCCACTGGTCCCAGATGTGCTGCTCCTGTACCCACAACTGATATTTCTGATGCTGTTCCCTAAGCTGTTCCAGCTTTTCATGGAATTTCTGCTGCCTAACTGCTACTGGCTTTGCAGGATTGTGCTCCCCAGAGATGCCTCATACTCCCCTCTGGTTGATTGTGGAATTTGGCACTTTCTTGCCTAACTTCACTGGGGCCCCCCATGAGACCCAACCATCCCCCACAGCACTTTGGTAACTTTTGTGAGCTTCTTGCATCACTGTTTGTTTGACATTTTCTCATCTCGTGTCTGGTATTTTTCCATGTCCTGTTCAGTTTAACATCAAATCAGGGCCAGCTCAAAGGCTATGCTATTAACAAAATGTATTTGTAAAGATGGAAGAAAAAGCTACTTGTTTAAGATTAGCTGGAAGCACACACAGCTTGGCAGTTAAAAATCATCTTTAACTTTTTGAGAGCTTGATCCTGTAGTCCTCAACTAAATCAGATAACTTGGAAATTGATAGTATACCATATTAAAAAAATTCATCCATGGTAAGTTTAAAAAATATTTTGAGTGCAGTTTATGGAATGCCATTTTGAATTTCCTTAGAACTTACTAAGTCCAGTCACTGGATCAGCCATGGGGCTGGAGCTGCCAGGTGTGTGTGGGCAGAGGAAAATACCTCATTCATATACAGTGCAGAGTTGATGTTCTCTGAAAAACTAATCTGAGGTGCATTTCTTTTGCTTGCCCCTCTTGCTTATTCTGACTTGCAGGCAATTGCTTGGGCAGCTGAGCATAAAGAGAATTGGGGAGTGCAGGCAGCTAGAAATTAGAAGGGAATGGCAGAGTTGTAATGATTGATTAGGTCAACCAAGCTGCTGAAAAATGCTTAGCAAACTGTAGGCTGAGTGCATCAGATGTCACCAAAAATGCATCAAATGGCAAAAGTCTAGAAGCAAGTAATTCCCTGAGCAGAGGTAATAAAATCCACCTCCCCAAGAGCCTGTGTTTAGATTCCTTGATGTCCAGTAGGGCACATGCTCTGTGTCAGGAGTTTTCACCTGACAGGGACATCCATAATAACCTTTTTCCAGTAATAATTCTCTGTTGTCTCATGAAGGCTGTAGCCCTTACCATTTCCATGGTGATACTGACTGGAACAGATCTATTACCAGGCCACTTAAGATGGCCCAGAAAAGTTAGTAAATTTTTGTTTGGTCAAATCAGACTGGAATTTGGTAACTAGTAGAAAAGTTACAAAATATGTAGGCAGAGCCATTCACATATGTAGACAAATGGTGTAAACTTCATTTCCATTGGAAATCAGACAGAACATCCAATCTGCAACACCTTCCATCTTCTAGCAGCATGTTTTAAAACTCACCTCATTTAGCAAATTGTAGAAATAGATCTTATCCAAATATAAATTAGTTATCTCTTGCATGGTTTTAGAGTATTTACAATAATTTTGCTTTTTGGAGAGTGACATTACAGATAAAATAATTTAAAATACTCCATGGCATTCCTTCAATTTTATCTTCTGATCCTCTAGTAAAGCCAAGTATTGAGTACATGAATTGATATGTTAGAGTAGTCTAGAAATTGTTATTGATATTGTGCTGTCTGACTGATCAGTATTAGTGACTGTGGTATCAGCATGATACAGAGAGATTCTTAGGTTCTCATCTTGACTGTTAATAATTTGGTGCCGAGCATTTGACTGGATAATGTATCCTTAAACCATTTTATCATAGGGTGGCCCATTTGTTGAAATATTCAGTGCTCAAGGCAGGAACCCAGGAGCAAAATGGAAGATTTTTGGCCACCCATCAGCTATATCAAAAGTAAGTTTTTAAAGAAATCTATAAAACCTAGAGTATAAACCAGAAAAATGTGAATGAAGCTAAAAGTTAGAAGGTAATGAGGTCTTTGACCTGACAGTGGAGTTGTCACTTGCAGTTCTGTCATTATGGCAGACTTAATGACTACTTAAATTACTTCTATATGACTGCTTGCTGACTGAGTTGGTCAGTGTAATTTTGCAGTTTAAATATTTAGGAAGTAATTTTGGTACTCTGGTAACCAATGAATTGAGCTTTTCTCACTGAATCATGAGTCCTGTTTGCCAGCATTATTTGTTCATAAAATACACAAGTAAAGGACATATTTGTGTGGATTATATTTTTGCCATCAGATGTTAACCAGTTATACTTGCAGTGCCATCTGCATTTTCTGATTAAAAAAAAAAAATAGCTTTGCATGTTGGTAGCATGGTTGGTTGTCAGGAGAATTCTATCAGGATACTTATTTTGTTGTTCCTTTTTGTAGGAATACGACAAAGAACTTAAAGGTTTTGTTTTTGTACTTGAAGGAAACAGTCTAATCAACAAAATGAAGTTACCCAGGACAACCAAACAAACTTGTGAGTATCAAAGATTTAAATGTCTGTGATGTTGTTCTGATTATTACATAAATTTTTTTTGGAATGTAAAACTGACATTATTCTCCCTTAGTTCAGGCATAATTCAGCATAGGAAAAGTGCTTTTTCATTAACTTTTTAGCAGGTCAGTTACAAATAAGTCAAACTTAGAGAAATGCCATATTAGAGTAAATACTATAGGGAAGATCTAACATGTCCTGATGCTGCCAAGTTCACTTCTATACCTGATCCTGCTACAGACCAATGTCTGATAAATACCCTCTGACTCCATGCAGCACTTACTAAAGTCAGCAATTCTACTGGCATTATTAATGTGAACTAGGTTCCTGTCCTCTTTCTCATTTTACTTTTTAAAGAATTTTTATTTTTGCATCAAATAAGCACCAGCAGTACAAAAAGTTATAGGCAAATTTCCTCTGTGTTTATATAGTCAGTGTTTAAGGGTAGTATGGAGTGTTTTCGCAGGATGTCTGCTGCACCAGAATAAGGCAGAATCCAAGCAGTCTGCAATACAGCAGTCATCACATGCCTTAAACTCCATGACGGGTGGTGTACCTTAGAAGGCTTGTAGGAGTGAATTGAGCTAGTTTAGAATTGACTGCTTGCTTTTGAAGAAAAAATTGAGATAATAATTTTAAACAAATGGAATGGGAATCTTCTGGTATACTCTCATGCAGGGTATATATACAGTAAGGCTTAAGTTTTTTCCAATAAACACCAAAAAAAAAATTCTTTGGACTGGTCACGCTGTAAGGCCTTGCAGTTTAGTCTGATTTTCATAAAAGAAATTGGCTGTTATCTTCATTAAAATAAATAGTAGTGCAATATATATTTTTGGGAAACCAAACTAATCCATTTTCCATGGTATAATAAACCACTATAGCAAATAACAGTAAAAAATTCAAAGAAAAAAATGCTAACTGTTGCTAAACATTAAAATTAGGATTAAGAATTAATTGTGTGGGTAACCACTGCTAAAAATAGTTTGGTTTTAAATTTACTTTTAGCTAGTGCTGCAATACTGCAGTCAGGTTTCCATCTGTTACCATTCTGTTTCCTTCTGTCTTGGTTTCTTCCTCTCTTGAGGTGCATGTACCTCAAGTATTTAATTAATCAAGTGTATGGTCTCCCAGTGGCACTGGAACTTTGTGTACTCTTCCAAAATAAAAGATACTATATATGCAAATCTAATTTGAAGTTTTAAGGTGTCATTTGGCCCTCAGATGAAGAAAGTTCTGATTTGTCATTCTTTAGAAGAGGAGCCAATGTTGCTGTTCAGGCTTGTGAAGTCAATGAAAAGCAGCCTGCATCATCCCTGATGGAATATCTAAGAAAACAACATGTGATTCAATTCAGACAGCTTTGCACTGTTTTCCCATGATAGGGAGCTACCTGAATTTTTTGTTTGTTTCCTCAATCAAACTCTTTTGCTATTATTCTAAAAATTAGAAGCCTTCACTGAGCAGTGTTGTCATGATCTGAATTGCATTCTTACCCAAGAATTTTTTTGAAGTTGCTTAGCAAGGTGTACATTGTGACCAACATGAATGAAAGTTTAACATGACTATAAGATAATCTTAATGGGAAAGTATTGCTTCCTTTTATAATTCTTGTGGGATATTTATTGTCTTCATGCTCTGGGAGCTCAAAAATTGTAAGCTAAAAAAAAAGGTTCCTTTTTCTTTCATGAGAGTTCCACCAAAGCCACAGATGGGACTTTTGAAACAATGCTTTTGTTGCAGTTTGAACTGGGTTTCTTCAGGTTTTTCTCGTGTTGGGAAATAGTGTTGTAGAAGCATAGCATATGGTACAAAAGAGAAATGCTGGGTAGTGAAATGTGCGTCTGCATGCACACAGCAGTTGTTTTTTTGGTTTTTTTCCCTGTTTCTAGTGGGACTGGTGCAGCAATTTCTGACACTCCAGATTTTTGTGCCATTGGGAAAAGACTTCTCCACTGAGTTACTGTAAGATGCATAAAATTTCCTTGAATACTTAAAGTGAATTCTTGATTGCAGTCATTAATTTTGGTGGCATATTTTGCATTAAAGCATGGTGACTTGTCAAGGCAATAAAAAGCAATTAAGCTAATGATATCATTATTTCTTAGATGTTTTAAATACTGACATTCCTTTGAAGACAGAACAAACTCAAAGAAATCCTGAATGAAGATGATGAAAAATCTGAAGAAATGGGACACAAATTTATCAAACATATGAAAATACTGGTGCATGAGGACTGCCTGAAAATTCACAAGAGACTTATTCATAAGTCATAAGAGAGAGCCCTTTGGGCCAGGGCAAAAAAGAAAGACATATTCTAATAACTAGGGGAGAAAAACACAACCAAACAAATGCTAAAGAGCTAGAAAAACAAATGGGTTCTCAATTGGTATAATTATTTCCACACTGTGAAGAAAGAGAGGTACAGCAGAAACAGATTTTTTTATTAGTTAGGTATGGAATTATTTAATAGAGTTTTAAACTTGGGCAGTTGTCAGGCTTTGGACAGGATTTTTCCCCTAGTGACACCATCTGTTTATATATCAACAGCACAACTCACTTAGCTTTGTAGCCCATAGAATATCTGGGATTGGATTAACAAAAGAAGTATTAGGCCATTAGAAGCCCTGCAAGAAAAGATGGGTTGAATGGTACCAATTAAATTAGCAATACGTAGTGTAAAGTGAAAGAAGATTTTATTTTTATTTGACTTTGTGTAAGTTTGCATTTAAAGGGACAAAGGGACTAAACAAACAGGATATGTCATGCAGCACACAAAGACCAAACTCCAAACCAAACCAAAACCAAGATTTGCCTCTCATGGACATTCTGTAGGCAGCGCAGAGATTTAATGGCAGGTGCAGGAATTCAGATTTTCCTGTAGTATCATGTTTGGTTTGATTCTTTTGGGTATTTGCCAGCTTTTTAACAAGAATCTCTTTTCTACTTCTACTAATTTTAGTTTTATCATTGCTTGCCTTTTTTTTTTTTTTTTCCACAAAACCATTTTCTATCACATCTCCCACCCTTATTTGCCTTTTTGCTTTCCAGCTTATATTTAGACTTGACATTTTCTTCATCTTTTCTTTCTACTTCCTATTCCCATCTTTACTATGTCCCTCTTACAAAAACAAATATATGTCCTTATAATATTTTTAGGTACTTGTATAGATTTAAATGCATGTATTTTGTATTTATATATATATAAAAATATAAAATGTAACATACACTATATTGCTATATAATGCATATAATAGAAACTACATTAACTATGTATTTTCTCTGTANATTTAAATACATGTATTTTGTATTTATATATATATAAAAATATAAAATGTAACATACACTATATTGCTATATAATGCATATAATAGAAACTACATTAACTATGTATTTTCTCTGTAGCTCCAGTTACTTTAAATGAAGGTGTTTATGTCTTAAAAGTATAATATCAGTTGTTCCCCACTTTGTGCAACTGTATGAAAAAGTTAATAAAACTTCTTTTAAAATAGTTTCAATACTGAGTTTTGTATTTGGAATCAACTGTAACTTATTTGTACCCATAAAATCCTTCAAGACTTGCAAATAGACAATGAATTATTTTATCCTAGCAGACTTAAGATAATCCAGTAAGTAATAAAGACAAGTCCTTCTTGCTTCATGTGACTGTTGTTCAGTTCCCTTCTTTTCATACGTTTTGAAAGAAATCTCTTGCTCCTTTGCAGACAGAATGTTGATGGTGTTGTTGCTTCCTGAAGTTTAATGTTTAAAGATGGTTTCTTACACAACCTGACTACTTAGTGCTGAATCTTTGAGCAGCTTCAAGTGAAAACTGATGGCATGCCAAGCTATGAAATTTACTTTATGTAAAAATCACTAAGAAGTTTTGTAATAGCTGGGCATGAAGCTTTATGTTACATTTCTTGCTCTCCCATTCTGCAGAGAGATGGAAATAGGAATTTAGTTTGAGCTTCATCTTCTTTTGCATTCTGTTCAGTGATTGATTTGGTCAGCAAACAAGAATTTCTTCAAGACCATCCATCACTGCCGACATCAGCTGAGCCAAGCTTTCTAACTTGCTGCTGTCAACCAGTCATGCAAGATTCCTGCCATAAATACTGAAATGTGCAAATTACTGTCTGTATTAGCTGGTTTATCTTTTCTTCGCAGGAAATTTAAATAGAATTTTTGATACTTTTTTATACAGCATGATTAGATGAATACCGCCACATTAACAGTCAATGTATTGATCTGCGTAAAAATGTGTAAAATAGATTGTGGATGAAAAATTTGATGAAGCATAATAAAATCACAGCTAAGGTAGAGAGCATGTAATTTATGCAGCTTCTTTGGAGCAAATAATAGCAAAGCTATTAGTAATGCTGAATATAGCTGTCTGCTGCAAATGCAGTTGCCAGTTGTTAAATCTTCAGTGTTATGGATTTTGCTACTTTTCTGAAAAAGGTAACTCAATGTTTGAAACAATATTTGCATGTAAAAGAAAACAGCATCTGGCTTGTGTTGTCATTTTTGCTTGAATTCCCAATACATGGACATGTGGGTGTTAGTACTTCTGCTTGGCATTTTGACAAGCGCTCAAACATTTATTCTTGAAGAACTGTAATGCCAGTCATGGTCATACTTTGTTTCTGATATGGTTTTTCTCAGTGTTGGGTATCACATGAAGTAGCACATCTTGTAATGGACAGTTTTACAGCAAATGGTTAGAGCAGTTGATGTGAGGAAAAAGACCTTGAAATTGTACCATAGCATCAAAAAAACCCACCAAAAACTGAAACAAAAGTAGACTAGTCTGGTGTAAGAACAAGGATGAGATGCTTAATTCCTGGTTATGTACTGAAATATTTTGTGGTCTTGTATGAATTCCTGTGTATTGCTCAACCTTTTTGTTCCCAGTTCAGACATGGTACTCACCCATTGCTGCAGTTCCAAAGTCACACTGCCTCTTGCAGTGATGGCCAATTCATGCTGTTTCAAACTTGTTTAAATCTTGGCATGGTAAACAGCTGTAAATCACATGTGGCACAGCTTGTAGCTGGGGAGGTCTGAGTTCTGTCATGAGATCCCCTTGCCTCTGGCAGGAAAAGCTGCAGGGCAGACATGCCCATTGTCAGTGAAAACTGCTGCTGCCCCCAAGCCCAGACTTGGTGCTCGGTATTAACGTGCTATGGGACTCTGCTGTGTTGCCACTTCCTAGAATCACACAGTCCCTTATGGACCATCTTTCCAGCCAGGATGTGCTGAGGATCACAACATGATTGCTCATTCACTCAAATGGTACCTGTGTCTCCTAGTTTCTGAATTCTTCCTGATGTTTATACCTCAACCTTTCAACCTTTGCTCAGCTGGCAAAGCGCTTATCAACAGGTTTGTTTAGTTACTATCCCACTGTTCTCAGTCAAATTAGCTTTGCTTGCCACTAGCCTTCGCCAGCTCCAGAAGGCTTCAGCTCTTGTTATATTCTGAGTTAATTAATTCAATTAATTAATTCAAACTCTGGAACATA
The DNA here is from genome assembly GCA_013399915.1 of Illadopsis cleaveri. Classification (NCBI taxonomy): domain Eukaryota; kingdom Metazoa; phylum Chordata; class Aves; order Passeriformes; family Timaliidae; genus Illadopsis; species Illadopsis cleaveri. The sequence continues at coordinate 187,155 of VXBB01007623.1, read as the reverse complement.
CCTCATACGTTTTCTTTTGAAACTAGTTACATATGAAGGAATCTGTAGGGAGAAATCTCTTTATTGCTGAAGTAGTTGTGCTTGCTGATAAAAAATCTTGTTTTGTGCCTGCCACTTGCATTACTCCCTCTTCATGGATACTGGTAAAGAGCACTTTGTGGAGTTTTTTTCTTAATGTTCTCCAGAAAAAACACCATATTGTACACAATACAGCTTGCTCTCTAGGTCTGGTGACATCTTCCAGATCTCTTATTTTGTAGAGATTTGATTGATTTTCAATGTAACTACATCTTTCTTTATGTGGGCAGAGTACAGTGCTCTGGATTGCAGATCGTCAGGCAGCCACTTCAGTAATGTAGTATCTTCTACAAGACCAATTTGCAAGTAGCACATAAAATGTATGTGAAGTACAGGGTGCTCCTCAATAAGGAAACTTGAGAATCTGAAAGCACAGAAAATCAGCTGACAATTGCTATTCCTTTGTCTTCTGCCTTTAAAGTGGAGGTGATGATTATAATGACGCTACTATCCAATGTTTAGGAAGCACGTGCCTTTTATGGAGAAAATGGCACTACAGTTGTTAAGTACTAGTATACTAATGTACTGATAGTGAAGCATTAGCAGAGAATTCTCTCTGGATTTTGACCAGGTTGCAAAGAGATTTCTGTTAGTATTAAATCACATGGGAGTTGCTCTTAGCTTAGCAACATAGATGAAATACCTGCTTTCGTGTTTGGTAAACTTCCAGGTTACATCATTTATAAAAGAAAAACACTTTCATTTGATGACCAAGTGATCCTAACATATGAAACATCCCTTCAACAGTTCGGTATTGCTTTTTCTAAGTTCATTTGTAGCCTTGAATTGAACATTAAGAAATGGTTATAAATTATTATCCATACAGAGGCAAAGTGAATAGGCAATCTGAGCAGATGAATCTATCTTTGCTCTTGGGTAGTTGCTACCATTCGCTTGCAATCTCACTATAGTTACCATTGTGAGGAAAATAGTCAATCAAATTTGAAGATGTAAAATAAAATTGAAAATTGAATTGGAAGGTAATTTTACTTTCAAATGGTTTGCAAATGTAGATGTTAAGTATGAAATGAATGCAGTTAATGACCATAGCTGGAAGAGTTATGCACCTGCTGATCACAGGAATGTTATTATAAATGAGGTTGATTTTCTTGTTGACTACCTCATTTTTCTCAACATGGTCTCATTACTTTTCTATCATGTCTGACCCTTAGATATAAATACTCAAACACAGACATAATAAAAATACATTAACTCCCATATAGATTTTTTAAATTCATCCTTGAAAATCAAGATGTGTGCTGCAGATTTTTCTTGCCATTGTGGGTTTAACATAGGTTCTGCTTTTGGATAGCAGGAAAAAAAAAAGTTGAGTTTCACCAGAAGTACTCTGGAGTCATTTTGCAACTGTGAGATCTGATGTTCTAGCTCCCATTTTCTGAATTATTTTGGAAAAGAGTTTCTCCAGACCTTTTCTGTATTTTTTTTTTTCCTATAAGCAATTGAAAAGTTTTAAAGTTACACTAATTCTTAAATAATTATCTTCCTTCTCCTGGGAAATAAATTGCTTTATATAATTTTAAGGCCATCTTCTTTTTTTTAATTTGCCTGTTTCAATGTTTCACCTACTTTTGCCTGTGGAATATAAGTACTTTTATTGTTTTAAATGTATTTACAGAAATAAATTACATTTCTTTAGGAGTGATTATATCTGTGCATCTCAGGTTTGCCCCTTCCTTATGGCACATCTATCATCGTAAAAAGTCTTATTTTAGACTTATATGACAGAGTCTGATATAAATGTATGTCTTTTGAGCTAAACAAATGTGTTCAGTGTTACATTTTGGAATGTAACTGAGCTGTACATTTACCAATGACCCTTCTATAACCAAGGTACTTATTTTTTCATGAGGGAGAGAGATAAACCTATTCAAATAAGAAATAAATAATAAAATTTAAACATATTGAACTGATAGTATAGAGTGAACTTAGGTTTTATTGCCAGTTGTTTGTTGATTTGCATGACTTAATTCTAGTTACTACTACTACTACTGCTCTGTTATAGCCTCATTTAAAGCAACATTCTCTATTGAGAATTAGCAGTTTGAGGTTCAGCAGGGATAGTATTTTTGTTTCTCTGTACTCAGGTTATTGCATCTGCCTGGTTTCTCAGCACAATTGCTCAGCTCTACATGTAACCAGGAAATCCAGAGAGCTTCAATCAACCATTACTCCAATACTTTGGACTTCTTTGGTGCACCGATTTTTTAGCACTTCTCATCACCCAAGATTTAGAGTGAAGAGTTTCTGGAAACTAGATTCATAGGTTTTTCACCAAAGGCTGTGTGGGAAATCGAGTGAAAGGTGGAACTATGCCTTAATCTGGGTCAAAGGCTTAGCTATGTGGCCCATTTGCTGGTGATCTTAAGGGAATTATTTCACATCTTCCTTAAACTTACTCAAAAGTAAGATCAAGCCCTGATACCAGCACTGTAAGACACTTGAAGGTTTTCTGATGAAATCACTTTTCAAGGACTTGGTATAATTTGGCCATTCATAAAAATATGTGTAGCTGATTCTGGAATCTCTCATGTCAAACAATAGCAATAGTGAGGATATGATGTTTCTTTCTTGGCACAGTAGTGGAATTTCTGCTTTTCAAGTGTATGTGATTTATAAGAGGAACTGCCAGTCTTTCAAAATGAAATGGATAGTAGTCTTCCCCTTGCTTTTCATTTCCCCACCCATGTTCTGAGGATGAATAGATTAAACTTCAGGTTATCTGCAAGGGAGGGGAAAGAATCAGCAAGTTCTGGAATACTGGTGAATGGTTTGGTTTGGATGATGGTCTTAATGACTGTGGAGGAACAAGAAGGTGCTTATGTAATTTTTATTGCCAGTACTGGTAGAACCTTTTGATATTTACATGCTTGCAGTATATTTTGTACTGTCCTTACTTAAGCTCTCAAATTGGCAAAAATAACTAAAATATGTAATTTGCCCCAGAGTTATGTCCTCCTAAGTTGACCTAAAGAAACCTATGAATGTTTTAGGGTGTTATTCTGCAAATTTTGGGTGATGACATTTCATTATTTAAACTACAGGTATAGGACAGGTAGTCCTTGGCTAATAAAAACATGTTTTCAGTAATAAATTAAAAAAAAAAAACCAAAAACAAAAAACAAGTCTACAGGGCAGTCTTACTATTTTGAAGTAAAACCCAGCATTTGAACGATTATGAGTAATTACTTTTAGCAACACTAAGTAGTGACAAAAAGTTGTTTATTATAATTATTTGCCATCTTCTCAGAGGGGCTGTTAATTACAGAGAAATACCCATCTGTTAGAAACAGGCTTGTTCAAAAATAATAGGTAAATTAATCTTTGTTTCCCCATACATTAAGCATATTCTCCCAGATTGCAGCCTTTAAAGTAATATCTGTGCTCTGGAGTGTTAAGGGAGGACTGATGGAGAATGTCAGGGTTGTGCTGCTGTTGTGGTTTAACCCCAGGAAGCAGCTGAGCCACAGCAGCCCCTCTCTCTCCTGGGGAAGTGAATACACGAGGGTAAAAGTGCAAAAACTTGTGCATTGAGATAAAGACAGTCTAACAGGAAGAGCAAAAGCTGCACATGTAACCAAAATCTAAGCAAGGCATTAGCTCCATCTCATGGGCCTGCAGATGTTCAGCCATCTCCAGGTGCTCAGGGCTTCATCCTGTGTAATGGCTACATGGGAAAACAACGTAGCTCTGAACTTTCCCCATTCCTTCTCCTTCCCTTCCCCACACTTCTTACTGCTGAGCATGGCACTGTGTTGTCTGAAACATCCCTTGGGGTCAGTAGGCATCAGCTGTCCTGACTGTGTCCCCTCTCAGCTCCTCATACATCCCCAGCCTCCTGGCTGGTGAGATGAAATGAGGTGCAGAGCAGAAAAGGCCTTGACTCTGTGTGAGCAGTGCCCAGCAGCAATGGAAATATCCCTGAGTTACCAACACTGCTTCCAGCACAAAGCCAAAGCACAGCACTCTCCAAGCTACTCTGAAGAAATTTAACTGGGTCCCAGCCAAAACCAGTACAGCTGCTAACAAGACTTGAAGGGAACAGAACATAAAAATGACCCTCTTTATCAGTTTAACGGAAATCTAATTTTTTTTTTTGTGACCATGGCTGTGGTCTGAATTTATTAGAAATTCAGTGTCCTTGGTATCACTGTGAGATGACCTGAATAGTGAGCAATAAACTTCTGCATTATAATTCACCTTTGAAGATATGTCCTCATGAAGTAAAATAGACAGACAGTGTATTGTGTTTACCTTTAAGCTGAAAAGAATCTATATGCAGTGACAGAGGCATTTTTAGCAAAAGAAAGCAAATAATGTTTTTCTAGTTAGCAGGCCCCAAGATAACACAAGCTTGAGAGGTCAAAACATGTGTTATTATTAAAGGCTACTGGGTTCTCAGTTCATACAAATTGAATTCTTTCATACTCTGAAGGGCTGTGGAAATCTAGCAAAAAGTGTAGACAGTTGAAATGAAATTAGCATGTAAAGTGATTTTATATATGCAGGGATATAGCCACGAAGTTTGAATTGGACAAAGAAATCTCATTACTCATCTTGTAAAAGAATTTTTAAATTCCGTATTTGCTGCCACTGGCATAAAGGTTCTGCACATGAACAGGTTTTTTGTGATTTCCCAAAGATACTGGATTATTGAATTGACAAAGATCTGTTCCATTCTCTCCTGACTTTTCTTTTATAGGATAACTGATTTTGACAATATTAAAAGAAGATTATATTTGTCAACAGTGCACAAGGAGTTGTCTGTAACCCCTCTGCATGCAAAGATTCCTCTGTTTATGATCAAGCGCAGAATAGTAGGTACCTTGGGAATATTCCCTGGACTGAGGTTGAGCATGTTTTCTGATCAGAAATGTTTCGTGTATATTATGAACTTTTTGAAATTATTGCTTGGTTTAGAACTCAGCTCCTACTGGTTGAAGATACTTGTGTATGTCCCCTTTACCAGATGGCAGCAGAACCACTTAGTGCTGTACCTCTTCTATCCTTCTTCTTATATTAGGAATTCATTCTCATTTTACAAAATTGCTTCTGTTTGTGATGTTTCTTCACCTCTCCTGTTGATCCAGCCTCTGTAAAACTCTCTGTGTCCCTGATACTTCTTCATGATAGTGCTCCTGCTCCTATGTCCCTTCTCCTGTAGTGACGTTTGATTACATTCACTGGAGCTGCAGGTGGACTGTAGCTGATGGCTGCTTTCACATTCTTCAGGTTCTTCCAAATTCTGGTATATATAGGACAATCTATGTGTCAAACTGATGAAAACAAAACAATAACCATTATCTTCTCTTTGTTCTCCTCTCTCATGCCCAGCCACAACATATATGGTAGTAGCTGACAGGATACCAAGGCTGATGGTTACCATATAACCATGAAAGGACTGAGTCTCAACTCAGTCTCTCTGCTTTAGAAAATAAAGTTGATATGAGAATAGTTAGATGTCAAATATTTTAAAATATATATTTGCATGAAGAGAACTAGATAAGAGTATACTAAGCAGTTGTGAATTTAAGGCTAGACATGAGATAATATTTTACAAGAAACCTCTGAATTTGTAACTTTTTTTGAGATAGGTTAAATGAAAGCAGCTCTGGTAACTTAAAATTGAGGAGTGCTCTGCTATGTGGGAAGAAGTAGTTGGATTTTTTTTTTAATGAATATGTGTCAGATCATACCCCTGAAGTTGCTGTTAAGTCAAAACCCAATGAAATGAAATTATTTTTCTTCAGTGTAATTTCAGTTAGTTGGTGTCAGACTAGTACGGGTATTTCAGGATTAACGTGTGCATTAATGTATACCAAGTGAAATTCAAGCAGAAGATGAACTTCAGTTATGTATTTTGATTTAGATAATAAAGCATGAATCAGATATGTCTAGATGCTCTGATCATTTATAATGACAAAATATTTTAATAACCTTAATGCTTGACCAACCTTAAAGAGTAGATCTATATTCCTGAATATAGAATACATCTGAATACATATCTGTCTCCCTTTAATGGTTATCTTCCTTTTTATCATTGCTTTTGATTAAAGGAGGGAGCATATTGCTTTCAGTGATTAGATAGATCTTTTACATGGCTCTGATAGTTCAACTTACTGTATATACAAGCTGATTATTATTATCAGCATGAGGGGTTGTAAATCAGGATATATATTACGTTGTTTGTTCCATCAGCAGAACATAGTTTGCATTTTCACATGCTGCCTTTCTGTATTGTATTCCTACAAATTGTTCTATTTTTCAACCTCATCACTAGAAGTATCAGTTATAATTAAATACTGAATTTTTCAGTCCATTGCTTGGTATCTTCAAAACAAATATTACTTTCCTTCCAAAATTTCAGATTTAAGACCTGAACAGTAATGTATGCACCCAATTTTTTTCTCAAAAATATTTGCTATTTGGCAATTAGAAGCTAATATTTCTACTTTGACTTTATAGGGAAATTAGGCATGTAAAATCATTATGTTTTTACTTTTCTTTTCCCTTAAAATTTCAGCCATTGATGAGCTAAATTTTACAGATGAGTAGTCATATAAAATATATTACAGTTCTGCAAATTGAATGAAAATTGCTGCATTTCTCCTCAAGGCCATCTTGTTTATTTGTAAAGAAGGTGTGTTAGCCTCAGCTCATGTGTTTTACTGAAGAGTATTGTTTCTCTTTTCTAGTGGTGCAATATGTGCATTGACTTGGTAACATTTACCTATGAAATATTCAGAGGAGCTCTCTTCCAGTCTTTGGATGGAATTATTATTTCAGCTAACTGTAAGCTAAGAAAGATCTTCACTTTAAAATCCAAGCCGAAAGATACAGCTAAGGAAGATGGTGTGTTTTAATTGCTATCTAGTCTTAATCACAACTGCTGGTGTTATAAAATCAAAAGCTTCTTGTTCATCAGATTGGAAATTTGAAGGATTACATGATTTCATTAAAATTAAAGTGGTAGTACAGCATATTAAGTCTGCTAGTGTTGGACTTAAGGCAACTAATTAAAATTTGTGTGTACTCCTGTGTTTTAAACACTGAATTCCTTAGAAGTGTTTTATTGAAAAAATTCTGGCAAGATTGATCAAGTAGAGAGCTTGTTTTAATGAGCGTATCTTATGCTGATAGAAACCAGGTTTTGGCCAGGAACAGAGTATCTGAGAGGAAAGAAAAATACTGAAAACAGCAACATTTGCTCTTTGTTTTCTTAATTTTGGATGTTAGTAGCTGATGAAACATTTCTTATTGAAATAATGCAGACAAAATTGTAACAAAACATTATATGAAACACAGCTATGAAACTGTAATAAACAGCCCCAATCTTGTCCAGTTATCCTAATGTCGTCTTGTTTATTGGGAAAGTAATGGTGGTGGTGAGATGAAAAATGACAGGTGTTTTTGTAGTAGGTCAGGATATTGGTCGAAGTTTACCAGTCTCCAGACTTGCATCATAATCCTGAATCATCATTTTCCAAGGAGAGAACTTCATTCCTCACTGGTATTCACAGTAATAGAGGAGAAATTTCAAAAGCACAGCTGGCACTTTCTTATTTTAAAGGCACCGTTAGGAATAGCTCAGCTTCTATTTCATTCAGTATTTCGTTTTGTGGCTTTTAAGGAAAATACCTGGAAAAAAAACGTTTCTGGTTTCAGACGGAGGGGTAGTTAACAGTGTTGTAAGTGTAGCAAAATGTATCTTCCATTTGGAAACACTAAATCAGTGGGGAAAAGTAGGCAAACATTGTGAGTACTCCTCTGATTTTTTGTTGGTAAGATTGGAAAAAATATTAATTAAAAATGTCTACAGAGAGGATATGGTAAATTCTCAGCAGGATACTGCAGTTCAAGCTCTCACTGGCATTCATGTAATTTAATTCCATTGGTGCATTGTTTTTTCCCTTCCATTCTAAACAGATTCTGAAATGTGCTTAAATATTCTAAATGAGTTCCAAAATTCTAAAATGCAGTTAACATAATGAGTCGACAGCTTTAATAAACTGTATGCATAGTAAAATATTACACTTTTAATTGCTTCATTATCAATTCTATGATTATTACACAGCTGGTGGGCATTAGTACTTTCTGTATGCTTTTGAATTTCCTTATCTAGGCAATTCATAGAATCAGAATAATGAAATTGTTTAGGTTGGAAAAGACCTTTAAGGTCTTTTGTGTCCAAGTGTTAAGCCAGCACTTCCAAGGCCATCACTAACCCATGTCCCTAAGAACTCCACCCACATGGCTTTTAAATACCACCAGGAATGGTGACTTCACCACCACCCTGGGCTGCCTGTTCTGGGGCTTGACAACTCTTTTGCTGAAGAAAGTGTTCCTAGTATCCAGTCTTAGCATCCTCTGGCACAACTTGGGGCTATTTCCTCTTGTGTTGCTGCTTGTTACCTGGAAGAAGACCCCAGCGCCCACCTCTCTACAAGGCCTCCCTTCAGCCTCCCTTTCTCCAGGCTGAACAACCCCTGTTCCCTCAGCTACTCCTTTATAAACTTGTTCTCTAGACCCATCTTAAATTTTCATTACAATTCAGCCAAACCTTCAGCTGTAATTAAAGAAAAAGTATAGTAAGGTTTTTTTTGTTATTATTAATTAAGTTTCAGATAATAATTACTCTTTGATAAAGCTTTTTTCCTCTCAGAATGACTAGATCAGTTAGTTGAGCTCCACTGAATGCAGTGACATTGCAGCTTGTATTGAGAGTTGTCATGCTTTAACCTTGGCCAGCAACTAAGCAGCACACAGCAAGTCCCCTCAGTGGGATGGGGGAAAGAATCAGAAGGGTAAAAGTAAGGAAATGTATGGGTTGAGATTAGAACACCTTAATAACACTAAACTGTAATGACAAAGAAAAAAAAATAAACCCAAGAAGGACAGGTTTTTTTATTTGCATAATTTATTTACCACCAGCAGCTCCCCCCAGTCAGCTTTCCCTCCAGCTGATATGCTGAGCACACTGCCATGTGGTTTGGAATATCCCTTGGATCAGCTGGGGTCAACTGTCCTGGCTGTGTCCCCTCCCAGCTTCTTGTGCCCCCTGCCATCTGCTCACTGACAGGGCAGCTTGGGGGGCTGAACAACTGACACATCAATATGTTATCAGCACTGGTCACATGCCAAATCCAAAACACAGCCCTCGTCCAGCTACTGGGAAGAAAATTAAATCTTTTCCAGCAGAAACCAGGACAAGGGTCGAGTTCTTTGCTTTAAACTCCTTGGTGTGGTGGAAGTACTGATTTCAAGGTGCAATAAGGGTGTTACTCTTTTCAAGTAGCAAGTATACAGTATGTTTTGAATTTTTTAAATGGCAGTAAATGCAAAGGAGAAACCACATGTAGGAAGAAATTATTTCTGTATGAGATCATTGAGAGTGAAGAGGAAATAATCTTTTCTGCCTTATGACACTGAAGCATACAAGCTTAAACTACACCTAGTTCCTTGTTTCCATAGTGATGCAGAACTTATGTATGGGTTTTTATCACTAAGTATTGCCCAACAGTGATAAATAATGTACTGGCTTGGCAAAAAAAATGGTTGAAAAAGTATGTCGTGTACTGAAATACAACATGGGACGTTTCAATTTTTTTGTTCGAATCTCAATACTTCATCCCTTATTCATGTTTGGGTTTCAGGTTGTGTTTTCCTCTTCTTTTCCTTGAAAAATAGACTAATTCGTTAGCTTATTAAAATGAAACCTTCTAAAATTTGGAATGAATCTGCGTTATAACATCAGGAGTGGTTCTGATGTGGATTCCTTTCTTTGTAGAGAGCAGGTTTTATAAACTCAGTCTATATTGGTTATCAAAGAGAAAGCAGAGATAATCAGTTCACATTCCACTAGTGCCTGGTGTCACAAGAATACATAGGTTGACAGCTTTTTAGTTTATCGTGAAAGTGTAAAGGTGTCCAAAGTTTGGAATTAAAGCTCGTTAAATTCGTTATTTGCATATATGGGACTTCTTTGCTACTTCAGTCCCATAAATATGAATACCATATTTAGCTGTTCATTTTATCTGAAAATCACTGTATCAGTGTTAGAACTAAAACTGAGTTGTAATAAAAATTAACAAAATGTATCTCGTGATTGTTTTGTTTACTCTCTTGATAAATCAAAGAAGTTGATTTTCTATGCCTATTCCAGCCATTAGTGTATATTTCTTTAATTGAATTCAAAATTTTTGGCCTATAAGTATACACAATATAATTTTAAAATTTGCAATAAAAATTGACCATTTGCAGAAAACTTTTCAAATTACCATAATCTATTCAGTTTTTATAGCCATATGAACTAAAGTATATGTAATCTACCAAATAATATAAGTCAAATTAAATTCCATAGTGTCATGAAGTAAAGCCCATGTTTTTTGATTCTAGGTACATGCATTAGCACACCTGGGCCATATGAGGCCTCAAATGATATTCCTCCAACCTGCCAGCTCAGTTCTGATGTCCCACAAGTTACACAGGTGCTGAATATGGATGAAATTCAGAAGCCAGAAGTAAAACGTAGGTAAAATGCAGTGCAAGAGACAGGTATTCTGTTATATTAAAATACTGTGAATACAATCGATACAGTACGTGCACAAACAATTGATTGTTTTGTAAATGTCCATGTCAAGAGTTCCAATGTCATAAAATGAAACATGACAACTCGTGCACACCTGTAGTGCCACAAGCACATAGACACATTTCTTCTATAGCTTGAGATCTGTATGGAGCTTGAACAATTCTAATTCAAGCATGAGATTTATAACAATATTTGAGATGTCATGTGAATGTACATCGAAGCATTGTACAGTGAAGTTGTTACACTTCTTTTTAAAGTATGTTCACATCAATGAAACTTTTCTGGCAATATAACCGTGCTTATACTCTGAAAAAGGAAATCTTGTCTTATTGCAGTTATTTGAATGTTTCTTTAAGCTACAAAATAATAAACCATATAATTTAGACTTCAGCAGCATTGCAAGACATTTATTAAAGAAGCTGGGCAGTCGTGTGCTACAATAGAAGCTATTGGCTTGGATAAAAACTAAGAGAAAGCAAAGAGATGATTAAATTTTAAATTATTGTTACTGCTGAAGGCTAACAGCAGGAGACCTCAAAAGTTTTTGTTCTAGTCTCTGTATTGTTTATTGTAGTTACGAATAATCTCAACAGAGAAGTGAATAATGGGAGCAAAATTTTGTAATGATACAGATACTGGTTTAGTAAAGAGTGAGGCTTCAGAAAGTTTTAAGCTTGTGAGATGGGCAATCCCATATCTACTTTTTCCTGAAAAACAGAGCAAGTAACATGCAGGAAATATCACAGTTTTCAGAGCAAGGTGTTCAGTTTACTGGTTTTACATAAGGTGGCCATTGTGTTGAAAAATTATGGTCTGGGGACCACTGTGTGGGGTAAATGTGGAACATGACATCATGTAAAATCTGCTGTGCTAAATGCAAAGGATTGTACATTGGGGGGGAATGATAACTACAGTTAAGCTTTAAAGGATCAAAATTAAATGAATCAAGGCAGGCAGGTTATCATCACCATAGATACAGCTCAGTAGAACTTTCAGATTTTAATATGCTTTTAAAAACTAAGTAGAAGGAAATTCAAATTCATAGGAAATAGGAAATTCATGGGAAAAAGTATCAAACCTTTAAATCATTTTTGCATTATTATCTGAAATACTTTATACATTATTGGTTAAACCATCTCAGAAAACACCTTACAGACCAAGAAGTGATTCAGGGAGAAGCAGCATGAATGAAAATCTCTCATAAAAAATATGCTGAAAACATTAAAAATTTTCATAAGGGCATTTATGAAGTGACCAGTGATACAAAGGACATTCAATAAAAGCTGCTTTTCTTATCTCATGGCACAAAAACAAGACATCATTTGATGTGATGACGGAGTTGAAAATTAAAAACTCATAAAAGAAAATGTCATGTTACACAGATTATGATTAAAATATGGAATCTACTGCTAAAAGAGGCTGGTAAAGAAATTGGTATGATTCCAAAGTCAGTTGGCAATTTATATGGGTAACAGTAATGTTGTATTTAGCGGCAGTAAAAATACGAAGGGAAAATTCAATTTTGTACTTTCAAGTTTTTCCAACCTTACTCTAAGAACTGCGTTGAAGGCAGATGATTTCAAAAATCCATACTAAATTATCTTGTGCTATTTCTGCAGTGTTGGATTTTGGCTTTGAAACTGAATGTTGGAGAGATTATTGGCCTGTTCTAGACTAGCATTTCCTGTGTTTTCATGTTTAAGTTGGCATGTCTGCTTGTATAAGATCTGTAAGCCAAGAATCAGTAGAAAATGATTTGTAGATACAAATGCCAAGACGTGAAATTGCTTAAATAGACTTGGGTCAGACAATTGAGAGATTTTTAGTAAAGCTGCTATTTTGCTTTAAAACTGTGTGTTGCTTCCTACCTGCAGTAAAGTCAACAGCAGAATTTCACCAAGGCAAATATATTTACAGTCCTTATTGTTTTGATTCAAAGTACTGATTGTCTCTTTAAAACAATTTTGTAAAGAGATTGATCATCATTAAAGAACAGCAGTAGAGAGAAACATAGATTATTTATGTTCATTATTGGAAATCTGGAGTTGTAAAATTATTTGTAAGACGTAGTGGTCTTCACGGAACTATGTAAAGAATGAAATCAAATTTTCAGCTATTGACAAGTTTCTTTGTAGTTGAAGAAAATAAGAGGGGGTTTTAATCAGTTTTTTGAGTTTTGAAGACATCAGTTACAATTCCAATGAGAAAATAAATCAGTGTAGAAAAAAAGTGATATTTTTTCACTAATATGTCACTAAATTTCATTGATTAGAATTGTAAACTTATCAAAAATGTAATTTCCTTACGCCCAGGATATTACTGGGTTAGTAAATTCAGTTGCGTGTACACTTAACTGAAAATATTATTCTGTAGATCCAGAACAACAGTAACAACAGTGAATACCCTGGAATATGTGCTAGCCCTTCTTAAAAATGAGAGTTATAATGGATTTTAAATGAGGTGCTCTTATTCATGTCCTTCATGGAGAACTGATAATTTCACTCATGTTAAAATGTTGTTTTGATTGTTATTTTCATCTTAATCTGGAGAAGTACATAAACTTCGTATTGCTGGAACTTAGAAAAATGCACAGGTGAAATCTCTGTGTAGGCACTTCCTTTCCTCTACTTTTTTGTTATGCTATTATTGGCTTCTGAACAAGGCACAAAGCTAAAGCTTTGGTTTAACCCATATAATATTGCAGTGTCTTCCTAAACCATTTCATTTTGCCCTTCCTCTGTACCCCCTTTTATGAGTCATATGATCATAGGACAACAGGCTGGAAAACAACCTTCTGGGAAGGAAGTAGGGCTGAAGTAGCTGCAAAGTGAGTCTGAGCAAGCAAATTAGATAAAGAACCCATTTCCAACATATCTTCCTCAGCACAGGCAATTTTAGAAGTAGTGCTGTAGGTAAAGAAGATAGATTTTTATTCCACTGGGTTTAGAACTTTCTCAGCCTTGAGGATTCTCATCCTTAGTATTTGAATTCAGTGAATAATTGTTTACACCATTTCTGTTAAAATGCTCTGAAGAAACATGTGCAAAGTATTGACCAAAGGAGTAAGGTTACAGAGAATGATAACTACTGGTTAAGTTTAAGGCTATACCATCTCACGAAGCCCTAAAAAAAAATAAACTCTGACAACAATCTTGATAATATCAAAAATTTTTAAAAATTACTTTTTAAACTTCTGTTCTTCTGCTTTTACCAGAATATGAAAAATCAACTCATAAAGATTTCATCATCTGCACTAAGCTGCCTATGCTAGTGCTTTTTCTAGTTGGTAGCTTTTGCTCTCTCAATGTACCTCCTTAGCAAAGGCAATCTTTGTACTACAGCTGCTGAAATGAATAGTAGGGGGTTTGAATTTTTGCTTAGAGTAAGACTCTTCATATATTTACTTATTTAAACTAGCTTTTCTTTTTACAAGTAAGTACCATTTTTATATTAAAGGGGAAATAATATTTTTAGAGTATTACTGCCCTACAAGTAGTCAAGCAAGAGTTCTGTTGTAAAGTTGGATTATAAATTTGCCTTTGGAATAGCAGAGGAAACTCTGTAATCCAATATTTTAGTGACTATATTAAAAAAAATTCTTGGCTGGATTGTCGAAATAAGAGGGATTGTAAAATAAAAATGAGTACAACGGTGTGAATGATGCATCTGAGCAGAAAAAATTAATGTTCATTTAAAACAAGACTCAGATTTTACATCTGGACTACAAGGATACATAGCCCTTAGGAATGTATGGTAAAATAATTAATGATAACATCCCTCACCTGCAAGAAGATGAAATGTCTTCAGTTTAAGGTTTAATCGTTTTTTCAATCCCACCTTATGAACACAGCATGTGTCCTTCCACACATGTTTTTCAAATTTTAGAAGTTGGCCTACTTGAAATTGGAAGCTTTGGTATGTTTAGGTACATTTTAATTGGAAAATATTCTTTTAATCCACTAAACTTCTTGTTTATTTGATAATCAAAAGCCCAAATTATTTTTAGCATCATCCACTTTTAATTACCCATATTATTCCATTATGTCATCAACACACTGTTATGTGTAGATGTAGGTAATTAATTGCAGTCAATTAATGTGGTCATTAAGAGAGATTTTAATGCAAATCAGCTTTTCTAATTGGAGCTAACAACATCCCAGGGTAGCCAGCAAAAAAGAAATTGATGTGAAACCAAGACAGGTCATCTGATCTTGTGAAATGGCAGCTGTTAACAGCAACCAAATGTCACATCAGGAAAAAAGGAGTCAGGTAATGGCAGTAAGTAGCTTCTTCTGTGCTTATTAGTACAGTAAATGATGATATTGGTGGGTAATGTATGATCTGTTTTTCATTTCCTTGATGATAAATAAAGCTGATCTTGAAATAAGGTTGTGAAAAATGCTATGGGGAATCGGCAAAATACTTTGTTTCTACTTTATTGCTTTATGAAGGTGTCAAATCTCTGAAGTGAGATAGCAGTTTAATACAAGTTGTAGCAAAAAAAAATCTTTGGACATTGAAAATATTAAATATAAATAAATGTGAATATACCATTTTTTACCAGCTCTGGAAAGGAGAATTCACTGACAATCTTGGAGAATTATAAAAGAGGAAAATAGATAGTACATGCAGCCCTATAACCCTGACGGTAAAATTAATGTGTAACCATTTTACTGTCCTTCCTTCTTAAATTTTTTTGAGAACATTCACCTGCACTCCATGTTTACTTTCTGTCTTGAAGACTGGTTGGCAATTTCCATGCTTTAAAAGACATATAAAAATAAATCTACAGTTTAAGCAGTAAAAAAAAAATAAATAGTGAAAAGGGTAGAATATTTTAGCAGCAATAGAGTTTTTAATTTACATTTGCAATATATAGGGCTCAGCCCTGGTAATACAGTATATTCAGTAATTTCAAAAAGCAGGGTACATGTAAATAGTTCTCTGAGCTGTGACTGATACCTTGACAATCTTGTCTCCATTTTTTTGTGTTATTATTTATTTATTCTGGTATTTATTAATTAGAGTTCTTTTTTCTTCCTGTCAGAAGTTTGGTTTTCATTGAAGTTCTAAAGAAATCCAGCAAACCAATTTTTTTGTTTATAAATAACCCACTTTAAAATAAATCTTTAAAGCAAGAACATTAGAAATATGTCTCTGTAATAGACCAAACGTTTCTTGCTGATATCTTGACACACTTTTATAAAATGTGCATTTGTTATTCCTGTATTTCTAGGGAGTGCACTTTAAAGGAACATAACTTTTTATATGTTTAGTATTCATAATCCTTTTCTTTTAGCTGATTCTAAAAAAATGCTACTTTTTATTGTTTGTAAGTACTGTAATTTTTTTTAAAACTCTTAATTTTCTTAACTTAGGTATCTTGGGTAATAGAGGCCAAGGCAACATCTGCAGTGGTAAAACTCAGGATGTATCACATATTGCATTTGGGTCAAAGATCCTTGGGCCACCTCCAACTTCAAACAGAAGAACCAAAGCAAAGGTACCTGGAAAGGTAAGGGCTAAATTCCAACAACACTGTTGGTACTTTTGCAAAGAAAGATATTGATAAGCAGAAGAGTTAAACTAAAGGTTTATTTCAGAGGCTTCCTCCAGAGAACTGTGATAGGTCGTGGACCTCCAGTGCCAGAGATCCTGTAACATCCAGAGGAGGGCAAGGAAAATGCATGGGTGGCTCCAGCACAGGGCATGGGTTTATTGAGCCCACAGGAGAGGAGGCTAAGGGGGAATCTAGTTACTATTTTCAATGACTGCAGGGCTGTAGAGAAGCCAGGCCTCTCCTAAGAGGTGTCCTGAAAGGCCAAGGGCAGCAGGCCCTAATTGCAGGGAGGCTTTTACTAAATATAACAAAGATGTGGTTCAGTACTGAGTCACAAGAGATTGGAGAATTTCAAAACGTCCGAAGACATCAAAACTTGAATGAAACAGGCTGATCTAATTTCAGCACCAGATGTAAAGATGCCTCTTTCTACTGAAATTACTCTGTGATTTCTTATCATTTTTACTTTTCTGAATTTTTTTCTAGACTGCTGAAATTTCTCTCTCTCTGTGTATGTGTGTGTGTGTGTGTAAATATTTTTCCTTATGATGAGAGCTATAATGCAGAGCAGAACTTACATGTCAGGATGCTCTGATAGTCAGCCTTACAGTAGCTCATATGATGCTGTCAATTACAATACCAGGGAAAACACCTGATCCCAGTCTGCCAGCAGCAAATATGCAGGTTTTTGGGATCTGATCAGAACTACAGTTCTCAGTTTTAACACTGAGAATAAGGGATCCAGCCAACTCTTCTGTAGGAAGTCACTTGAAAGTCAAGATGTAAAATGATATTCCTTTCTCCGAAGAAGAAAAGACTCCTGAGGACTAGGATAACTACAAGTTTTAGTCCTTTTACTGATAGTGAATTCTAATTTTTTTTCTCCTTTTCTTTCCGTTGTTCCATTCACTCAGTGAAAAAAAAACCTCTGCCTGCTACTTGACTGTAAAGATTGAAGATACCACACTGAATAGAGCCTACCATGAAGTTTTCTTAAAAGATAGTGTTTAAAAAAGATTTGGAAATAATATATTTGAAAAAGAAGTGTAATTCATGATGTGTGTTTTACCTTTGAGTATTTTGAAAGCTGTTGTATTTTTGTCTTTCATCAAGAAATAATGTCTTTCAAGGTAACAAAGACCTTGGGTAGCAAAACATCACACCAAATTCAAAATTCAGGCATGCCAACTGAATCCATACCAGATAGTGAGAGATTGGAGCTACCAGTCTGGCCATGCAATGATACTTTAGATCAAGGAGGCAAAAGAAATACTCTCCAAACAACTACAAATGAGTATCAAAATGGTAAGAGCATAAAGCAAAGAACATGTAGATTTCTCAAGCTGCCAAATTTTTGCATGATTGTGCCTTTGAATCTAGGACTTAATTCTTTGTTTTTCTAATCCTTTATCTACTTAATTAAATACTGAAGACATATTCATTAAATCATGACTTATTCTCTTGTATGAGGGTGAATAAATGCTCGTTCTCTCTGCACCTATTTGTATTTTAAGTGATTGACCCAGGGATCATCACCTGCTGGCAGTAGCCACAATTTATACATGTACTCCTCTTTCCTCATGCTGTGAAAATAACTGAGCTGCTGCAGTGGTTCTTGATGGTTTTGCAGACTTTTTCAAGCCTGTTTTCTATAATTACTATGGCTTGCCCTTCTTCCATACCTAGAGTTAAATTTTTCCTTCCTTGTGGCTGCCCTGTTCCTGCCACCCTTCTGTTTAGAAGATGTTTGCATCCCAGTGCAATGCCCCATATACACTCAATATGAGGCTTGACAGGCATTTCATTTCTGCATTGCATTTCAGACCCTGAAATTCAGACTCAGAAAACATCTGTGGGTGGAGAAGCAGATTTTCAGCTCACCTCATCAAAAGTACCATCACCGGACAAAAACAGTCCTAGAAGATTATCTCTAAAAAATGCAGCCAAACCCACATGGGAGATAACCAGTGGTATGGTACTCATTTTATGTTATTTTGCATTTCAGTTCTATGTGGTGTGAGGGACTATCTGTTGTAAATTTCAAAGGACCCAAAAGCAGTTCACATAAAAAATAAATGTCTGTGTTGTGGGGGATTATGGAAATCGAGCACCCTGCAACAGAATTGCTTTGGAGCATTGATAAAGATTTGCAGGATTAAGCAGAGTACCAGAGCAGTGAATGAATATCAAAAGAAAAATTCCATGCTCTCACGATTAAAGGAAAATAACTAAAAATAATTTATTCTTTAAATCCCTAATAAATTTAACGCTGAAGACTCCAAATATGAAATGTACAAGAAATTTTACTTGTCCTAGATAAGAGTTTAGAATATTAACTACAGTACCTATGTAATATCGGGAGGGGAGGGAGAAAGGAGAGGGAAAGGGTTGTTTTGTTTATAGAGTTCAGTGGTGATTTATTTCTTTTCTTATTCACAGAAAGACACCTCAGCTTACATTTTGGGTTTTTTCTCTTTCTCACCTGTCTCCCAAAAAGTGTGGAAATTTTTTGTCATATTGTGTCAATCAACTTCCTTTGCATGGGTCTGGGAATTACATTGTTGTGGCGAAAGTATCACTTGTCTTTATGAAAAAGTAGTGTTACTTTTTATTAGAAGGCATAGGCACCATTTTGAAAAGTGGTTGGACTACTCAAATGTGCTCAAAATTGACCAACGAGATTTTCCTTCATATTGTGAGTGATTTCTATTGTTTTTATTCTTTGGGGATGTTTAGAAGTGATTATATACTCTGGCAGTTTCAGTGATCCATAATTGCTATTATGGGTTGCATAATTTGACTGAAAGAAATGCAGGATATTCAGGCAAATAGAGAATTCTTCTGGAGAATTTTTTAATTCCTTCCTATTTATCTGAACTTTTAGAACTCTGGGGCAGGAATCACTGTCTTAACTTGTTTTTCATCTAGAACACCAGGACCTCTATCTAGTGCCAGAATTTAAAAAAAAATTGATCAACACTTGTTATTTTATGAAAATATAAGTGATACAAAATGACAGCCTTAGGGCAGTAGACTGGCCTGTCTAAATGCCCTCTCATAAATTCAGAGGCAGAGAACTGAGGAAGAAAGATATGTATGAACTCTGTTCTGTTGCTGTTTGTGTTTGAAAGAATGAAAACTGTTTCTTTATAATCTTAGTGGTGTGTGCAGGCAGATAAATGCACTATGTGAGTTCATAAGTACAGTTCTACAAGCTTTTTTCCCTGTGTTTTCATTGTGTGTCACTGTTGTCACTCTCAGTCTGCAGATTTCAGTTTCTTTTCAATATATGAAGTTATCTAATTTTATATAGGTGACTTAATGATTTCTTTATCCAGTATGGATTTATTTTTTTCTGAAGAACTTCCTATAAGCAACTTCTTCATCAGGAAAGTCCTCTCCTAGGCTTTGTTCTGGACTTCTTCCAAAGTGGGATAAACTTGACCTGAGAGAAGAAATAAAATGGGTGAACATTGTTTATGCCAATCTTGTTTACTCAATGCTGAAACCTTCATTATAATGTTAGGCTGTGATTACAAGCTTTAGCATAAGTCTGACTGTGTAAAAGAGCTAATTAGATGTTAAGGTGATCATTCTTGCATTTATGTTGTTTGCTGCAATATTGTGATTACGTAGTAGTTTCCATATTTTACTCAGAATGTACTCCAAATTATTCATTACAATTGACATGGAAATTACGAGTTAAATTCTATTATAGTTTTTGTTGGTGTGATAATGGGATTTTGTTTGGTCCAAAACTCCCTGTATCTTTCACTTGTGGAGTATTGGAAAAGTGCTACACTGAGTACAGGTTACAGAGGTTACTGAACTCTGTAACCAGCATAAAATCATTCAGACTTTTCTGTCTTCCCCCTGGATATTTCATTAAGAATAATTACTGTGCTATGCCAATGAATGTTTGGGTTTGACTTATTCCTAACTCAAGTATATTTCTTCAACAACTCTGGAAATGAATGTACTTCTTTATAGGGTGGCTTAGACTGAAAAGGCAGAACATTCAGGCTAATATTACATAGATAGTAATCATTTTAAAGTAGTCCTTAATATTTCTAAACTCCTTTTGGTCTGGGCAAGACATTATAATGGTGACTGAAGTGTAAGAAATTCCTGGATGTGTGAGGCAGAGCCAGGAGTAGAAGTCAGGAGTTTAAAGCTCTAACTGCCTCATGTTCTCTAAACACTTGACAAAAACTGTTACTCTAAGATTTCTTTTCCATATTTTGATACTTCATTGAAAATTGACCTAAAATCTTAAAAAAAAAGTGATTCATCATGTTGTTTCCTTCAGAATTCATGACACAATTTTATCTCTAATGCCCTCTACAAATTAAACAGCAACACATGCATTGGAAGTTATTCTAGAATGAGAATAGAACAGGTGAGATTGCAATGTGGGAAGTGAGTTGTTACTAAGTCAGTAGGCAAAAAATTAAGCCATTCCTCGGTACTCTTTCCCGGTTCTATGTGCCTGAGAATTAGTGAATTCTCCTGAAGTGGGTTGTACACTAAGTGCATAACCATACCCTAGAGGGCTCTTTACAGTGGTCTGAGCTATTAGTGCATATTTGTAAACCACAAAGGCAGCATGAAACGTGTCAAATCTAATTTTATGATGGGGAAAAGACCTTATGAATACTGAAGGAGTGTATGTTGTGTATTTTGATGTTAGTCAAGACACTGACAGGGAAACCTAATAAAATGTGTCTAGATTACACTGGAAGGGTGGGTGCCAGACTGGAAAGAAAACTGCAAAGTGCTGAGATAAGAAAAAATACAAAAAAATTCTTAGCTAGGTAACTTTTGAAGATTTTGTTTGTCTGTTTTTGAAAAATGCAGCAAGTAAAAAATTTAATATCTTTGCCTTAGGAAAAAGGGTAAACAGCATTTTAGACTTAGCAACCAAAATAGGTGGGGAAAAGGTCCTTTACATCCAGAAGGTTTGTCCAGTTGAAGTTTGGGGATAAGTAATATTCTTGTGGCATTTCTGCATAGCTGTGAACAAGGCAGCATCTCCAGAGCGAAAAACTTTCAGAACAATATCAGTCTTGGTGGGCCAGGTTCCTACAGGATAAATAATTGAGTAATTGAAAATACTGATTGAGTGTGACAGAGTTTTTAAATCATATTTGGTCACAGAATCAGTTGGGGAAAAAACAGTTCCTTAGTCTTTGTTCTTGAACATCCAAATACTGTGTTCAGCCTCATTTGAACAGCTCATGAAAAGATCCCTCTTCTCATTTCATTTTTATAGGGGGAATGGTTGCTTAATAAAGGCAGCTTATGTCAATAGTAAAGTATAGCGAAAGCATAAAATCTGTGAAATGGTCAGGACTGTGTTTTCTCTTATGATTTCGGTTGTTTTATTCGTGTACCACCCTTCGCATGTAATTCCAATTGCCTATGAAAAATATGTTATCAGAGGAGTGTGACACAATCTTGAATGATAGTAGACTGGAGAATTCTGCTCCAATATCCTCCTTTGAAGAACCTGTAGTTATAAATCAGAACTAAAAGTCATTTGGTTTACTCAGTGAAGGGTGTTTTCCAAAAGTTTTGAGTAGTCTCACTCATTTCTTGATGCTCTTGGAAAACCTAGTCCAAAATATTTATAAAATAAATGGAATCAATTGCATGTTCAGCTTTCAAGGCTTATAATAATTTTTAAATTATTATGCACATTCTACTACATTGTTTTAAAGCAGAACAATTTTCTGATATAAAAAGAGTTTACTTGAAAAGGCTTGGGGGTTCTTGCTAAGGTTGGTATTCATGAGGAGATTGAAAAATGGTCTTTTCTGGAACAAGAAGATGCAAGACATGGTCATACGAGATACGTCAAGTCCTGACTTTTCACTATTTCCTGGATATTAAGTGGAGTTTGGTAGCCTTACTAGTTGTCTTCAGTAAACTGGAAAAATCACAACAACCCAGCAAGAAGACAACTGTTTTTCTGACATCTCATTCTTCTTTCTTTTGCCTTCATTTATGGTGATTCAGACTTCCTTCCACTCCCCCCTAAACTGCTGAATGTGCCTGAAGTGATAATTCTAACAAAACCAAAAGTAAAATATCACAGTAAAGCACAAAATACAACACTAAACTTACTGTCTTCTGTGGTGGCAAGCATTTTATTATTGCAATGCTACTTTATTATTACATTTTTAGTATTTTTTCATTGAGTTTTTTTAATATGGTTGATGGTAACTTTGTTTTATGGAGCTGGAAAGTTTCAATACCTAGTGAATAGTCCACACCACACTACCTTTAATGAAGATAAGGGAGTATTGCATACTTGAGCAATTCTCCTTTTCTTAGATGCTATTTGAGATTGGTTGTAATCAATCAAATTGACATTTTTTTCCTATACCATCATTCCAAACAGTAAAATATAAGTTAACAATAAGAATATAAAAATGGTCTTTTCATGTGCATCTGGTGCACTCAATCTTTAAATCCATTTCTGTAGTTTATTGTTTGTTTTAAAATTGTCAGATTAGTTGTGGCTATATTCAGGGAAACCTGGTGAAACAGATATCTTTATGCATTTTTCATGTCACACTTTTTTATCACAACAGTAGTTTGAAATTGAGATTTAAACCATAAGTTCCGAATGTAAAAGTGTGGAATTTCAGCAATAAAGAAGAAGCAGATTGTAATATTATGAACTTTCTACAAATGTGTGATTATTTTTTAAATGTCAGATGCAAAAAATGCCTATAGAAAAATATCAATGGCCATATTTAATAAAATCATGCTTTCCTATAATAAAATTCGGTTGTGGGTTTCAAATCGTGATGGCTAAACAGTTTCAGGTCTGCAAATGGTAAGTTTGCATGTCCTGTAACAAAGCCTGTATACTTTTTGAGCTCTGTTTAGAAATTTTTTTTATTACCTTGCTGCACTTCGAAAGCAACCTGATCTTTTTCATTGCATCCTCATCACTCTTATGCTTCTTTGATAGGCAAAATATTTCTGTATCAGAAAAACTTACTTTGCTGTACAACTTTCTGAGATAATGAGAATGAGAGTAGCTCACAATTTACATATTTGGCATTGGAATTGTATGTTTCAGATAAATGGGTGTTTCCAGAGAGGCTCACTGAGAGTATTCAGTTGGATAGCAAGGAGCACTTCGGAGCTACTGGAAGTTCAGCCTGCTGTAATTTACCCTTAGCCCAGAATGCCTCTGTTGAACATCACAGCAGGGAAACACCTGACCATCACAGGAATAAGAAAGAGGTTTTCACATTTTCATCAAAACCTCGATCAGCTCCTTACGGAAAGTCTCCAAATGTATCACTAGAAAGTGATGTTTTCCCGTTGGAATTGGAGCTAGACAGTAACGGAGAACTCGAGAAAGCCGAAACTGAAGATAGCTTTGAAGGAACTGACAGCAGTGAGGAGGTAGACCACTTTGTACATGTAACTCTTGATAAAGCAGTTCTCATCCTATAATTCCTAGGATGAGATTCTGTCTTCAAGCCAGGCAGAGAGGATAAATCATCTTTTCCCCATATACCAACAGGTAGATTTGTCTCTGTCAGGTTGCTGTGTCTAACCAGATACAGGATTCAATGCATGTGTACCCTGTGTAACAAGTTGACAAAAGAAACCTAACTCTGTCAGCCCCTGTGCTGAGAGATGCCAGAACTGTGCATCATTACTACCAAAAAGATTTTAGGAAAGCCTGCATCGTAGATGTGAGCGAGATCCAAGTCTTTTTATGGTTGCTCAAGACTTCAGTATATAAGACTTCATTGTGTCTTTTAAAACTGCAAATGGAGACTGGTTTTGCTTATTGAAATTGAGAATTACAGAATTCCAGTTTTTGAATGTCACTTGATTATTGGCATTTCTGCTGCATATCCTGTCTGAGCATCACCAACTTTAATTCTTTTGCAATGCGGAAATCTTCCAGCAATGAAATTAATGAAAGAAAACCAACAATTTTTTAGTATATATATCTAGTATCATCTGATACTATATAGAAATTTGCTGAATTGTCAAGGTATGCAATAATTTCATTATGTCATTATGGTAACTACTAAAGTTCCTACCTTTGTGAACATTCTAGTATATTTCACTTCTAACTATAAAATCTGTTTCTTATCATTTGAATCTGTAGCTCACAGCAGAGAAATAAAATGTAACTGAGTTGCATAACAGCAAGATGGACTGAATTTAACTGTTTTACAAAATAACTGATGGAATAAAACTATAAATTTCCAAAATGTGTACCATTAATAAAACTGAGGAATTATTGTACATTTCATGCTGTGTAATCCTGGACTCACTGAAGTCAGTAACAGTCTTGGATCACTTTCATGTGCAGCAGGATTGCACCTCAGCTGTGAGAGGCACACTGCAGGTGATACTGCCTCACATCCTGTGTGGGAACATATGGCAGAGGAGCAGCATTGCAAGATGAAGATGAGGCTGCTCTCATCCTTTCTTTCTTGAGAATAAGAGCACTGAGGCAAACACTAGATGCACTCCTGCATTATTTCTCTTTCCATCTTTTCAGTCCTGCTGGTTGTTGTTGAGATGGGGTATGAGTGAACATCATACACTTGATTCATGGGAGATTTTGCAGAGACATTGTTAGAAGCATGGATATAAGGTTAATAAACTAACCTCTAAAATTCTTAAATTGTATTCAAATGGAAGTGAATTTGATATCCAGTACCATATGATTACCAGAGCAGAGCAAAGTGATCTCAGCAGGAGTTATTTCTTCTACCTTTGAGTTGAAGATGCAATGTGAATATATGGAATATTAATAATTCAATGGAAAGACATCATTGTCATGGACTCATTGCTTAGTTTTGGTTTGCAGTTGCAATAAATTTTATTGAAATTATGAATGTCAGGTAAGACACAGGTTTCAGAGGTTACCAGCATTCAAAATCTGCCCCGACATTTTGAAAAGAGTAATCAGCTTCAGATGTAAGAATATGTTTATGGTAGAGTCTGTGTATTTGCCAGGAAAAGCAGCTGTTTTTCAGAATCCTTGTAAATTTAAAAACAGGAAGCAGAGATTAAAGAGAGATTTTGAAGTGTTAAGGTTATGTAAAACTGAATTGTGTAATGATGAGAGGGAACCAACCATTCTTGCTTTGTTTCCTAAATTTAGGATGACAACAGTGAACTCATCCAGGGTACTGAGAACATTGAGAGCAGCCACAGTAGACAAGGAACACCTGATTCAGCAGTTTTTAAAGAGATCCCATTAAATAAGATGTCACAGAGAAATGAATACTGGAAGAATAAGGAACACAGCAAATATAACTTCGACAAGGCCGTCTTATCAAAACCACAGAGTGCCACCATGAGAAAAACAGAATCTATTAGCTTTCAGAGAAGTTTAAAGCCTATCCTTTCTCTTTCTCCAATTCAAAGTAAATCCAAATCCTTTAGAGTAATTAGAAATGTATCTGAAGAAACTGAAAGATATGAAGGAGTTTCAGATCAATTAGAAAGATCTGTCAGTAAAACATCTCTCAAGAAAGTCTCAAAAGGAAATTCATGTCTGACACCACAGACTTGTGTAAGTGATTTTCACTTTGAAATTAAATTACTAGATTGTATAGAGAAGCTATATTAGATATACCCATTTGCGTGAAGTGATTAATAGTACATCTTTCATTCAGATATATTCTGGCTTCATCATAACAGCATTTACTGTGCTCAGTCTGTTGAAAGTTGATTTTGTAGGGGTTTGTGGCACACAAAATAATACTCCAAATATAACAGAAATCACAAAGGTTTGTAGATAAAAAGATGTGTCATTGAGTAACTCACATTTTGGAAATATATGAATTAGAAAATAGTTTGGGGCTGAAAGGTTACAGGGGAAAATTGGCAGATTTTAAATTGTTGTATTAATGAATGACCACAGAAAGTGTTAATTTGGGTGCTTCATGGTCTCTCTGTGTCAGCCCTGAGCAATGATAAATTCTGTGACTGAGAGCCAGCAGCGAGGCAGCTTCTGTCCAGCAGTCAGCCATAGATGGCTGGAGAGAATAACAAGGCAAGGACAGGGAAAGCACCCAGGGGTACCTCAGCAGCAGGGCCCTCCAGGCTTCCTTCCAGCAGTCCTTAGCTTAGCCATGTCTTCAGGAAAGGTGGTGTCTGGAGTGAATAACTGGTGGTGGAATTTTTTCCACAGATTCGTGTGTTTGTTTTTTGCATCTGTGTGGCCTTTGCCGTGTGACAGGGAATTTCAAACTTTAACTGCTGTTTGGGGGAAAAAATATGTATCTTCTTTTTTTTTTAAAATGCATTATCTCATTCCTGGTGCTTTCTTATTCTTCTGTTTGTTATTAAAAACAATGGAATTTTTTTAATTAATATTTTTACCTGTGCCACTTCCTACTTCATGATTGTGTATCATATTCCCTTGCAGATGTCTCTTTTATAGGTCTAGGAGTTTTATGGTACTTAGTCTCAGGATTGCTGGTTTGTGAATTTTTTGTATAATTTTACTTAGGGATGTTGAACTGAACTACTGCATGATCATTATTGTAAGAGTGGGGTTTGTTTTCTAATACCCTGGATGTATCTTGAATTTCTTATAATATTGTTGATCCCCAGGTATTGCACACCTCTGGGGACCAAAAGAATAGACTCTTCTCTTTTGGAGGGGCTCTATGAAGTAGTTATACATTGTTTGGAAAATTTTTTCCACTTCAATGACTTGGAATATGTACCTCATTTACATGAAGGAAATGGACATCTGTAATTTTTGTGTCCTTGTAGTTTGTCTCATCTGCTGTAGGAAAGGGAGTGTGCTGTGATTTTGCTGGGGGAATTTTGGTCTGTAGTATTTCTATGACCTGTTGATACAGTTAATTTTAGTTACATGATTTGACAGCCTCTCTCAAACGAGAAGGAGGAGTGATGACTTCCATGGGACATGGCTGCTGCTGCTGGGGCAGGGCCATCCCACTGAAAAGTTCTACCTGCCTGCCTGGGGCTGCTGTGGCTGCTGAGGATGGACAGCTCAACAGTGAACTGTGGGTATGGAAATCCAGGCACAGAGCTGGGAGGAGCAATCTGAACTGGGCACCAGATTAAAGAACAGTGTCTAGGAAAGCATGTGTTCAGCCTTTTGTGTGTCCTTGATGGGGAAATGCTCATCCTGCCCTGCCACAGATGCTTCAGTGCTTTTTGTGAAATCAGTCTCTTTTAGTACTTGGTGCAGGGGCTGGGTTTTATATGTCTCTCAGTCCTGTGAGGTTGTCTCTCAGACTGGGGCTTCTGGAAATCTCTTCCTGCATCCTGCAAGTAGTTTATTGGATTGTTGAAGGCCCTGCGCTTTTCCTGATAAAAACAGAACATCCTTTTCCATGAAGGTTGTGGTATACTGGTTTCCTTTGGGAAGGAAGTAGGTTAGGGGGAAGAAAGGGAAATGAAAAACAATAGTGCAAGTGAAAATCAGAAACAGTGCTGAGACTTTATTACCATGAGAAATATCAGTGGCTGGTGATTTTAAAGACTATGTAAGCAAAAAAATTAAAAAGCAAAGAAAATCGTATTAATAGCAGCATATGTTCTATGTATTTATGATCTGGAAAAGACATTAGAATTGCCACTAGTGATGTAGAAAATGTGGAATGAAGAAATGCATGGGTTCATTTCTGTTTGGAAAGAAGATAATGTTTCTGTAATTTTCAGTGATAGGAAAAGCCCCAGTTGATACCAATAATCTGATTCTATTTTTCTTAGACATGGTAATATGCAGTGAATGCATACGATAAAATTTGTTTATATTTTGCATTCCCTTACCCTGCTATTATAGTTTATAGGAATTTATTTTTTTCTTTTTTCCAGTAGCTACTTATATCTTTGCCATGCAGGTGAGTTCCTCGCTCTGTTGGCCGCGCAGGGCGGGGCTTTCCTCCGGCGAGTGGTGGGTGATTAAAGAGAACTCTAGGGAGTGCGGCAAACAGGAGTGTGGCACAGCAGTTCACACAGGCAGGACAAGCAGGCAGGGTTGCAGGTTTCCTCCTGCTAGTGGGGTGGGTTTTTTCCCTGGTGGATGCGGGAAAGGCTGTGGATGTTGTCTATTTGGGCTTCAGCAAGGCCTTTGACACTGTCTCCCACAGCATACTCCTGGAAAAGCTGGCAGCCCACAGCTTGGACATGAGCACTCCTTGCTGGGTTAAGAACTGGCTGCATGGCTGGGCCCAGAGAGTGATGGTGAACAGTGCTACATCCAGCTGGGGACAGTCACCAGCGTTGTCCCTCAGGGGTCTGTGCTGGGGCCAGCTTTTTTANTATAGGTTGGATATTAGGAAAAAGTTTTTTATGGAAAGAGTGATAAAGTACTGGAATGGTCTGCCCAGGGGAGTGTTGGAGTCACCATTCCTGGATGTGTTTAAAAAAAGACTGGATGTGGCACTCTGTGCCATGGTTTAGTTGAGGTGTTAGGGCATGCGTTGGACTTGATGATCTTGAAGGTCTCTTCCAACCTAGTGATTCTGTGATTAAATGTGTGCCTTGTTTCCTGATACTTTCAAGTTTTAGAAAATTGTTCCACTTAAAATTCAAGTATGTTTATTACTTATCATAACTGCTACCTATTTGTCCATAATAAATTAAATTATATATGTACTATTTTCCTGAAAGATATTATCAGTGTTTAATGCAGTCATCAACTTTGTCCTGTGGAACATGACTAAATGTAGACTCTCTAGGTGGACTGCAATAGTTGATTACTAATTTAGACAATAAGGTTATTACCATACAGCACTTGTAGCTGTAAATGTATTGTGCATGTGATTTGTTGCTTGTAAGTTGTTTTTTTTTTGAGAACAAATCCTGTTACTAATGTATAGAAACTCATTAGCTACAGACTTCGTTTTATTGCTACAAAACATAAGATTAAAGTATCTGGCACATCTAGGTCTTATACTTGATTTGATCAAGTCTTAAAATTTTATGGAAGCCATTCCTTGGAGTTCTTTGACACTTCTTTTTGTGTTTGTACAGAGGACTAGTAAAGGGAAAAAGTGCTTAACCAAGTCTTCTGCAATTGATTTGCCTGCTGCTTAATGTGCTTTAAGGACCTGGTTTCTTGCAATGTTTTATTCATGTTTTAATAGAGTTCTCTATTATTAAGTTCAAATATTTTTAATTAAGAAAGAAGTATAGCCCTCTGGGTAATATTGCAAGCATGTAGATAGCTGGTAATTAAAGTTTTCCACACGTATAACTACATTCAAACAATTCTGAATAAATTATTTGAACCTAGAAGAATGCAAATGTCATTATATATGAAAAAAAATCCTTTAAACAACATGTTTTATCAATCTTGCAAAAGTTTTAAGTGCTTAATAAAAATACTTTATTGTAAGGGAAGGATATGCAAATAGACAAGATAAGCTTTTAATTACTAAATGAAATATTAATTCTAGACAAATTTACAAGTATTGCAAAATAACTTCTTACATAAAAAGATTCTCCTAAATTACAAAGTTAACTTAATTTCAAATTCAGTTTTCAAATTCTCTTTTTGAAAACCAACAAAGACAATATAAAATTTTTGAAGAGGCTTTTTGGTAGTAGTCATCTGAAGTTGAAGAATAAATATTCCAAACTATTTCTCCTTCATTAGTTTATTGTAGGGAATGTTTAACACAGAAAATGGTCATAGCATCTTTTCTTCTTCCTGTGTGTGGTATTTTCAGAGTGAGCTCATTACAGGAAAAGAAAACAGAATTAAATTTGAAATAAGCTGGGGAGGGGGTGGAGGAACAGCAGATGTTTAGAATTAAGCTGTAATAATTCCAAAAATCTATGCATCTTTCTTCATAGATGTAAAGGAAAAGACAAGCAAGTTTGGGCAATTTTTAATGCTTTTATTAAAAAGAGAATGAGAAAAAAAGTTCTTTCAATAGTTAGTGCTTTTATTCTGCAGAGCACCAGTTCATTCTGTCAGTTTAATGACTGCATACCAATTATATGAAGGAAGAAAGATAAGCCAGAGCTTCTCTTATAATAATCAAATAACTGCAGAAGGTTTATATATAGGAAAATTAACAGGAAATCAGCATGTTCAGTAAGATCAATAAAAGCTACAGCAGCTGCAGATCTGGTAGAATACTGATACATCAGAGCAAAGCAGGCTCCCCAAGCGTAACAAAGAGAGCTTTGGGTGAGGTGAACAAATGACTAATAGTCACTGAGCTAGTGACAGGCATTCAGAAAGGGTCTAGAGAAAACATGTCATAATATTTTAGGATTAAAAATGGTAGTAGTAATCACAATATTCAGGAATTAAGCTTGGACCTCATTAGCCGGAGTGAAAAAGGAATGGTAGCTGTGCAAACTGCTTCTGTCTTCTTATGCTTTGTATTTTCTATCATCATCTATCTGTCTTCTTGTACCTTGTATCTTATATACATAGGAAGAAAGCAAAGGAGTTATAATTTCATTATGAATTCTGGTGGTAAGATGATTTCTGTACCCCTCAAAGACACACTAAAACATTACACACTGCATTTCATAGCAGGAAAATTTTCAGTGTTCATATCACTAGTACTGCTGACTTGTGTGTGTTGTTGAGGTCTTCAGTTACCCAGTGTCCTCTTACAGCAAAAGAGACTGAGAGATCCTCCCTTCTGCCAGGAGTATGAAACTTTCCTGGTGTAAAAGCTCCATTGTCTTCACTAGAATCAAAGCTCTGACCCTCTTTCATTGATGATGTTGGTGATACTGTGGTAACTGTGGGATTTGCTTTAATTAAAGATTTGCATTTAATAGCTGATGGATTTTTGAACTTCTTAAAGCCTGCTTTCATCTTCTGTATTTAATTGCAGTGGAACAGCAACTTCACCAAATACCCTGGATCAAAACTGCCATTCATTACAGTGCTTGTGGTGTACTTCCTTCCTGTAAATATATTTGATCTTGTAAATATGCTTGATCTTCATAGCTGAACAGAAATCTGTTAACTAATTTTTTCTAGTAAGCATTTTGTTTCTCTTTCAGTATTGAAGCTTCTTGAAGATTCTCTGAGAGATTCTCCAAGGTCTCTCTGGGACTCATTCATCTCTTCTCTTCGGTGATCCTGTCTGTATTGTTGACTTTTCCATTTTATTTCACAGGAGTATGACAGGAAAAAGTACCAGTCAAATAGACTGAGTTCATCTGAACTGCAGATGCTGGCCAGCACGAAGAGACAACAAAATGAAGAATTACGGGATGCTGGGATCTCCCGTGGGCTGAGCTCCTCACAGATCGATTGCTGCAATGTCAACAGAGGTATAAGCAGTGATGATCATACAGCAGCCTGGAACCCCTGTTTCCCACCAGTAAGTCTTAACCCACAGTATTTTCTCAGGGGTCTTGGATACTAAATTTTCTTTGAGTAGAGTTGAAATTTAAGATATCATTGCCAAAGGCTCTTAGGACTTACCAAGTAAAATGTTTAACCAAGACACACGCACTTCCAGCATGTTCTGTAGTACCACCATGGATAAAGAGCAAATCTATTATGTATATTCCTTCCTAGAATCCTGAATAATCATGTAGGCTGTACAGTTCATCACAATAGTGGCCGACAACCTGCAGGTGTGTGATATAGTACTTAAAAATAGTTCCAAAATGAATGAAATGCAGATATACCAGTCAGCAGCTGCATTAAAGTGTGAGTAATGGAAAATAATTGCTTCTTACAATGATAAGGTCTCATTACTGAAAAGCTAAATGTTTAAAGAACTGAAGCAAGAGAAAGCAGCAAAAAGCTGCGGTGGTTCTGAGCACTTAGAATCTGATCATTATTTTGTCCTGGCACAAAGTGGTACAGAATCACACACAGCTGCACTATGTGACAGTACTGCTATAAGAAGCAGAGTATTTGTTGCAGTCCACCAAAAAGTATTGAATGTATGAAAGCACAGAATAACATTTCAGGAACTATGTAAAGGTACTAGCAGGAGCTGCTGTAAAGCTAGATAACCTCATACTCCATTTATATATCAGCGGTACAGCTGTTATTTTATTACAGTTGAAGCAATAATAAACAATGAATGTGGCTTAAGTAAAGCACACAGCACAACTCTGAGGTAAATCCAACGTTAGAAAAGTAAACACAGCTGTGTTGCCCCAATATCAACTATTGCAGAGTGAATGCTCTAGAATGTTTGCTGCAAATTACCTTCAGGGTTCTACAGGGTCCGAATAGAGGCCTGTAGCAGCAACTTTCCATACTGAATGATCAACACAGTGCTGGAACTTTGGAGTACCCTGTTAAATGAGGGTTTCAAATGAGAAGAAATGTGTTGATAAGTGGGTAATTGTACAAATAAGAACTTGATTTACAGAGTAATATTTTCCAGGACATCAGAGAAACATTAGCTGGTATTAACTATTTGATATACATCTCCATTACACATTTTGTTAACTTAATATTTCCAGTGTGTTTTCTCCATACTCATTAAATAGGCTCAAAAAATGGTACAAATCTGCAAGACCAGACAAATGGAACTCAATTAAATATAGAGAATAGCGGTCTCATTAATTTTTTAGTAGTTTAATTATAAGGAAATTGATAAGAATATTTAGACACATGAGGTTTGGTTAATACAAATTACATGACTAAAACAAAATGAACTTTTAAAGTAAAATGTACTGCTGCAGTATTCAGTGAAGCACAATGTGATTGCAAAGACTGTTCTTTGATCTTACTGCCTTGATCAACTTCTGTTGCTTCAATCTATAATAATGTTTAGATAAAATAGGTTAGTAATATAAATTGCAATTTAATATAGTTGTAGTTTTTCATAACAGCCCTTTATGGCCATCTTTCTCTACATAATTCAAGCATAAAAGGCAAGATTTTGTGTTTGAGAGAGTTCTTCACGTTTCATTCAGCTGACTGAAGAGTTTGGTGCGCCTTACGCATTCAGCCTGTCAGGTTTCTCCTCTACATTTTGCAAGGTGAACATTGAGGGTTTAAGATTAAATGGCAAGAACCTAATTTTCAAGGAGGGATAACTTAGGAAAGAAATCTAATCTTTCTCAGAAAAAGACTAACTGCTTCATCCCTCAAAAAACAAAGAAATACAGCTTTCCATTTACCCATTTACCTCAGTCTGTATGGAGAGCAACACTGTAACAGTACAGTGCTGGTCAATCCCCAGAATCTGCTGTTTCACTTCATATTTTCCTTGCTGAGATACCAGCCAGGGCACCAGCTATTCATAGATATGATGGAAGTTTTTTGAGTATGGACTTGTGTGTTTAGCACTACTTGTAATTCTGTCCCAACATTTGGAAAAATGCAGAGTATCTATGTGAGAGTGATAATTCACTTTGTCGACCTTTGGTATCTCAGAAGGCTGTTAACAACATTTGTTAATGGAGGTGATAATTTAATCACCCCACATTCTTTTAACACAAAAGCTTTTAAAAGTGTAGTTGGGGGAATTGTTGGTTTGCTGGTGTTAAATGTCAGTATATTTTGATATGCTTACAACGTTTCAGAAGACTTGAAAGTAGCAATGCTGTGCTAGTATTCAAATGGTTAGCTGAAATGAAAAAGTCATGCATTCTCTTTCTGTAAGACCTAAAATCATGGAATTATAGAATACTTTGGTTTGGAAGGGACCTTTAAAGCACATCTAATCCATCCCTCCTACCACTGGGCAAGGACACCTTCCACTAGACCCAGTTGCTCAGGTCCCCATCCAACCTGGCCTTGAACATTTGTAGGGATGGACAGTCACAGCTTCTCTGAGCAACCTGTTCCAATGTCTCACCACCTGCATTGTAAAAAATTCTTCCTAACATCTGGTCTAAATCTACCGTCTTGTGGTTTAAAACTGTTGCCCTTTGTCCTACCATAACAGGCCATGCTAAAAACTCTGTCCCCGTCTTTCCTGTAAAGCCTCCTTTAGGTACTGAATGGCTGCAGTGAGATCTTCCCGGAGTCTTCTTTTCTTCATGCTGAAAACCCCAGCTCTCTCAGCCTGTCTCTATGGGAGAGGTCTTCCAGTCCTCTGATAACTTTTGCAGCCCTGCTCTGGACCCACTCCAGCAGGTCTGAGTCTTTCCTGTGCCGAGGACCCCAGACCTGGACACAGTACCCCAGATGGGGTCTCACAGGGGCAGAGTAGATGGGCAGAATTCCCTCCCTGAACCTGCAGCCAATGCTTCCTTTGGCTGCAGCCCAGGATACAACTGGCATTCTGGTCTGACAGGTCATGTCTAGCTCTTCATCCCCCAATAGTGCCAAGTCCTCCACAGAGCTGCTCTCAATCTCTTCATCCCCCAGTACTAGTAAACTCATCATTTCTCCAGCTTCCAGTTTTTATAAAGAAGTGTTCCTTATATGTATGTTTATTCCTTATATATATTTATTATGTAAAAAATATATGTGTAGAATAAAAGCAGATTTGTTTTTATGTCCCTGGTCTTTAGTATCACCATCGTTAGAGTAAAGAGAATTTTCAAATGCTCAATCCTTCCAAAATCAGATGTACAAACTGCAGAAAAGTTTGTAGATATATATAGATAGATCTGTAGCCATCTTCCAGTTGCATAGGAAAATGATTTTAGCAGTGCAGTGTATAGAAAAGAAATAGAAATTACCCTCATGTTGGAATTTGAGAAATTAAGGACAGCTTGAAATTCTTGTCATGATTAAACTTTCATGCTTACATGTGTTTCCAGGTTGTATCTTTCTGATTGTTTAAATCAGTAGTATCAATTGCTTTCTCTCATGTTTTTCAAAGATAAATAAGGAGTATTTTCTTACAAATTTTTCTTCATTTTATACATTTGTGTTCTTTAGGTGGAATCTATGGCAACAGCACCACCAGAAGGCAGCTTTTTGTGTATCTTTCATTTTGAAATACCTTTGATGTTTTTCAAGGCAGGGCAGGGTATAATCATGTTAGATAGTGAATTTATGTATCAAAGAAATATTCTATATATAAACCACATTCTATGTGAGTTTAATTTTTTTTCATCACTTAACCATTTTTAGCCTGATTTCCAGAGTCATTGAAAAGTGTCATGTTACTGACTTTAATGAATCTGAGAAACTCTTTTTTATGTAAAGGCACATAGATCAATCATATTACTGAGTTGCAGTTAGAACAGATGTCCTTAAACAACTACAAAACAGAGATACTAAAATTGTGGGTTTATATTCTATGATAGTTTACCAAGAACTGAATAAATGCTGTCAGGAGAATATGTTGAAATGTAAGTGGTTTAGCTGCTGCTGTAAACTATGACAGCCAAAAAGGAATAAAATCACTTTGAATATTATACACTACCAAGCATAGCCTCGGTTATAAATGGGAAAAACTTCTACTTTAAAATGGGTTTACTTGAAGGAGAATTGTAAACCCTTGTAAAATGTGTGTGGGGCAGAATTTCAATTCAAGAATATGTATATGTAGAGCTAAATATTTTAAAATTTTTTATTTGACCATGTCTTACCTGAATGTCTTCTTAAATCTTGAGACCTATGAAAATCCATGCTAGATTTGCAACACTATGAAAGATACAGTTCTATATATTGCAGAATTTAATGTGAAGTTTATACCCACACATATACATTATCCAAGAAAATTTGCAAAGCTTACAAAACATTTCTGTTTAAATGCCTTGCTTTATTCTAGAGATCTGGTAAGACTTTCGTGCCCTGTCAGAGAATTGGCCCATTCAGCTTCTTGGATAGTTGTTTCCACACTTCAGACACCAATTTAGATACAACACAAACATTCTGGAGAGAGATCATCTATATGAGAATTCAGGATATCTTACTGCATATGGTCCCTGTTTCTCAGTCAGAAATGCAAGGGAGAAGGAAGATTCTCCTAATTGCTTACTGATATATCCTGGAAGCTTGTAGTGGTATAATAGTGATATAATGTTGCATTAGCAGAATCCAAATTATGTCACCACTAAAACGTGTCTTTCAAGTAAGGAGTACTCTCAGAGAAGAAAGATTACTTGTTCCACAAGCAACTTCCTAAATATAAATTCAATCACATAATTCTTGATCTGAAAAATATTTGAAAGAGTACTTCCAGGTTCATACCTAATTTATGGAAAGTCTTCTGGCCTCCTTTGTGAGTTTTCAGAAAGGAAAGCCACTTAACACAAAAATGGTCTGGCAGAACTGAAGTCTGACAGACAAGAGCAGTATTATTTAGACCCAGAATTATGCCAACTGTGAGCTCAGTTTGACAACCCCTGGAGGGATCTGTTCACATCAAGTCAAATTGAAAAACTGAAGCAGAGTATTCTTTACTATGAAATGAGACTAAAAATTATTTAGACATATATTCTGGTTCACAGACTGACTAATTCACTCTCTCTCTTGTCCTCATCTTCCACTAGCTATCATCTGAGAATTGCACTTATCCACCACCAGGCAGTGAGTCATATGTGGTAGTAATTAGGATGTCATTCATCCTGAACATACATTTTACAACATCCCTTTCCATTTTCTGAAACCATGAGGATATACTCATTTTGATTTTGATTTTTGTTTTAAAAAATTCATTTTGTAACATTTTTTATTATTTTAGCATTTAATGTACTAAATTGTACAAGTATTGTTAAAGTATGCTTACATTTTCACTTCTTTTGCATTTCCTTCAATGATTTGTTTCGAACTGCTTTTGAGTTGTGTGATAATGGCAGGGAGAATCTCTTCTGGTAGAACTACGTATATTCTGGGAGAAAATGTATTTGTGGATTTTAGAATTCTTGAATTTTTACATAAGTTTATGAATATTGATCTTTCTTGCAAATAACTCTTTTTAATGCCATAAACCAAATGTAGTTTGAAACTTTTGGGGCATGTACTTATACAATGGGTAGGTAAGATTTGACTGGAAAATTATCATATTTTGTATGAATATTCATACAGTCCACTGTTAGCTATTCATGAACAGCTTAATCTAGGCTTCAAAGCTGCAGTGCCATGAAGAATCATATGTGCTTCAATAACCTTCATTTGGGACTGCTAAAATTACTGTTGTTGCTGCTTCTAACCTGGTCTGTCAGCCCTCTTACCTCTCCCTTGGTGTTTTCTACTCTTAAAAATGGTTGATTCTGCACAGATCCTACCAAGAGTTCCTTCCTCATGCTTCGTACATATGTTCAATCCAGACTCTTCTGTCAGATAAGAGTTCACCACCCTCCATCTCTGAAGTTTCCTGACTGTCCCAACACTCTCACAGGCAGCAGAGAAATAACTGTGTGATCAGCTTCTTAATTAATATGTATTTTTCCACCCAGACAAGAATCATGTTTAAAATTGTACTTTTGTACAGTTAGGACCAGAATATCCATTTTTGATTTCACAGATAAGAAAAAAGATTGTAAAATTCTAATGTCAGAAGCTGCAAATGCATATGCTCATACCAGGTCTCTGCCATACTTCTAAACAATCTATTATTTTTGTTTTCCACAGTCTGTCAGTCAGGAGCATCACTATCAGAAAGAAATGAGCCCACTTTCTCATTCCAACCCACGGTAAGATTCCATTTATAGCCCAGGCAGTAAGGATTCAGTTAGAGTGTTCTGAATATTAAATGTGACACTCTTTGATTTAATCTTCAATCTCTTTTCAATTGCAGCCTCCTCTCAGAGGGCTTTATTGCTCGTTTTAGTCATTGTCTACAGTATGTCTGAGCTGTCTGGGAACACAGAACTGAATTCTGCATGTTTTGGATGTACCACTGTGTATTCAAAGTATCTGACACAGGCCTTGCTCCTACATCTGCTTTGATGTGTGATTCAGCAAATCGTCCTCATCTCACATACATACACTCTCATCTATTTCTTTCTCCCTCTCTGCTTTGAAGGCTTAGAACTGGAATTCTGTATGTGACTGTAGGTGTCAGGGAATCAATTTGTTCCAAACGATTTTAATGTTACTTATTAAGAAAGGGGTTCTTTTCAATAGCTAGCCCAGTTAGGAGAGAGGGTTACAACACTCTGGGATAGAGCAAAGGGATCCTGTCTACAGCATATTTTGCCTATCAGGTTTTTAGCTTGATTTGTTTTGTTTAGACTCAGCAACAAAATCCCTGTGACATTAATGTAAGGTGAGATGACAAGGGAGAAGTTAGTTAAGGAAAATTAATCACATTGAGACTGTTGAGATAATCAAGATTAATTATCCAGCTTCAGACCTGCTTTGTACCTGTGAAACCCTAACATCATTTTGTCAATTTTTTAACTGCCTGAACAAGAGGTGTACTAATTTTTAAAAGCAGTCCTATTTCACTTCCACTTGGTGCCATTAATGTGGATTTTGCTTGTCCAAGTTTTAACTGGATGATGTATGTGTGTTGGGGGGCAGGGATTGGAGGAGAGGACATTTTAGTTACAACTTCTTTATATTTTACCAACAGTCTGAAATGTTTTATGAGAGCTCACTGTCAGGCAGTTGTGCAGGATAATATGTTTCTCCCCACACAGATGTTTTCAGCCACTTGTCTCATTTGCTATCCATATTTTTATGGATTCAAAATCTTCTGATTAGATTTTATGAAGTGAACAATCTGAAACTTTCTGTGCAAGTTCACCCAGATGCATCAGTTATTGCAAGACACAGCTATATATTTCCAATATATTACTAGAGTTAAAGAATAATCCTGGATTCCTGTTCCCTTTCACATGTAAATCAAGGTACTTATGTTTGTCTGGATCTCTCTGCCTTGGGTGATGGTTGTCTAAGGAATTATCTCCTTATGAGTTGTTGAATGGATGAAGTGGACAGAGATAATTGACTAGAGTTCACAGAACACAGCAGGAGGTACCTTGAGACAGAACTTCGGACTCTTGATTCCGAAGTTGATTTTATAGTTCTGATGGCATTATAACTGCCTATATTTTAGTGCAAGCTACATTGTTTGTCTTCTTTTTGCCCATACATTGGGTAAGTCAGATTTTATTATTATTTTTATGCATGTGCTAAAGCAATTTGGTACTTGGTACATTTTATATACTGAAAAAAACAAACACCATTATCTGTAAAAAGAAAGTGTTTCATCATATCAAGTTAATATGATCAACAATGGAAACTTGTATTTCCATATAATAAAATTTAAAACAAAATAGTATAATTTATTACTTAGTTCTTATGCTATTTTAATCCAGTACACACAGTAGACTTAAATTTCCCTAGAAATGATTTTTGAGAAATGCAGGTGGTATTCATAAAATACCTGACTTGCAAGTGCCTCGTAAATTCAGTAACCCTTGTGAACTGCCAGAAAAGCATTATTGGGCTGTAAATACAGAAGATGACAAAATTATGAGGTCAGTTTGCATCATGATATAAAAACTGGAGAAGATGTGACTTGAATACCATTATTCACGTCATTACTTTTCATTTATAATGGAAAACTGTAATGTTTTTCACAGAGAATGTGTACCTAAATAAGGGAGAAATATAATTAATGGTAATTCTATAACTTAGTTCCTAAACCATTTTTAAATGCAATTTTAACAAATCCTATATAAGCAACTAGAAAATGTCTAAAACTTTGGAAGCCTACTATGCCATTGTAGGGAGCACAGGGAATATTTGAAATACAGCCCCTTTAGGTGTGTGGGTGTAAATGCTATGGTATAAAAACAGTTACATGGTGCATTTATTGAATGAACAAATAGTTTGTAGTAAAGAGGGGTAAAGAACAATGTGAAGAGGGGTCTCGAGTAATTTTTAAAAGTGTAATATTTTCTGGGAAATGAAAAGAGACCAATGTGGAAGCTATTGTCCAGTAAATGTAGGTTCTGTCCATAATAAGATAAAAGGACAAGCCAGGAAAGAAAGCCTGTGAAGGTAATGGAAATTCAGTCAATAAAAAGACTCAGCTTGACTCATTGTCCATTGGTTCCGCTGGGTAAAGGTCATAAGTCTGCCAAGAATATTGCTCCTGCCATACAAATCTCCCCACCTGGTGCTGCTCTGCAAGGCAGAGGAGCAGTTAATGAAAGGAGACAGCTGAGTGCAGAGGCTACAGAGGCAGAAGCGTGGGGTGATGTGTGGTGTTCTGGCCCTGGCCATGTAATTCCCACAGCTGATGTGCTGCTGGCAGAACTCAGGAATTGCTTTTTTCTCTGCAGAGTGAGAGCTGTAACTATCTGTGTTGCTTCTTCCTCCAGTGCAAGGACTCCATTTTGCTATATAACAAGCATCTCCTTAGTAAGATTTTGTCCTCCAAAATATTTGTGTGTCATAGAAGGTTTGGAAGTTTCACTAAAGGAAATCCTGGAAGATAGTAAGTGTTCTAGAATTTCAGCCATACTGAACTGTGATATGCAGAGCTGCTCTCTGAAAAAGATCACTTGAACATAATTTATTAATAGACTTCTATAAACTTCTACAGATGCTCTCCAGAGTATTTATTTCTGATAAAAGATGATATTTTTTTTGCCTTAGAGAAAGGTTTCAACTTATTAGAAAAACCCTATCTTTTAGAACATTGCCTCACTAGATCCTGTCTTGGCATCCTACTCAACTCTTCCCAAACTACCAAATAAAATTTGTTCCTCTTGTTCCCCAGAAACGGCACTAAAGTAGGGCACAAAAATTTCAACATAACATTTAATTGAGTATTCTTTCACAAAAAATATATTTTACTTAAATAATTTCTTGCAAAATGTGCATGGCCAAATTTTCAGTTAGGTTTTACCCAGATGTTTCTTTTTCAGTTTCTTCTCTCTAGAATCAGCTGATAAGGCCTGCAGCCTCTAACAAGTGATTAAGGGCCACTGACCTCCCTTCATGTGGCCTTGGTATGAGCTGACTTAAGCAGGTTGTCTTGTCATTGTAACCTACATTTGTTAAGTCAGACTGATTGGGATGTCATCATTATTCTTTCCTTAACAATCAAAAAACCAAAAAAAAACTAAACAACACAATCGACCCAAAGAAAAGTAAATAACATTTTCATTCCTTTTATGGTAAATGTTATAGATTGGAGATTTGTCACCACAAAATGTTTCACTGATATGGAGAGTGGTGTGTTTGAAAAGGACAATAACTTTTTTTAGAAGTTGTTGGGTTTACCTTAAGATAAAAAACAGAACCTAAATCCTCAGTTGCTACTTTATCCAACAGTGCGATTTTCCTATTTTCGTAATGATACGCATGCACGACACTTCAAGTAATGAATCATGAAATGCATAAACATGTACCTTTAACTAAAAGTATCTTTTAATTATATTCAAATTTGATGACTAGTAAAATTTAGGTATGTTAGTTATAAATATAAATTATGTGTAAATATAATGAACACCTCTTTCTGTGCATTCTGACCATTCTGTTGGGTTTAGGGAATAAATTATTTCTTCCTTAGAAATTTTCTTCTAGAGAAGTCTTTTTTTAGAACCTATCGTTATCATATATATTGTCATTATCATGGTATCTGAAATTTGCATAATTTGCATAATATCAGTGATTCTAGCATAAAAACACATCAGCTGTAAACTTTCAAATATTAGAAGTATCTTCAGCTTTGAGACTACCATTCAAGTACTCTCATCCATCCCAGATGAAAACTAAACATTCCAATAGCTGGTGCTGTGTTATTATACCATTGAGAGATTCTGTAAAATTAAACTCATCTAGGAAATGGAGCAGTAAAAGAGGGATTGTAGCTATAACATTTATTTGCACTAAACCAGAACCTCTCCCTCATGCAGGATGTGAAATTCAGGCACTAGAGGCCTTTCTATGTCCATGCAAAGGTTTGAATAGCAGAATAACTTAGTTAAGAGTTATTAAAGACTGAGTTTTTCAAACAAAGAAGCATATTTATTCTTAAGATTCAATATAAGGTTATACAACACCATTACTTCTGCAAAGCAGACAAT
Organism: Illadopsis cleaveri; assembly: GCA_013399915.1. Classification (NCBI taxonomy): domain Eukaryota; kingdom Metazoa; phylum Chordata; class Aves; order Passeriformes; family Timaliidae; genus Illadopsis; species Illadopsis cleaveri. Next base: position 145,030 of record VXBB01007623.1, on the reverse strand, counting down.
ATTACATTATGAAGCAGTATAAAATTACACAACAGTTATCAAAATAAGAGAACAAGAACAATGTATAACAAAATGTGCTTTGGTTTTTATTTTACTTATTCAGTTACTTACCCACAAAATAGAGTAATTTTTAGTAGATCTCCCAGTTGTTAATCTGAATTAGTGAAGTTCTGCTGCATTTGTCAGGCAATAATGTGCATGAGAAAAAACCTGACAAACGAAGCAAATGGCACAGGAACCATCTAATTGAACAGGTTACATTTTTTAATCATGAGGCTAAAAAGCTTAGCTGCACAAAGGTTATGAAGAACCAAGTGGCTAACATGTTAAAGCTTGTTAAAATAATCCAAAAATGGCTCTCCCTTGTATGGGAATCTAAGAACATGAAAACGTGGCAGCATATGCACTAAGGATTTAAATATAAAAGATGGCAAATACTTTCAAACATGCTGTTACATCCATGTCAATGTAAGGTAATCTATCTTCTCTTTTCTTCCCTTTTTCTTTTTCTTTTTTTTTTCCCTTTTTTTTTTTTTTCCTTTTAGCTTCAGGACTTACTGAGAATAATTTTATTAGTTGCACACTTTTTCTGGATATTCCTGGGCCATTCAAACAAAGGCCATGATTAAATGTAAAGATGGAGAATAGGCAGTAAAAGATTTTACCTCTCAGATATGTCAGGTTGAAGGGGCAAGATCCCTGTTCCCAGACTGTTACAATCTCTCTTTCCATACTCAGCTGAACTGATGCTATGGCACTTTACCCATGTGGCTTTTTCCAGGGCATCTTCAGTGTTTATGGATGACAGGTTGCTTTGGTCCAGCCACAAGCCAGCACCTCAGGTCTTAGTCCATCTTCTGAAAACTCTGAAGCCTTGGGAACTGCAGAGAACAGTCAGATGCTGCTGGTGGCTGGTTATGGAAAAAAGGAAATTGATTGCAACAAGACTCCTTAGTCACTAGATTCAGGTGCTTCCTGAACTGGTAGAACAGTAAAATATAATTTCTTTTTAAAAATCTATGTAATTGTTAAAAAAATGCAAAAAATAAGTCCATCCTACCTAACAGACACTTCATTAAATGTGCAAATCCATTTGATTCACTGACCAGTGAGTATCTAATGTAATGACTAGAATTTACTTGCTTAGGTTAGATTAACACAAAGGAATTTTGACACACCTTTGCAAATTCATTACTTCCAATTTATACAGCTGATCTTCTGATAAATGAATCACAACTATCAAGGAAGAAAGAGCTAGTACTTTACTTATATAAGGTGTTAAAACACTAGTATTCTATACTAGTGCCATTTATATTGCTAGTGAATATCAAGACTATAATCTAGCCAGCAAGCTGACATAGTGATGATCTAAAGGTTCAGTCTGTAAATAAAATAAAATGTTCCTTCCATTTAACAGAAGCTATGATAGCAATTTCTTGCATTTAACTAGAAAACATCAACCAAATAGCAAAATATATTAATTACTAGCTGTTAAACCTCCAAATTCATGTAATTGGTATTTTAGATGTAGATGACTGTGTATGGTTTTAATAACCTGCACAAAGTTATCATTTCAACTTTGATAATGAAAGAAAAACTGGAAAGCATTAACAGGTCAGATTTTCAGCAAATACCAGTCAGCATGATTACAGTATATATACCTGTAGTAGCACCTAACCTTATCTAAATATCTTGTTTAGTAAGTAGGATTCACATCTCCTTTGTTATCCTTGAATCCAATCCAGTGCCCCTAAGATAGTTAATTTAGAAATTTAAGAATTCAAGAGCAGGTTCAAGTGTTCCCTGCAGAGTTGCACTTTTACTTTTTATGATCTCATGGACAATTAAATTATTTAGCTTTTAAGGAGGTCCCTGCCTCCATTAGAAATGCAGGGTTTGGCAAAATGGACTTGCTGAAGTGGTTTGGAGGAAGGGAAAAGGCATTTTCTAACTATGCTTGTGATTTTCTCAATCTTAGTGCTAGGAAAAAAAGAAAGTTCCAGTAAGGCATACAGTAAATGAAGATATTATGTATTAGGGATGGAATGAATCTGTCACTTTGACGGATTGTGAGGCAAAGAACAGATTAACAGATTACTCATAGTCAGAATGCAGCTCACTGTGAAAAATGTGCAGGAAATGATAAGTGTTGCTTTGTGCTGATTTAATGATATCTTGAAACTACAGTAGCACTCCAGGAAAATAACACAATTTTAGCTCATGGCTTGCTTTTTTTTTTCAAATCATCAATGTATTTCCAGATTGCCCTTAAATGCTTTTCAAAATAGAACTTTCAATTCGTGCAAAGTCATAGGAAGATATGTATTTATGTTATTTTTCAAGATTTTGGTTAAAATATGCATTCAAAAATCCTTGATTTTTATGTATAAGTATGCCCTGTATTCTTTTGGTACTATATCTTCTGCTTCTGTGAACTCACTCAGTTTTTCATTTAAAAAATGCTGGTTTCCCCACCTGGAACTGAGTAGCACTGAACAGTTATTGATGTATAAATTAATACTGAATTTGCCTTCCTTTGTGGAATTTTTATGGAAAAACTTAAAAATTTTCAAGACCTTGAATTGTTTAAAGCATTTTAGATACACTAATGGGCAACTTAAATCTCAGGTGATTTCATAATTATTACAGTCATATGTGGTGGCAGGACCTGAAATTATTTTCAACATATTTTCAAATAATAATTGCATTTTGTACATACATCAAACAAATCTCATTATTAATAGCCTATAAAAGTCTTTGCTTCACTACTGAAGCTATTATTGAAGAATCTATTTCTATGGAGGTACTTCTATTAAAAAAATAAACCCAAACCTCCCATTATGCATAAAGGATTAACATGTGACAAAGCAGAAACTAAATAGGTGTGTATAAGTTAATGAGTTCATGTGCCTGAACCTGATGGGATATGGAAATAATTGAAAATTTAATCTAGAGGAGCCGAACCAGCAACTCATGCTCCAGAAAAATTTGGATCAGGGAATAGATGAGGGGTCTTACAAAGCCAGGTGACTTTTTATTAATTTATCTAAGAATTGAGATAGTTTCTCCTAAACTTTTTAAAATAGATATAATTAAAATTAAGAACAGGAAGAAATTAAGTCTCTGTCTTAGCAGAGCTGGACCATACTTTAGATGGGAGCTGGCACTCTGCATTCAGTGCATCATGGTTAGATATCACTTATGCACTTTTAGCATTTACAGCAGGATTTGCTTCACATGATATTAAATATTGCTAATACAGAAGAATTATGCACTGAGGTTTAAGTTGATAGCTGCACAAGATGTCGGGAATTTTTCCATTTTCTTTTTTTTTTGTATTTTTACAGTTGATTCATACATTGACATTTTCTGGCCCTCCACAGTTAGTCAAATAACCCACTGTAAAAACACAGTTCAGCAGATGTGCTCCTCTTGCTTCACCCAGGCACAAGTCCATTCTCCTCTCAAGTTCATAAAAATTCACTAAGTAGATGCAGTTAAATACAATCTTTTGTGGTTTTAGTGGATTGTACCCTTCAGGTGCTGAATAGGCTGTCAATCTGATGTGTTCGTAATGATGCAAAACTGATGCTGGTTTTTCATTCCCTGATTTGATATAATGGAGCCCTTGCCTTGCACTTTTGCAGTACACTCAAAGGCTGAACAAATATTCCTTTTAATTTTGGCATAGATTGTTGGACAAAATCATACTATAGCTTTGAAGCATTTTAATTTTTTAATAAAGTGGATTAAATGAGCCCATTGATTTAATTAATACAAATTAAATGTGATCCAAAAGAAATGCAATAAAGTATGCTATCTCAAGACGGTACAATATTAAAAATCTTTATACTAAGTGGTTTGACATTTTCTCAGTCTCCCATTCTGCAAAAGTATCTGTGAAAAAATTAAAGTATCAAAGGTGTTCATTAAGATTTCAGTGAAAAAACTTCTGATTCTAAGGATTTCTGTTGATGGTAATAATTTTAATACATTGTCATTGATAAGTGCTACTTAATAAAGCATCACTAATTTTCTCAACAGACTTTGCTGATGGAGGCCTTTTTTCTGCAAAATTTAACATACTGTCATAAAATTGAAAATTATGTTCATAAGTCTAAAAGATTATTTTGCTTTCCATCACAGTTCAGCTGTCATGTGACATTTCACGATATGACCACTATTATCTGAAAGTATTTTTTAATGATTTTTTTTTAATGTAACAAGGTTATATAACATTTGCATTTTATTTTGGTATGGAGAACAGCTTTCAGAATAATGAAGAATTTTGGTGCAAGTACTAAAGATACATGATACTGTTGAGTGTGTGTGGAACCTATTCTGAGCCTTCATACAATGCAGCTCACAATGTCAAAAGACAATATTTGGCATTCCACACTGTTATCAGGAAGCTGTAGATGGTTTATTGCACATTGATTGTATTGATTACAGCTGGAAGCATTGATAGCATAAACAGAGTGGGTTTAATTAGTCAGAATGTGTGATTAGCTTTTCTGTTTTAATGAGATAAACTAGCTTCTTTAATAAAAAAATATATTCTTTATTCACTGAGAATAAAACCACAATAAACAGGAACACAAACCACAGTCTATGTTTCTCAGACTACAGCCAGTTGCCTCCATGCTAGTCCTTGACCATGTGTCAAGGTCTAACACATTTTTCAGGATGCTTTTTTAAAATTCACTGAAACCCTCTGTCCCACATATACACACACACACACGTGCTTTAGTTGCTTCCTAAAGCAACTGCAGATTTTACTGTGGAAAGTTTGGTGTGGCAGCTCAGCTGCAGCATCTGTCAGAATTCCTGCTGTAAACCCAGTCCTCAGAAGTTTATCCATCAACTGCCAGCACTTAATCTCTAGTGTAATTTAACCAAGAAGATTTGAGCACTCATGAGCTTCTTTTAAAATTTCTCTTCAAGATTTTAGAAGGTTAATTTAGACATTGCTAACTAACCTACTGAACTAGTAAGCCAGTTTTTAATATACATTGTGTAAAATGTTTTATCCTTGAAAGTAATACTAAGTCAACAATAAAACCCTAATACTGTAAAGTTTTGATTACATGTCTTGGTGGGAGGGGTTTGAATAGCAAATCTGTTTGTTTTTCTTGGTCATTGAGAGAAAAAACATGAACTGAATCAAGACTGTCTTAATAGGAAATATTAAACTTTCCAACACATCTCTGTTGCTTCTGTTATTGATAAAAACTTCTTTTCTTCCTTCTAGAACCATCAAAATCATTAGATCTTACACTTGCACCTCCTAGAAAAAGTAGTCATTCACCTACTGAGTCAGATACATCAAAATAAATATTAATATGAAACTGAACACCTTTATATAATATTTAAATCCAATAAATGAAGGACAAAATCAAAGATAAAATCACCCAGCTACTCAAAAAATCATCCCATCTCTGATTTCTCAGACTTAATATTTCATGCAGATCTTCCAGATATGAGACTTCAGACTAAAGTTCATTGATTTCCTGAGTAATAAAACCTATTAATATAGCACAAATACTGGTTTAACAACAGATTATTACCTCATTCCCTCATTATTTTCTAAATGAATTGCCTCTTTCTTTTCCATTGGAGATAATTACCTTATTGTCTTTCTTTCCTTCTTGCTAACATCCTCTCTGCTTTACAGGTACTATTTTCTTTAGGAATTCCCTGATACATGTTTTATATGAAAAACACAAATATTTAAATGCTTCTGGTTTATGCCAGCCTGGTAGGACTGCATATGTACTCTAAAGCTTTTATATTTTGTAGCTGTGTTTGTTGGTCTGACTAAGATAACTCTCTTTTGAAGTGAGCACTGTCTTCCTCTCTCCTTGCACTTTGGTTTCAGCAGTTGTCCCAGCAGAAATATTCCAGTTCTTCTCTGGCTCTCAAACATTGCTTCCTTTTGCAAAAGCTGTAGTGAATGTGGGAAGAAAGTTAGTTTGGGAAGCAGAGGTGTACATTAGCCCTCACAGTACTTCCTTACCTTCCCTAAATTTGATGCAGTTTCTCTGAGAAATCACCTTTGCCTTTGCTGACTTTGTGTTTCAGTGCAATTGTAGAGAATCAGGTTGCTGCTGCTGCTTTGTGCTGTCAGCCCACATCCTGTGAGGATGGTCAGATTCTCGTGATGATGGTGGCTGATTTTCAGGCAGATCAAATCACATATGCAAGGGACAGGAATGGAAAATATATTCTACCATGCTCCCAGATACCAGCCTGCATTTGACTGTTATTCCTAAAATCTTCTGAAGCTTTGGTGTTGACGAAGAGCCTTTGGCTGCATTCAGGGAATGCAGACATGGTGACAGTGACACACAGCTAATAATGAGAAGTCTAGGCAAGCACATGGCTGTGTGGATTGGTTGTACCAACTCCCACTGGCCTTAGCTGAGCAGCAGAAGAGAGGGATTGGCTGTGAAGTTGGCCATATATGTGAAAATAATGTGACACTGTAAGAAGATTTTAAAGTATGTTTTTTACGTTTTGACATGAGGGAAAATTCAATATCTCTTCCTTTAAAGTCTGCCATACTGCTTGCTGGATCTCTACACCAACAGTTCTGTTTCCTGAGGCGGAAAATTAGTTTTTTCCATTTTGACTGCAAATAGATAGGTGGTTGTCCCCAGATTCAACCCAGATTATGCACATATGCCAACAGGAGATGATGTAGAATCAATAACAAGTCCAGAAGTAGCAGAAAAACAAAACAAAAAGCAGTCAGCATATTTTAGCAATTGTACCAAATGACTGAGCCTTGCCAGATTTCTCTGACAGAAGCAACTTGTACATGAGATCATGAAGGCTTTACAGAAAATTACCTATTTTCTTGGTGTTGGACAATCAAGTTGAGACAATTACAGCCTGGAATGTTAAGAAATCTGCCAAGCTTTGGAAAAATCTATCCCTTTTAGACAAAGCCATGGATGCTGAAGTTACCTCTACAGCTCTGGCAAATCTCCCCAGCCTGTAGCACAAGCTCACGTGCATAATGCTTCTGTGCCAGCTGTTGGAACAGCCAGACAAAAGTCAAATCAATCCCAAACCAAGTTTAGTTTACTCTTAGAGCTGCACTCCTCCCATCAGCATGAAGCAACCATTTGGGAATTTATCCCCTTCCATACGTCTTGCCTTGCAGTGAAATAGGTTGGTCAAAAATGTTGGATCTGGTTCTATCAAAATGAGGTAATTCATTGAGGTTCCTCAAATTCTGTGTTCAAGTGTTGACTTGCAGTTTTTCAATCTAGTTAATGATGATATGGGAGTTTTGATATGTTACATCTCTTTACTGCTGGAGAGGAGAGATGGGAACTTAAGGAAATATCAGCTATGCACACTGTGCAGAGATTAATTTCATATGTGAAAAGAATTACTAGATGTGGTCACCTGAACAAAGAATGTCTTTGTGACATGTTTGTGTCCTTCCAGGGTTATCTTTCTCTGATAGATAGTATAATATGAGTGACTTTGTCACTGCACTGCAGTTTGCAATAAAAAACCGTGACAACCGTAACAATAAAAACAGCTGTTCTGCTTTCCTTTCTCTGAGCTGTAACAATCAAAGGCACTGTTTCATAAAGTGGGGTGTGTGAAAGGAACGTTGACCTTTGTGTAAATGTATGATAGCATGAAAATAATTTTTAGAAGTTATGACACTATTGTCGGGAGAGACATAATTTGTCCATGAATAGAAGAAAGTGCTCTCTCCTCTATGATGAAGATCCCATCAAAATCTTTTCCTTTACAGAAGTAAAATCGATACAGGACACCTGTGATAAGAGTCCTCTACATTGTCTTGCCAGCAGGCAGAATCATGTTATGTTCAATAGCAAGTTTTTATCTACTACATGCAAGATTTTATAACAATAGGAAATGCATGTAAAGACTTATTTATAACGTATTTGCCTAAGAATGTTTTTTCCTCCATATGAACAACATTCAGATTGAATCCAATGTTTCCTCTTCAAAAAACTGTTTGTGGCATCCATTTCCTGTCTTAAGCTCAGCTCTAACTCACCACCCATGCAGGCAGGGAATGTTACACCATGGCTTTGTGTCATCCTATTGCAGGGGCACCAAGCACTGCCAAGTCAGTGGTAACCAAACAGAAACACATCCTGTGATTGTCTTTGAGCCTCTTTCTCCAGAGAGGTTAAGGATTTTTAATCAAATTGACTCCCACAGGTCATTCATTCCAAGGATTTATTCCTCAAAAAAAGACTCTGATGGGTCCTATAAGCTTTCAAAGGATAGCTCTGAAAGGATCACACCTCCTGTACACCCCGTGCTGAGACAGCCACATCAGCTGAAATCTGAAAAGCAAACCTGACTTAAAGCACAGATTTTAATGTGAACAGAACAGGTGAAAAGGCTAAAGATGGAAGAAAGCCTTAACATTTAATAATTATATCAACTGTAAAGTTTATTTTTATAATAATAAAATCCAGCTTGATTTTGTTTCAGAACACTTGACAACTTGCAATATCTTTTGATTTTTAAAATAGTCAAAAGAATTAGAAAAAAATAGGAATACAAACTGTGTTTTTATAAATGATATTTGATTTGTATTTTTCAGGAACTGGTTAAAAGTGTTCAGTCCCCCTATCATTCCTGAAAGCCAACAATTAGAAGAGAACATTAAATCTTCAACAAAACAGAGAACTCCAGGTAGGAATTCATGAAGACAATGAAAAGAACCTGGGTAGAAAGACACTTCTAAATGTTCTTTCTGTAGTGCTGGTACTGCTTTCTCATAGTTTTCTATCCTACTACTTTTTGGTTTCAAGTTCCCTTGTTTATTAATCTCAGCTCAAGGTAGTAGAGTTTTCCTTGGAGTATTATTTGCCTTTGCTAGAAGAATAACATGCAGTTGCTGTTTCCTGATGTTCTGGCTCTATACAGATTAACTCATAAAAAATGCATCTTATTTGTTAAAAATAAGGAATTTATGCTAATGGGGATGGCAAACCTACATAAGAAAGAACACAAAGACTAAACATTCTTATTCAGAGGCATGATTATACTTGCATAAGAGATACTTGTCTTATGAAGAAAAATTGCAGATTTAGCTTTAAATGAAATCTTAGTGTGATTTCCTGAGGACTGTTGTCACCAGAGTTACAGGCTTTTGCTTATTAATGGTGTTTGCTTAGAGAATGGTAAAGACCTTAACTGAAACTAGAAAGTCAACAATAGAATAAAGAAAGTACCTTTTTTTCCTCAAATGCCCTTTTTCTTCTCAGTTATCTTAGGAAACAGGGTAGAAGAATCATCATCATGTGAGTATCATAAAATGGTTTGGGCTGAAAGGAACCTTGGAGTCCAGTTCCCAACTCCCTGCCATGGACAGGGACACCTTCCCCTCAACCAGGTTGCTCAAGGCCACATCCAGCATGGCCTTGGATACATTCAGGACAGACATTTACATTTTTCTTCAGGTCTCAGGAATTCACTGGGAGCTCTCATAAATCTGACCCCTGTATTCTGGCTGTCCAAGGGGTGAAGGCATCTTAGTGATTTACTGTCTACAATAAATTATGCCCCTCAAATTGGGAACATTTTCATAGACGTAGACTTGTAATTGTTTGTGACAGCAAAATACAATTTTTCTGTCAGGAAGGGACCTTGCTTTGAAGAATCAAGTAATACATTGTGTTAAGGGTCTTAAATAAGCCAGACAGAATTGAACAGTCATCCTTGAGCTGCAGGCACATTGGATAAAAATTCATGAAAGGTCCCAGAGAACATTTTTCATTAGTATTATGAAATCCAAGGATTGTTGCAGTAAACCTATAATTTCTGTAAAAAATTTAATTGTGTTATTATCTTTAAAAGGTTTTTAAAAATAAGTATATTTGGGAATTTATGTTTCTCTTCTTATCCACACTAGTATTTCCAAACTGTGAATAGTGAATTGTGAATTGTTCCTAAACTCATTTTCCTTTAAGCTGAAATATTTTACATCATGTGCCTGTGACTGTACCTTTGGAGAAGAGAAATTGTTTATATACCATAGCTTTTTATTTTGGCTTTTTATTTTTGTACTTTCATTCAGTCAAATTCTGACTCATGTATATGTAGGATGTTTGTAAGTTGGACAACTTCATACAGGAACTTTTCTATCTCCAGGTACTCAAAAAACCCCACTGTAATGAAGCAATAATTTCTCCAAGATATAAGAGAGAACAACAAAGCCATTCCATGACCTTCCCTCCCCAAACAGGACAGTTTGGATTTTTTCTGAGCTACTGGACATCCCTCTCTATGAAAGTAGCGGAGAAGCTGCAGTGCTGTGTGATAAAGGCCATCAAACATTAGAATCTGGGTATTTTCCTAGATACCTTGGTTTAAAAAAAATCCTGATGGACCATGGTAACTAGATCGTTTGGAGTATCATTTTTGAAAGAGGTGCCAAAGAAATTGTGTCCTGTGATACATCTTGAGGACCTTGGGAAAAACTTTTTTTCTTTATTCACTTCACTCAAGGTCAGTTATTTGTGTGGCAAAAGAGCTGGTTCATTACTGACAGTTATATACCAGATCTGAACAACAAACTGAATGCTGAAATCCACTCCAGAAAATTCTGCTGCCCTGCTTAGCCTCACCTTTTTTGGATTTTTTTATCACATTAGAAAATTACTTAATTCTCCTGTTGGAAAATGTCTCGTGATTATTTACTCTGTCTGTGCAGTTTTCCAGTGTTCCAAGTATAACAGGATAACAAAAGCATATAATCAGCACTGAAAATCTGCAGTGAGTTATAATGTATTCCAGCTAGGAATTTTATCTAAAAGTATCCTTTAAAAAAAAAAATAGCATTAGGAAATTAATAAAGATTTTTCAATTCTTATATGTAAAAAAAATCTTTAAGTTGATGCTTAACTTTGGGGAAAAAGGTGATGCCTTTCTAAGAAAGCATTTCATTCTGTAGTTCCTTTCTTAACATTTACACCATCCATTAGTTAAATGCTGAGATGCAATGAGAAGTAGTCTTCTATGCAACGGGTTTTCCAATGCAATAAGAGGAAAAATTTAACTCATAAATATGATACATTTCCATAGATTTTTCCATTATTAGGCACTGATGTTTCTGAGGTCTAGACAGTTTTGTTTATCTTGACATAACAAGAAAATCTCCACATTAAGTGACAGTGACAGAGCTATAAATGCTCTGAAACTTGCTTTGTGGTATCTTGGTTTTAAGACCAAGGGATAAGGTTATAAACTCTAGGAACCACACAGTCTTCTTTTCTGGGCCACAGCTGCTGACAGTATTCATAATTCCCTGCAGTACATAATTACAGAGTAGATTTGAGCTCTGTAGTTCAATGTTCAAGGATCATCTTGGAGAAAGTATCAGCAGTGTTCTTTCCACCACACCATCTGCTGACAGCTGATCCAGTGCACTTTACTTCCATCAGCGTCAGAATATGATCCATGTATCTTAAAGTGAGATTTCCTACAAGATGTTTTCTAATATCAAAACTTAGAATGTGATAAAAATATATTTCTGTGAAAAGGGAAATGATTTATTTTAGTTCTCCAGACTGTGGTGATTATGTGAACACTGTTGACATAATCCAAACATCAACACAATTATTTGTACATGCATTTCTGAGTTCAGAAGAAGCTGCCACATACCTGCCCAGTTCTTTGCTATCTGGGTTTAGACAGCGTGATCAAGTCCTTTTCCAGAAAAACAATAGCTCCCCTGATTTCAGTGGGACAGCATTTCATTAATATAACAGGTATTTACAGGTACTACCTACCTTCAGTCTTCTTTCAGCTAAACAAAAATACACTCATCCCTCTGCAATGTATATCACAGAGCCCAGTTTTCATTTAAAATCAAGCTATTTTCTCACCTAAAATACCATTTAAATTTTCAGTGATTTAAGAACAAAAGCTTTGATTTTGCTTTCACCATGAGGTGCAAATTAAACTGCCAAGAGGTTTTTTCATGCAATTCTGGGCACCTTCAACCCCAAAAGTGTGGGTGGTGGCAACATGAACAACAATGGAAATTCTCTTTGGAAGTGACCTGTTGGATCAGTAATTTGGCCACAAGCGTTTCTTTCCTGCATATGGTCAAGTTGCCCAGAATATACCACTTGAAACAAGAAAGACACCTTCTAACACAACCATTACATACTATTGGAGTCTTTTAGAATAATATCACTTCATTTAAATAATACTTCTATTTAGGAAGAAGAAGAGCAATGAGGTTTTCATATGTCTGCTCAGAACTGAATTGCTGCCATTGGAAATTCATTGCAACACCTAGAAATATCTTATAATGCATTTGGGGTTCTTGTGAGCTACTAAAAGAAAGAAGCCTGACTTTAAAAACAAGATAGGTCTAGAAAACTAAAGTCTCCTTTTGGTGACATGAAAATACATGCAGGGAATTATTGATATAAAGGTATAAATCCAGCTAGTCCTGGATGCAATAAAATTTTGATTTGGTATGAATTCAAGGCACACGGGGAAAGAGGTATACCTTGGATGGGTCTGAAGAATTTCTTATTCCTAACTCAATCCAGGGTATATATTCAGTGGACAGTTCCAGGGTAAAAGAGGAAGAGACATTTAAGCTTAGGGGAGAAAAGAGAATAATTTTGAAGCGATGTAAAGGCACTGAAAAGCAAAATAATAGAAGGAAGAATGCAGTGGAAATAACAGCATGGTTTCAGGTGAAATTGTAAGGCTGTGTGAGGGAGTGAGGCATGAACACAATTTGCTTGTGTACTGTGATCTGAAATAGGGAAAAAGACATTCAGTTCTTCACCTTCTTTCTGCACTGCATCCCTTTTCCCAAGAGCTGTCCAAATAAAATATCCCAGTTAACCTCATTTAGTTTCCTAGGCCTGATGAAGCACCCACAGCAGGGAGGGAAACAATTTGGTTTTACCTTTTTATCTTTGTTTAGAGTGAAAGTTTCTTTCTGATGGTATTTGTTACATGCTACTGAGGAAACAAAACTGAAATCTCTTCTAAAAGGATGAAGTGCTCACTTCTGTATGCATCAAAGGCACCAACCTACTTTCTGGTCTCCAGATAATGTAACCTATATATTGCTGTGTGATCCTGGCTGTAAATAGACTCTGAGAGTTGTGAAACCATTGCCATTTGCATAACAGGCCATTACTTATCATGGAGCTTTAGGGCATACAAAGCACTCAGTATTAGCAGGCTGAATATGGGATAAACATTTATGATAAAATTCAAGATACAGATTACATTCAACTGTGAATTATCTCCTATCAAAAAGCTGTAGATCATATGACTTAAATTTAGCTTATGTGAAAGACACACAGGTTCAGAAAAGAAGCTATAATATATAAAGCATCTGTAAGAAAAGCCTGTAGGGCTTTATTAGTGTATTTTAGACTAAAGATTCATTTCTGTTACATGAAAACTTTCTTGGATTTTTTATAACTTTAGACAAGCTAGATTTAAAATTTTTGTTATCTGGAAGAATCTTTTTTCCTCTCTGATATTGAAAGATCTTTTGCACAGATTCACCTATCCTGGATATTTAGGTGACATATTGGATACCAGACATCCGAATTCTTTCATTCTTACAGGCCTTGAGTATGCATTGACTGTCTTTGTTCAAGCTAAAAAATTATTAAGGTTATTGAGGAAAATACCACTTATGAATACTTTGATCCACTATTAGTAAAGGTACTTCTGGTGAACTGCTCCATTGGACTTTGAAAAGTCCAGTTGCTAAGCAAACTCCAGCTGACCTCCTTTCACCTCAGTTAAGTACAAGTCTTTAGAAATATAATAAAAATGTGAATTGCTGTTATCTTGAAGGCAACAATTCAGAAGTCAGAAGATTATACATTTGAAAGAAAAAAATCTCACATCTGACAGAAAGATATTTCCATGTTATTGTTTGAGGGAATAAGAGTGATTTATTCTTACTTTCTCCACTTCACTCAGGTGAAGATCACCTCAGTGCTGAAGAAGATGAAGTTTTGACTCTTTTGTATGACCCATGTCTGAACCGTTACTTTGACCCAAATTCTGGGAAATACTATGAACTGGCATAGTCAGAACATCAGAAGATATTATTTTGTATTCATGGTATCTTCTAACTTCTTGCAAAATCTGCCTAAGCCATATAATTTATTATATAACTTAAAACTTAAATTAAACAATAGTTTTGCAACCAAATTAATATATTTGGCAAATAGTGTCTTATTTTTATAGTTTTCTATTAAAATGCAGTGGAAGATCACATAACATAAAAGTTCCTTGTGTCTAAGACAGTTATTTGCTAGTCTAATTTATTTCCAATATTCACAGCTTCCATATGAAAACAAATGAAGCTGAATCAAGAAGGTCGGTGGTGTTTATGTGTAAATCATGATTTTACTCAAATAAAATGAAAAAAAAAATTACTTGTTTACTATGTATTTTTAATTGATGTGAGGTGCTGAGGGAGGGTAGCAGCTACTGTCAGCTTTACTGCTGTAACAACACAGGGCTGAAGAGTGCTGAGGGATTGGTCCAACACTCCAAAACTGGAGTCTTGTTTCAGGTAAGGTAAGGAGGTGTGTGTGTGATTCATGTGGCAAGCTGTGCTGGCAGGGAGGGCAGGTCCAACATGTTTGTATGAGTTTCTCCATTATACCTTGCAATAAAATAATGCAATTCATTTAACACATCTGTATTGGGTTTCAGTGCAGTTTTCAGTGAAGGTCCTAAAGTTCCAACTTGGAGTTTAAAATTGCCTGCATCACTGTGCATTTTTCTTTTATGGTATGAAAAATAACTCTCCTGATCACAGAGAAATAATACAGATAAAAAGCAGAACATATGTAACATTTGAAAATGAAGTCACTATATAAAATAAATCAAATACCATGCATGTATTTTGTTTTATTTATTTATGGATTATTACTCTGCATGGATACTGTGTACTGTACTTAGATTTAAATCCAGTTAACCTGACCCTGATGTTTCTGGCTGCTGCTCGTCTCCAAGCTGTGCCCAACATTCCCAGCCCCAGGGCAACTGCTGCTTGCCAAGAGCATCCCCCAACCAACAGGACACTTGTCTAAGGGCTGAATAAATCATTAAAACATCAGCTGCCAGGTATAGGACAAAAGGTGTTGCTCAGGAATTGTCCATGACAAAAGAAGGCCAAGGAGTTCTCTTTTAATGGAGTTGAGTCAGTGGAACAGTTTTGGAGTCCATCAGTTCAGTACATAACACTTTCCTGGAGACAGCTGAAGGGAATGTGAAAGTCTCATGGCAAAAGTGATTTATAGGCATTTCTGGTGACTCTTGTTCTAAGTTTCTACTTGGTTACATCCAGTGCTATCCCACTGTAATTCTTTTCAAGCTGACTACTCAGTGAATTTTTAAGAATAATGTATTTGAATGTCATAAAGCAAGCTTAGTAAGCTCACTGCAAGTGATTTAAAATTATATGCCTGTAAATTTTATGTAATTGTAGATCTCAGTTAATGAATATCCTAGAATCAATTGAAAATGCAGTTGTTAATAGTGGCTTGGCATAAGATCAGATTGTGTATTTGGCTCTGTGGCAGGTACAAACATATCATCACAAATTGATTCAAGGAAGAGTAGCACTGAAATCCACAGGAAGACAGATACTGAACTGAGATAATTTACTTACCCTGCCTTAGCCAGAAAGATTTGTACCTGTTCTTGCTAATGCCATAGTTTAAAAGTTCAATGAAATGATAATTTTGACTTTCAAAAATCAGATGCAGGCTTGTACATGCTTGTGCATATCTGGCCATTTTAGCATCATTTAGTGATCCGGACCACACTCCCTCTGTGTGTGGCAAGAATATTTAAAATATGTTATTAATTTTCTTTCATAGCCACATGTCTCACAGGAGAGGTTGGGTGTTCCAGGGTACCACTGTGAGTCCATCCTTGATACATCTGAGATAGCCACGCTTGGGAGAAAAGAGCCCAACTAAATACTGGCTGCAAACTGGTGTCAGAGGGGTTTTCTGCCACACCTGTCTGGGGGATGTGCTTGTCCTGGCTTCACAGCAGGCAGTCACTAATGTGTCACATACAGAAGTGCACCAGTAGGCATCCAAAGCTTGGGCAAAAGGGAGTCCTTGGAGACCCCACACTCTTATCCCTGCCTTTAATGAGCCCAGAAGTCAGGTGAGTAGTGACAGTAGGTTCAGGGTGAGTCTGTTGTTCCCAGTTCATAGGCAAGTACAAATAGGATCTGCTTTCTTGTCATTAGCACAGCAGTATTTTATAGGTAAGCAGTTGTAACCTGCTTTTCAAAATCAGCAGTTTGGGATCCTTGCCCTTTGTGTTCTAGTTAGCAGCTTTATGTCTTCAGCATCCGTGGGGATTGATTGCCGTGGTGCTGCGAACAGCACCTCTGGCTTGAGCAGCAGGAGAGGCCCACAAGGGCTCTGAGTTTTGCTCACAATGTTTTTCTTCATCATCATCCTGTGAACCTCAAACTAAAGCACTGCTGACACGCAGCAGGTGCTTTGTTAAGCCAATTTGTCAAAGCTGGCAGTTATGGCAAGTGATGAGGAACACAGAGATTTGCTCTTAGCAGTCATGTGCAATGTTTGAGCCCAGGAGAACCACACAGTTCTCACTAGAGCATGCTTTCCAACAGGTGAAAACACCTGAGTCTGGGCATAAAGTTTCAGGTTAATGAAACTGCAGGGATTTATTTCTACAAACCTGACACCAGTTATGATTTTTGGGAAAAGATTTTTGAAATGTGGTAAATTTTAGTAAGGCTTCATTAATGTTCCTTGGACCTGCATTAAAAATAGAGGAATTGAAGTTGGTAGAGCTGCTGGAGTCAGCAAATCACAAGTCAACCAGTTGGTCTCTCAGGTCTTTCTATGTTCCTTCTTGGCCCCCAGGGCACACTGCTGGCTCATGTTCAGCTGGTGTCACCAGTGCCCCCAGGTCCCTTTCTGCCTGGGCACTGTCCAGCCACACCGTCCCCAGCCTGTAACGTAACTTCATAATCTTGCAGTGCTGTACCCAAGTGTTGTCTGTACCTGAGCCTCATTATGCCAAAGAACACACTCTGTTCTAAGGAGCTTACAGTAAGAAATCAATATTGATTTTTCTCCTCTGCTGCCTGGGTTACTAGGTGAGAAAATATGAAAAGTCATGCTTTATTATTCACATATTCTTCAGCCATAAAGCATTCTGTTCAGAGGCACATCCTCAAACACTGAGTCAAGTGGCAAGGAAAAACAGGCTGGAAAATCCTTGAAAATAATTTTGCATAATGCATTTCATATTCAATTTATTTTTCTTCATATTTTGTGGTATTTTCTTTCTTTATTTATACTTTATTTTCGTGTGGGTTTTTGTTTGGGTTTTTTGGGTTTGGTTTTTGTTTTTTGGGTTTTTTTTAAAAAAAGAGCTTATTTTTTTTAAGCAATGGGCTACATGTAAAATGAAAAGACAATCCAGTCTGTCTTTCCTATGTGATAATGCTGATAATCACTGCTTTTCTCATGGTTACTATAGAAACTTGGCATCCTTATCTGCCACCTTTTTTGGCACCTTGAAAAAAACTATTTATGTTGAGTTCCCTGATAAACTGAAAGCTTGGCTTCACAATACTCATGGGAATATGTTAGTGTAACAACAATATTTGTCATTTCTTCTTATTTGGTGTTTAAGTTGCTCATTAGCAGCTGTAGAAGCATTTCTGTGATGTTCAGGGATCCTGCTGCAGGCATTGTCACCAGCACAAATGCAGAAGTCCTGGATGAAACCCAGGAACAGCTGTGAGCTCCCAGGGGCTCACATGGAGCAGCCCAGGATGCAAAGACCTGAGCAGGATTTTGCTCTTATCACAGCACTCTAAAAGAAGTTCTGTTTCCAAGTTTGACAGTTTTCAAGTGCAAAAATAATCTGTGGGCATTAAACTACATGGTAAGAGTGATTATGAAGGTTCCTGTGGTAAATCAGTGGTGAATCAACAGCGTTGTGATGCTTTTAATCCCTTTCCAAGTAAGTGCCATCCAGTCTGCATGGCAGATGAGAGTGGACTTGGGCTAGGGATGCTGAGGAGCTGAGAGACATTTTTGGAGGTGAGTACAAGGCCAATGCAAACACCAGGTGTCCCAGCTGAGCACAGGTCCCCAGCACTCTCACATTTCTTTTGTTCTAAGGGCACTAGAATTATACTTGTAACAAAGGTTGTTTTTCTAGTTCTGTCAAAATGTGGCCCAGATAAGTTCCTCTGCTTACACAGCCCCTGCACTGGTGTCCTTCAAGATCTCTGCACAGAAACCCCCTCAGCACTGGAAGAGAAAGGAGATGTCAACAGCTGAACAGCTGCTTTTGGCTCCTGGCCATCAGGAACAATGGTCCAGTGTGGGCTGCAGGGGGGCAGAACATTCTGCTAAAGCCAGAGCATTTGGTGATCCATCCCTGGCACCTTCAGCAGATCTTGGGGTTTTAATTTGTTATCATGTTCTTCCACCAGGAGTTTTGAAGAACAGACAGGTTTGAAAGATTACAGAAACAGGTGATAAAACAGCAGAATAATAATGCTATCAAGAGCCATTAAATAAAATGCAATTTTACTTTTGCACTGTGGTTGGAGTGCTCCTGGGGACTAACACTGTGTTCTCATCCCAATCCTCCCAGGTATCCTCACCTGGCCACTGCCAGAGAAGAGGTTCAGGCTGTGCCAATAGTGTGTCCTCTGCACTGATCCACAGAGCAGCAGTAAAACACTTTTCATAAAGAAACCCAGCTAGGGTCCCAGTACAAACTGCTAGTGTACTTCAAAAGGTGTTTACATTAGACTGCTTAGAGGGTTTTCTGATGAAAAAGTTTATTATTGGATGATTGTGCATTTTATCTGCGTGGGAGATCGAAAAACCTGAGGTCACAGAAATTACTGACGTTGTTTTAGAGCACTGCATATTTATTAGACCATCTGCTGCTGCAGCACTCAAGGCAGAAACTTCATACAGGCAATCTATTCACAGCTACTGTTTTACCACCTGATGTGCAAAATACCAAAGCTCTGGATGCATTTATTACAGCACTGAGTAATTTTCTAATGAATACATAAAGCTCAGGAAACATCCCATGCACGAGTTTCGTGTACATTAAGCTGCTATTTTCTCACTGGGGCTTGAGAGGGGCCTCTGAGGCGAAATATCATTGTGTCAGTGCTCTGAAATGTTAGTAGGGTAAAACTGAGTCATTCCAACTGTGTGTAGGCACATCCTTGCACAGGGCTGCCCATCACACTGAGGGGACTGAGCAGAGGAAAACAGGGATGGACAGGGGCCGTGTGGGAGAGTCCAGCCACCCATGAAGGTCTCCTGCCATCCTCAAGGAACTGCTGCTCCTCTGCAGTGCCACACAGTTTCCCCAATGCATCAGGGGTCCCAGGGTGCCCAGTCCCAGTGCTGCCTTCTCTGGGGTGATACTGAAGGGGCCAAAGCTAAACACTTGCTGTGAGAGCCCCAGACAGGAGCCCAGGGCATCATGTCCTGAGCAGCAAACAACAGATGTTATTATGAGGGATGTGTTTCATAAAAGAGACCCTTCCCTCTGCACACTTAGAGCCAGGCTGGGGCTCTATGCTCAGCCCAGTGCAAAACATGAAGAATCCTCCATTCTGTCTGAAACAGCTTCATCCTGCCCATGGGTGTCTGCCATGGCAGCAGAGCTGGGGGTAGTGAGGGCCTGGCAGCTCATTGTGCCATTGACACATTTCTGTGCCCTTGCTGTGCATTACACCTCATTTAATATGATCTATAAATGCTCACGTGCCAAGAGAAGTGTCTGGTCAGTCTGTAA
The DNA here is from genome assembly GCA_013399915.1 of Illadopsis cleaveri. Classification (NCBI taxonomy): domain Eukaryota; kingdom Metazoa; phylum Chordata; class Aves; order Passeriformes; family Timaliidae; genus Illadopsis; species Illadopsis cleaveri. The sequence continues at coordinate 125,179 of VXBB01007623.1, read as the reverse complement.
GGGCTCCAAGGACTCATCTTTCACTGATATCTCCTGTTAACTTCCAGCTCATGAGCAAACCAACACACAGCAGGCTCTGAGACAGCCAAGAGAAACATGTCAGCTCACCTGGATCCATCATCCCATCTCCTGCTGCCACTTCCCCTCCAGAGCCACCTAAGAGCTACATGCACACAGACAGAAGGTATTTAAGGTATTTCTACCTTCCCCCAAGTGAAACAGGGGGCTTGGTATCACTTTGTGCACTCATCATGTTGAAGGTAATCATGGGGACTCTTCGCCACTGTTACAGGTTAATGATGCATTGTTTAAATGGGAATGAGATATCTGTAGTCAAATTTAAAGAGCTTATTGCAGCACTGAGTGCCAGCAGAGTCCTGGTGCTGAACCACAGGTTCAACCTGGTGCTGCTGCCATTGTCTGTGGCAGGGAATTGCACCCAGTCCTGGTGTGGCTGGTGGCCCAGGGGAGCTGTTGCCCCACTCCTGCTCTCTGGGTCATTCTTTTCTCCTCCTTGGGCTCTGCTGGCTCAGCCCCATCCGTGTGCACCCCACAATCTTGGCAACAGACATTTGTAGGGCTCTGTATAAAGAACCCAGCGAAATAAGGATAAGAGTGCTAATTCATGCATTTTCTTTCCCTTCCTGGTCCTCTGACACCTCCAGCTCTGCAGCCCTCTCTGCAATAAACTCAGTGCCAGGAGATTAAAATGTACAACTACGTGACACCTTATAAAACACATAAATATGAACTGGCAAGGCCCTGTAACAATGAAGGATTTTGCACAAAATGTTCAGGCACTAATTCAGTTTCAAGGCTCTATTTCCACTGCAGTGGGTATGCAGTGCCATTATGAAACCTTGACTGAATTATAACCCTTTATTCTTCTAAGGCACCTTTTTTTTCTTTCTTCAACAAGGTTTTATTTTGACCCAATCATGAAAATAGAAAGAATAAGAAATACAAATTCACTTAGTGATAGATTTGTTTTCCCTGGAAAAATGTGTTATATGCTAGGAAAACACCTATTAACTTGTAGATTATTTTAAAACTAATGGATAATTATTATTCTGTGAACTTTTTGTTCCCAGGGAAGAGTTTAGTTTGCTGAATGGTCCCTTTCCATTTGCAGCACTGATGTTTCTCTTCCCGTGCATTAAAACGTTACCAGATGTTATCAGAACAAATGGCTGTGCTTTTGCCTTTGAATTTTCTTTCACATTTTTGACAATTGCTTTTTATATCTTGCATAAGTCACTGTAACACATGATAAAGTAAAGCAGATTCAATGCTTGTGAATAGTTAAGACACTGTTTCTCCTTTATGCAATAGCCTGTAACTATATTTTAAAGCACTTAAAATCTTTTATCAAGCACATTGGCACATTTTTGTAGCTGGATCACTGTGCACACTCTAACAGCTCTTAAGAGCTCACAGAGTCATGTGAATCCTTCTTAACTCACGGTTTATTGACCACAGTGGTTCTGGGTGAGCAGCTGATGCCAATCCCCTCATGAGCAGGGTGACGCTGCTACCACATCTCCCGAAGTTCCTCTTGAAAAACCAATCCAGGTGTTGCAGATCATCACTGCTTCCACAAGGAACCCAAGCTGGAGAGATGACACCATTTGCAGTGGGTTGATGAGAGGAATAGCCCATGGTCAAGCAGACAGGAGCCCCTTGATGCTGGTGGAAGAACTCATGGGAAAAACTCCAATCTTGTGTGGGATGAGGGAGCAGGAGCACCTCTTCCCCACAAGGGTCAGTCCTGGGGGAACAGCAGGTGACACCCAGCACTTGGGGACATTTGTGGCTGTAATGGCACAGCTTGATGGCACCCAAATCTGCAAACCTCCTGTGTATCCCAAACACCCAGGACACCATTTGTTCAGTGCAATCTGCAGTCAGTGTGGGTGGAAGGGGCTTCTTTTGCTCCTTTTATGAGCTGATTTATGACTTGTTTACTTGTATGCCTCACCCACACTGCTAATATTGTAATTAAACCTTGTTAAACGGCTCAGGCCCCCCTCAGGCATGTGTTGTAACATATTTTTTTCCCCCAGAACCATAATTATTGTGTAGGGGGGAGGAGAAAACCTGGGTGGTGAGGAAGGGTGTCAGGCCAGCTTGGTTTTAATAAATACCTATTTAGCAGGCAGAGGATGTTTAGTACTAAATCAGATTGTGTATTAAAAGAGGAAATTGCTGAGATTGGTGTTTACCTGTGAAACCAAAATTACTTCATGAAGAAAATAATTATAGATGCAGTCTCTAAGAAAGCAGTTTTGAGCCTTTATTAAATAGTTAAAATCAAGATGTTCTGCTGTGAAGCACAGCATCAGCACATTGTGCAAGAGTTGTTTGGGAGGGGGCTGTGAGCCGTGTGTTGTACATAGCCCACAGAGCTCCATCCCACAGTTTTCCAGTGCACTGCAATGTTTTCTAGGAGACAACAACTCCCATGAAGTAATATTAAAGCAGGTGAAACAGGGCACAAGGGAGGGGTTTTATTACCAGAAAAGGCTGATGAGTTTAGGGAATTATTAGGGAAAAAATGAAATTTATATTAATAATAGTCATTTATTACTGTAACAAGACAGCAAACACCCTAATGAGGGAGTGCAGAGGCATCAGGCTCACCACAGCTGCAGTGCCTGTTCCAGAGCAGCCCTTCCCCTGACTCTAAAGCAGCTTCAGTTCAGTGCTGGATTTACTCAGAGTCTTCTCTTCTGCAGCAGATCCAGTAGTTACTACCAGGAGAATCTCTCTAGATGTGTGTCTATGCAGCTGGGGGGATGTGAGTGCAGGTGGGAGAGCTCTGGGGTGCCCTGGGAGCTGCTTGCCCTGGGAGCTGCTTGGCCACACGTGCAGCACCAGGGAGGTGTTGGTGGCTGGATGGCAGCTGACAGGTGGCAGCAGAAAGCCCCAAATGCCCTGCAAAGGCTTTTGCAGGGCCAGGGAGCTGTTTACTGTCACCTAAACCTGCAGAGGACACAGAGCCAGGAACAGGGTGGCCCTTTCCTGTAACTCTCCTCCAGTGCTGCTTTACGAGACGGCTCTTCCAGGAACGGTTCCCTCGTGTTGGAGCTTTACAGCTGAGGCACGCTGGAAGCTCACCAACAACTGCTTGGATCTGGACTATTTTTAGTCAATCCTGTCCAAAAGGAAAAAGTCTTTCCTGAAATAGGTGCTCCTCCTGGATGAGTGGCTTAGCACGGGGTCTGGGAGAGTCGCTCGAAGGACAAAGGTGCAGAAGAGCCCTGGGTTTGGTTGGAAGCTGCTGCTCCACGTGTTGTGTGTCCTTGGGGCAAACAGCTCCTCTCCCCAGCACACATCTGCTGGGCCAGGGCAGCAGCTATTGACCACCAGCTGGAGGGTCTTCAAAATTAGGTTATTTGGGAAGGAATTGCTGAGGTGCTCAGAACAGCAGCTCACCACAGTGCAGGCAGTGTGAGAGTTTTGGGTTTCATGGGCTGAATATGAGTGTCTTTAGTCTGGATTAACAATTTCCCCTTCCAAGGATGGCAGAGCTCTGGTGAAGGACCCCGGGCAGCCCAAAGGCCGTGAGTCTTCACCTCAGGAACTGCACCACTCTCCATGCAGCTCCTGGATGGATTTTCAGTGACTGTTGGAAGTGGGAAAAAAAGGGCGAGGGGGAAATAGATGGATTCTTCTTATGGAGCTGCATGAAAAAAATTCTTTATAGAGTTTTTCAGGCAATTAGCCAGTGGTACCAAATGGCACATGGAATCAGCCCTAAAAATGAACTGGTTGCCATGCTGCCCCACACAGAAGCTGATGGATATTAAAGGCATGCAGTTTTCAAGAAAGTACAGACAGAAGTGCAAGGAGCATTCCCCCAGCTTGGCTCAGCTATACTCTCTCTCTGTGTGTGTGCGTGTGTGTGTGTGTGTGTGTGTTCATTAAAGGGGGTCATTAGTTCTGTTATCAGTTCTCTTGAGTCAAACACTGGAGTCCAGCTATAAGAATTCTCATCAATGGTGAGTTTTTGGATGCTCTAGAAGTGCCATTCATTGATGTGAGAACAGCATCAGGCATAGCCTCAGTCACGAGGGAATCTCTGTGACATGTGTTACATAAATGCCCCTCATGTTTGGCCAGTCTGGTTTGAAAAGCTCTGGAGGAATTTGCACGTTTGCGAATTTTACCATTTCCTTTGGTAGCATCAGCCATTTGCTCTGGGGCCAAACTCTCTGTGAATTGCATCATGGCTGAACATCCTCTTGAGTACAGAAAAGGAAAACATAAACTATTGAAATACAGCAGAGAGAAGAAAGACTTTTCACCCTCTAAAACCACAATGCCTGAGCTGTTGGTGCATTGTCACCGTAAGGGACACTGGGTCAGGGCTCCAGCACGGGGTTCCACGTTGTCTCAGGCATCTCCTTTGGAAAGTGAGGAAGGCAATTCCAGCCTCTCACTCATCAAATCCCTCAGCCTACTTGTCTCAGCCAAGAGTAAAGGCTAAATAAACACATCTAAACAACTGAAAAGCACGTCAACATCCAACTTCAAAATAAAATGCAGTGGAGTGTGAAATTATACCTTTTATTCCATAAATCTTCAGCAAGCAGCACGGTTCTATAGCTTGTATCACGCTTTAATACTGGCAGAATTTAACACACCATGCAAAGCCCCATAAGGTAATTACATTTCATCTCAACAAAGCAACAAAATCCCAGCTCATTCAACCCCCTCCATCTGAGGAAGGATTATAGACCATTCAACGCATGTTGATTTTTCCCGGTGATAAATCCCAAGCAGGTCACCAATGAAATGTGAGTGTGGGTTTCCAAGGCAGCTGATTTACAGGGAAAAATAGAGATGTTATTTGGTATCCTTCAAGGCAGTGTCATCCTGCTTTCTGAATCTTCCTAAGGTTTATCCTCCACCTAAAAGAAGCTTAAAATGTAAAACTTAACTTTGAACAGACCATTTTGGCACTTGGCAATTGCCCCTGTGCAGGCTGTTTACATGCTTCACAGCAGATTCCTATCCAGCTTGTAAAGAGTTATTTAATTTTGCAATAAATGAGGTTGTATGAGTGATGATGAAGATGATGATAGAAAGCCAGCAGAAGACATTCACAGCCCCACATCCTGTAGTACCAACCATCAATCTCCAGAGGTTTGGGCACTCCAGACCCACAGGCCAGGCTGGAAATACTTGTCATCAGAGCATGTGTTAGCTGCCCTTCTGCCAAACCAAGGGTATCTCTGTATACAAAAAAACACAATTAATTAAACTAATTTATCTACTAACTGCCCTCAAATAAAGCTTCCAAACTTTAATTAGACCTTTGTGATTAAATTCAATTAAAACCCTTAAAGCAAGTCAGCAAGGACTGCAGGCACTCTCATTCCCAAAGCCAGCACAAAGCTACACACACAGGAATGGATAACTGAGGGTGAGGATGAAGGCATCTTTCCCCAGGCACAAAGTAACGTGACCTTCTATAATCCCTTACTCAGCCTCTGCAACAAGACAAGACCTTGGAAAGGAGACAGAACACAGTGGCCTCCTGAGGGATGGGGTAAGAGGTTTTAAAGGCCTAAAAGGGGAGAGGAATGCAATTGCCTGCCATGATAGGTGTTGTTGCATCAGCTCGAATAATGATGATGCCCCTTGGCAGCCCTGGCAGTGATGGGGTTCAGTGATGGCACAAGACACAAGGAAACTTGCTGGGGCACTTTTTTTTCTTCATTCATTTCCTGTGGCTTGTTTCCTTGCATCTGAACCAAGCAGTCTGTGATAAACATTGCACAGGGATGGGAAACGATGGGAAAAGCCATGGCAGCTTCCCAGCACTTGGTGCTGTTATATAAAACTCAAGGCAGATNCCTAAAAGGGGAGAGGAATGCAATTGCCTGCCATGATAGGTGTTGTTGCATCAGCTTGAATAATGATGATGCCCCTTGGCAGCCCTGGCAGTGATGGGGTTCAGTGATGGCACAAGACACAAGGAAACTTGCTGGGGCACTTTTTTTTCTTCATTCATTTCCTGTGGCTTGTTTCCTTGCATCTGAACCAAGCAGTCTGTGATAAACATTGCACAGGGATGGGAAACGATGGGAAAAGCCATGGCAGCTTCCCAGCACTTGGTGCTGTTATATAAAACTCAAGGCAGATAATGCAGAAATAACTTGCAGAAGCCTTTCACACTTTTTCAGCTGATACATTTCATGAAAGCTCAGTTCCCAGTTCCTTCCAAAATAACCAAAGACCTGAAGTGGTGCATGCAATTGTGTTGCCATAGTTGAGTCTTGTGCATGGAGAGGTCAGAGGGAAACCACAACGATTACCAAGACAGAGTGAATGACACTTGGCAGTGGCAGCACAGAGGATTAAATTGTGCTAAGAATCACCTGAACACAGAGTGGTTTTGGTGGAAGATAGAAAATTTGATGGGAAATTTTTAAGTCAAAAAGCTCACAACCTTTGTAGGAGATGATGAGCAGTGGAAGACTAAAATGAGGCAAAATACTGCAAGGTGAGCACTAGACAGGTTGCACAGGGCAAAGAATTTGGTAATGTTATCATCAATTATGATGAAATAGGAAGACAAAACTAGAAAGGGCTATGAAAAACCAGGAAATGTCATTGGGGTGGGGAACAGCAAGGAGATGAGCAGCAAGCAAGGAAAAAATCAGATTTCTAAATATAAGCCACATCCAGATTGCTTGTTCCAGCTGTGGTCATTTCTCTTGTCCTTTAGATTTTTTGAAAAGCTGATACTGAGCTATACCTTGAACAACCCCAAATCATCCCTGCTAATGGCAGCTGTATTCTGATTTATGTTCTGTAGTGAGCTGAAGTCGGAGAGTTGCAATAGGCACCCTGCAGCTCCCCAGCCACCACAGCTCGGAGCGTGAACGGCGCCAGGAAAAACCCAGCAGGTGCAGGAGAGTTCCCTGAGTTATTTCCTATTCTCTGTCTGGCAGTAAAGACACAGCTACACCAGGTGGTAACTCTTAGCAGATGGTGACTTTTTAAAGTTGATTGCTGTATAAATGATACTTTCTGAGTTTGTTCCTTTTAATTCAGATTCTCAGTAGTGTGTTCAAATGTCAGAGAGCATCATATTTCTATCTTTTATTTCCTTTGTGAGCAGAAATCTTCTTTAAGAAGTCTAGGAATTACAGCTCGGGAGAGGAGATAGACTCCCTCGATGAAAGTGATCTACTTTACAAANTAATCTACTACTGCAGGTAAATAACAGGACAACTGAATGAGGACCTTATTTACCCCCCAGATGCCCTGCAGCCCCAAGCTGGCGTGGCCGTGTGCCAGACCCTATATCCTGCTCTGCTGTAACCACTCAGCAGGCCTGGCTGGCCCCGTGCACAGGACTGTCATGTTGTCCTTCGAATATTTGCTTTCCAATGACACAGACACACCAGAACCGGCCACAAACCAACACCCCACTGACCCAGCACTAAGGTCAGTCATCTCATGACGTGAGTACTCTGAAAAAAATGGAGGTGACAAATAGATGAAGCACTTGTGTGGTTTGCACTACTGCAGGACCCCCTGCCACCACAAGACAGCCCCTGCCCGTGTCCCCAGCTTGGGAAAGATGTACCAGAATAGGTGCCACTGTGGCAAACTGGGGACATTCAAAGGACTCTGGTACAGTCACTCATCTGCCCTCTGTACTTCACCTCCCCTCAGAGTCTGTGTCTCAGCCCATTTATTTATTGCACCTCATTGGCAAAAAAAGGAAAGACATCCCCTGGCCAGAGGGAAATGTCCCAATTAAAGAGCAAATGATGCAGTAAAACAGCAGAGCATTCTTGAGAGCCGCGGTAAAAGCGGCCACCTCTTGTCCTCAATTTATGCTGCTCCCATCACCCTGGGCATTATATTTGTGCTGACAAGGATCAGTTTAACCCCTGCCTGCAATCTAATAAAAAGCTGGCATGGTGCAAGCATGCATAATCTTTCTTCAGTGTCCTAGAATGGATGCAATAAAAAACTGCTGCTGCTGCTCGATGGCCACAGCCACTGCCTGGAATAAATAACTCCCTGTCCGATGCCAGCAGTGGGAAGTGCTTTGGACCAGAGGTTTTCAGACCCTCATCCCTCTATAGAACTTTAAATTCATGGGATTGTTTAGGTTGGAAAACACCTCTAAGGTCATTGAGTCCAACTGTTCCACCAGCACTGCCCAGTTCACCACTAAACCATGACCCATGAGCTGCATCTACATATCTTTTAAATCTCTCTAGCAACTCATCCACCTCCCTGGGTAGGCTGTTCCAATGCTTGACAACCCTTTTGGTGAAGAAATTGTTCCTAATACCCAATCTAGAACTCCCCTGCTGCAGCTTGAGTTCATTCCCTCTTGTCCTATAACTCATTACTTGACAGAAGAGACCACCCCCCACCTGNAGCACAGAGGATTAAATTGTGCTAAGAATCACCTGAACACAGAGTGGTTTTGGTGGAAGATAGAAAATTTGATGGGAAATTTTTATGTCAAAAAGCTCACAACCTTTGTAGGAGATGATGAGCAGCGGAAGACTAAAATGAGGCAAAATACTGCAAGGTGAGCACTAGACAGGTTGCACAGGGCAAAGAATTTGGTAATGTTATCATCAATTATGATGAAATAGGAAGACAAAACTAGAAAGGGCTATGAAAAACCAGGAAATGTCATTGGGGTGGGGAACAGCAAGGAGATGAGCAGCAAGCAAGGAAAAAATCAGATTTCTAAATATAAACCACATCCAGATCGCTTGTTCCAGCTGTGGTCATTTCTCTTGTCCTTTAGATTTTTTGAAAAGCTGATACTGAGCTATACCTTGAACAACCCCAAATCATCCCTGCTAATGGCAGCTGTATTCTGATTTATGTTCTGTAGTGAGCTGAAGTCGGAGAGTTGCAATAGGCACCCTGCAGCTCCCCAGCCACCACAGCTCGGAGCGTGAACGGCGCCAGGAAAAACCCAGCAGGTGCAGGAGAGTTCCCTGAGTTATTTCCTATTCTCTGTCTGGCAGTAAAGACACAGCTACACCAGGTGGTAACTCTTAGCAGATGGTGACTTTTTAAAGTTGATTGCTGTATAAATGATACTTTCTGAGTTTGTTCCTTTTAATTCAGATTCTCAGTAGTGTGTTCAAATGTCAGAGAGCATCATATTTCTATCTTTTATTTCCTTTGTGAGCAGAAATCTTCTTTAAGAAGTCTAGGAATTACAGCTCGGGAGAGGAGATAGACTCCCTCGATGAAAGTGATCTACTTTACAAATGTTACAGAATACAATAAAAACAGGAGATGCAAAAAGCCCCACTGGCTTTGTTCTCAGTGGAGAGTTTGAATTTCTATTACACTTTTAAAGAGACATTTTGTCTGCACTGTAATGTTTTACTGGATCTGTGGGGTCCATTAGCACCACAAAAGCAGGATTNTTAAAGAGCAAATGATGCAGTAAAACAGCAGAGCATTCTTGAGAGCCGCGGTAAAAGCGGCCACCTCTTGTCCTCAATTTATGCTGCTCCCATCACCCTGGGCATTATATTTGTGCTGACAAGGATCAGTTTAACCCCTGCCTGCAATCTAATAAAAAGCTGGCATGGTGCAAGCATGCATAATCTTTCTTCAGTGTCCTAGAATGGATGCAATAAAAAACTGCTGCTGCTGCTCGATGGCCACAGCCACTGCCTGGAATAAATAACTCCCTGTCCGATGCCAGCAGTGGGAAGTGCTTTGGACCAGAGGTTTTCAGACCCTCATCCCTCTATAGAACTTTAAATTCATGGGATTGTTTAGGTTGGAAAACACCTCTAAGGTCATTGAGTCCAACTGTTCCACCAGCACTGCCCAGTTCACCACTAAACCATGACCCATGAGCTGCATCTACATATCTTTTAAATCTCTCTAGCAACTCATCCACCTCCCTGGGCAGCCTGTTCCAATGCTTGATAACCCTTTTGGTGAAGAAATTGTTCCTAATACCCAATCTAGAACTCCCCTGCTGCAGCTTGAGTTCATTCCCTCTTGTCCTATAACTCATTACTTGACAGAAGAGACCACCCCCCACCTGGCAACAACCTCCTTTCAGGGAGTTGTAGAGAGCAGTAAGGACCTCCCTGAGCCTCCTTTCCTCTGGGCTGAGCCCCCCAGTTCCAGCTTAACACCCCAGCACATCTGTGAGTGCAGCACGTGCTCACCATCCCTCAGTATACACTAGGGGCAAAGCAGAAGGAAAAGTCCCAAAGGCCTTGCCATGGACAAACAACAGATTCTTCCCCCTCTCATCACTAATTGACCAAGCCAGCACAGCAGAGCTGGAATTACGCTCTGCTACCCTTTGTAATGAAATCACTGCCTGTGCACAAGAAACAAACTTAACGATATGATACTAATAGGGTTAGAAATTTCCCATGCAAATATTAATAGTTTATATCTACATTCTTTTTTTTTTAATACTGTTTGCAGTCTGTAGCAAGGAAGTGCTGAGATCTACCAGCCTCTCTCACAGATCTTGTCTGGGAAGGCTGCAGGTGTTACCCAGATGGAGACAAAGGGCCCCAACACGATTTCACCAAGGGTTCAAATTAGCCTTTGGAAATCACGTCTTGGCCTGTTTCAAAAAAGAGACTTGAACAGGAGTGCTGCTTGCATGGACCTATTGGTAAGAGGAGATGGATGCTGAGCCTCAGTGTGTCCAGGCCCCTTCACCTGCACCAAGAGCCGGGGCTGCTGATGTCCCTGCAACAACCCAAGGTGAAATGAGCTGTGGCCCAGCTGTGACAGAACACTCCAAGCACCCACCTGCATCTTCAGGTAGCTGGCAGCAAAAGGAAAAACTTTTGGGCTGGGAAGTCAGAGGAATTTCAGGACTGAGGAAATGGGGGAAGGGGAGGACATTTTATTTCAGAAGTAGGGAGGGATTTGTGTTGAATGTCCTTTTCTTCAGCAGTAAAAAAAGTCTCTGAAAGGAAGGGCAGTGACTGGGAACCTGCAGGGTTGAAAGAAAAGCTAATTCCCTCAGACAGGCATAATTGCTGCAATTCAGAGTGGTAAAAATGTGAAATTAGAAATAATCAATGGCTGTTTATGATCTGTGTCTATACTGTGAATTCAGCTAATATGGAGTAATTATACTGCGCTAATTCCTGGTATTTGTCATCGTTCTGTTGCAGAGGAGTCCTGCAAAACAATGAAAGCAGATTGGCTGTGCTGGGCCCACAGACCAGGGGCTTAGCACGGCACGAACTAATTTCTCGTTTAATAGTAGAAACTGCTCTGACTTGCCGTGTTTATTTTTCTCTCCCAGCGGCAGAGCGGGCGGTGCGCGGGGCTCGGCGGGCGCAGGATGCGCTGCACAACAGCACCTCCAGTAGCCGGCACACGGAGCTGCGGGGGACACAAACCCAATCCCTCCCGGCCAAACAGCATCTGCCTCCTCCCGTGGAACTGCTTCCTCACCTTTCTGTCCAATATCGTTATATCAGTCCTCCTATAAAACTTTGTCCTCACGAAATTCCTCCCATCCGGCGCAAGGTAACAGTGCCGGCCTCTCACCCGGATGCTCAGCCACCCGTGAAACCCTCGGGATGTGTCATCGGTTTGCTGGCGTGATTCATTCTTGGGCCAGTGGAGCAGTGCTGATTACCGATCTCTGCAAAAGTGGGAGAGGGGAGGTGAGTACAGGAGCGGGATTGTTTAGCGGAGGGTGAATAATCCCCCGTAGCAGCACAGGTGGGAGGTGTGGGCTGCAGGGACAGCCCTCGCCCTCGTTCACCCCTCGCATGTGGCATGCGGGAAGTGCAGGTGGTGTTTAACACAAGACAAACACGGAAATTACAGATCGTTTCCTTTCAGAGGAGCTACACTTAACATCTGCCGCAGTTCGGCAGGAGCAATCTGAAACTCTACACCCACCGTGCTTATCTATCAGTGGCCAAACCTTTTCTAAGAAGATTTGTCATCAGTTTATCCCAGTGAGCACACTCCTGAAAAGCAGCAATTCCTGGGCACTGCACAGCCCCACAAGGGATCTTCGGGGGAAACTTCCTCCCAGTGCTGAACTTTCATATCCTGGAGGGACAGTCCTGCAGGCACTTTCTTGGCACCAGTGTCCCAATGCTTCCCATCACTCACTGACAGTCAGTGCACCCAGTGTTGACACATGGATGGAGAAGGAGGAGGAGGAGGAGGAGAGCAGCTCCTCACTCACCAGTTCACTCCTGCTGATCTACCACAGTGCTGATCAGAGTGCCGTGAGTCTGCACCACTGATCATTCATTCCCCAGTCTGGCAGCTTTTTGACACCATATCTATTTTTTTTTCTTAATTCCTCTTTTTCTATATCATGCAGATCCCCCTGGGGGAGCCTATGAATGAGACTTGATGCAATTTAATTCCACTGCACTGGTTAATTATTTGCTGAGTCAAAACTAAGCTGATGTCCCATGCCCAGCACTTGACACATTCCCTAATATTAGGTGGTATTTTAAAGCCCATTTTTCCTGTATGTCACAGTGGATGGCCAAAACCTGGGCTTCCACAGGATGCAGAAATGGGACACGAGGGCTCCCCACACCAGTGTGTGCCACAAGGAAAGCCCACAGTTCCCCATCCTTTCCTGCCGTTTCAGGAAAACACCTCGGATGAAATGTTCAGTTCCAGACAGTAGAAGCTTTTCACACAAGATTTCATTGTTAGAGGCTCCTGGCCCTGCTGATGGACTTTGCTCATTTCCTCTGCAAGCAGCAGAAATGCTTTCACCTCCATAGAGGACTTGGCCTCACGTCCCTTGAAACAGGAGGCAAAACTCATCATGGACCAGGCCTCCCCCAGGGTGTTACAATCCCTGTGCCATGGGTCTGCCCCTGCAGGGGCAGGAATCAGGGGACACAGCAGGGATGAGAGCTGTGGCACTCAGGCCTTGGGGCACTTTGTTATTGAGCTGAGCCGGTTATTGCCAGCAGCTAAACAAACTAATAGGAAGGATATTTCCCCAGAGAGCAAGAAGGTTTTTGATTTAGACTGTGCTGTTTAAGCTCAGACTCTCACCGCAGCTAAAATTTCCTTCCGAGAGCAATAATTATCCCAATGCAGAGCCCAGGCATGTGTTTGCTTTTCTGCTCCCTGTTTGGAAGGGTTTGCTTTAGAGGCTGTGATTTCCCCTGGTGTTCAGCACCCCCTGCACCTCTTGCCCAGCACTGAGTACCAGAGCTGGGGGAAGCAGAGGAAAGCTCAGTGCACAGCTTTACACAGAGATCACCCTCAGGTATTGAACTAATTATCGGGGGTTCCCACAGGGGTTCTGCTCCAGCCCTGTGCAAGCTGCAGTCCCAAAGGCAGCTCTGTCACTGCCAGCCCCACATCTCCTCCATTGGTTCTTGGATGAAAATTGCTTCAAAAGCTCCAAGAGAAACCATTTGGTTCTTCTAAGTGGTAAGAATGGAAAAGAAAAAGGAAAGAAGGAATGGGAACACTTTTGTTCTTCTCTGCCAGGTAAATAAGGTTCAAATAGAGAGCCCCTAGTGCTAACTTCAGGAGTGATTTCTTTCTTCAGAACCATAATAATTACAATGATAAATTATTAAAAAGAAAACAGCCTAAATCTATATCTTGAGTTAACTCAGGACTCCTTTAGAGTTCAGGACTGTTGCTGGATAAATAAATGCTTATTTGGAAAAGGAACCTCCAGCTTCCTGTAAACGAAAGGCAGAGAAGCTGGACTCAGGGCCAGACCACACACATGCAGCACAGCTGAGGGGAAATCCTGACAGATTTCTGGTTATTCCGGTTTTACCTCAGTTTGGGGAACACCACTGCTGGCTTCATGCCCACGTGTTCCCATTGCAGCACCCCTGTCAGCCCAATGCTCTGCTGTGGTGAAAGAGCAGAAAGCCAGGCTGGTGCCCACGCTGGGAGAGGTTTCCCTCTTCTGACGTGCCAAAAAGGCAAGGGCCAAAGTGAAGAAAGCCCCCAAAGGTTCGTGGCAGCAGCAATGGGTGTTTCCTCACTCCCGCGGGGGAGCTGCTCCCCAGCGCTGCGGCCGCTGCTCCCCGCGGGCTGTGCCCAGTCCCGCACCGGGCAGGGAGATAAGGCTTGGGGAGGTGCCACGACTCACAGAGGGCTGGGCAGGCTGGGCGGCTGCCCTGGCACGCTGCCGGGCACATGGAGCCTCAGCTCGCCGGGATGCCCCAGCGCCCGCACGGCCCGCGGAGAGGGACGGCACGGCCGGGACACTGAGCGGTACGTGGGCTTGTCCCTTCTCCGACCGGGGAAATGCCTTTTCTAGAGCATGACTGAAATTTTGTGTTCCTGCAGCACTTTTATTTTTACTTACGGGCAGGTTAGGGGGTTGCATAGTTTTAGTTTTGGTTGTTCTTCCTTGTCGTAGGCTGGAGGTGAAGGGGAAGCCCTAGGCGCTGGCATCCTTTCCGTGGGATGAAGCTGTGCTGGTGTCACCGGCTGAACTAATGAACTCCCTGTGTCAACAGGCATGTGCACCAACCCTGCCAGTCCCTCCTCTGCACCCCTGCATTCAGCTGTGCAGGAAAACCCTGGCTTTTGGACGGGTGACTCAGTGGCTGTGGGCATCTCGCTGTCACCCGTGATAGAGTCGCATCCCCACTCTGCACTAAAATGGTCTTGTTCACAGTCAGGGACCTGTTGGGAGAGAGAGGGACCCGTGGAGCTCAAAAGCAGACAAAAATATTTTTTAAAAGGAAAAAAAAAGGGCAGAAGTTTGTGGGGAAGAGAAGCAAAGTTTTCCAGCAGCGCTGAGGGAGAACAGGAGCATCCGCCTGGTGCATCCTGGAAAGGCTCGCTGGGAGGGCAGGGCTCTGTCTGTTCTTCCCACCAGCAGTGACTCAGCTCCGCCAAGCGGCACTTCGGGCCAGAGCAGGCTTGGGTGGAGCTTTTGCTTTACAACACCATGAGCCTCTAGAAATATTTGTCCAAGAACTTTCTTGTTCCTGGTACGTTTTTTTAAGCAAGCAAGTTTCAGGTTTATTAGACAAATAATTCTGTTTAACACCTACCACAATTCCTTCTTTTCTCCCGCTCCTGCCAGCAGCTCTCTGGCTGGCAGACGCCAGAGCACAGGTGCCTTTTATTCTGGCATAAGCCTAGGAAGAAAAAAAAATTATCAATGCAAACAATTAAATAATAATATAATAGAAATTCCAGGACAGGGCCACCCTCTTGCAATGCAATCAGGTTCCAGGAATTTCACCACCCAGGGACTTCACCCAAAAGATTTTATCTGGGATTAATGTGAAGACAAATAGCCCAAAGAAATATATGACTTCCCTAAATCACTGGCATTTATTGGTTTATTTTTCCATTTCTCTTCCTGTGCGATTAAATCAATATGTGCAGAGAAAAACCACAACTTTGGTGAAGGGGAGGACTGTGCAATGGGCCCCAGTGAGGCCAGTGTTCACTGTTGCACTGGGGACAAAACAGGGAAGGTTTTGCAAACCCAGTGGAGTTTTGCTCCACTAACTGTGTTCAAATCACACCCCAGGTCTGAATCCTCACCAGATCCAGGTTCTGCTCACAGCATTTGTGGGGAAGACAACAAGCTCCCAAAGCAAACCAATACAAATTTTGAAGTGTTCACAGCTTGCCAAAGTGGATTGTGAGAACTGGCCCCATTTCCCAACCCCATCATCAGATCAGGCACTGGGATGGGGAGCCAGAAATGGGAAAAGGGTTCCTGTGTTTATAAACTTCATGCTGAAAGGAGCAAAAGGGAAGAGCCTCATGCTGCCCCTCCAGATCCAGCCACAGGCAATGTTTGTCCCCCAAAACCTTTAAACTGTCCTTTTTCAGGTCTGTGTCTCTTATACCAGCACAGGGAAATGGGCTTGCTCATGCTGGCTCAGGCACAAGCTTTAAAATCCATTTCAGAGTAACTGTGCTGAGGGCTGGGCTGTGGGGAAGGGCTTTGGGCATCACAGACCCCCCTGGCACCTTCTGTGGGGGTAGATCAACCTTCCTCTGAGAGGAACAGCTGCAGAGAGAGGGGAGATGCTGCTGGGACATCAGTGTGCTCCGCTGATACACTATCAGCTGATACACATTGTGTCCATCCATAGGGGGACACAAATGCCTCCCAAGGCTTCCCCTAAAATGCAGGTGGGCCAGTCTCCCATGGGAATCTGGTGGCTCCGTGCTGGAGCAGCTTTGGCAGACCATCCCTGCTGCAGTGTCACAGCAGGTGTGGGGACAGCAGAGGGGTCTCATGGGGAGAAGTGCCAAGCTCCAGAAACATCAGCTGAAACGTCACTGAGGGGCTGCCTAAAAACCCTGAACAGTGGTGCTGCAACCCACCCCTGGGTGTAGGGGAAGCCATAGGGAGCATCTCCTCAGGGCACTGATAGGGGGACATGGGTCCATCCTGTCCAGGGCCCAAGGCTGCTCCACAGCCATGGTCAATAACACAGAGAGCCCTGGGATGGGACCCAGAGCAGGGCTGGGCAGGAGGAAAAGCTTTTCTCTCCTTCCTCATGACGCAGCAGCCTGAAATCAACATTCAGCCCAGCCCTGCTACAGCCCGCTGCTCCTTATTTACCCTTCAAACAGGAAAAGCAACCCTCAGCACAGCTCGTTTACAAATTTTCTGTCAAACGTTACTAAAGGGCTGCTTTAGTTTACATTAGGCTCATTAACTCTCAGCACCCATCTCACAAGTGACAATTTGCCGCAGGGCTCCAGCCTGGTTTCCAGGACAGAGGTTCAACAGACTGCAGCCCCGAATTTCAAAGGTAGGAGTGGTCCCCGCCCCTGGGGGAGCCCGGTGTGTGGGGTGGCAGTGCCTGTCCCATCAGTCAGCTGGCAGGTGGACCCTTCCAGGTAGGAAATAGTTCATGCTCCAAATTACAACCACACCCTGTCCCTGAGGTGAAGACACTCCACAATTTTGCCAGGTGGAAATATTTCTGGGTTTATATCAGGTGTCCACAAAGCTGGCTGCTCTCCTTAGCACAGTGGTGCTGCCCTTCTTCCCTTCTCCTCTGGATTTGGAAGGAAGAAAAGCTTGTTCACAGACATTCCCCTGACTGGGCAAGGCCAGATCACAGCTTGTCCTCAGACATCATTTTGCAGTCCTTAATATTTGAAATCTACTTTGCGTCATCCCAGAAGGAAATGCAGCACAGCTGGGATTGAAAGTGTCCACCTCCTTGCTATCAGCAGAACAGAAAAGGCTGGTCCATTACCAAGCATGGGGCATGAGGCAGGAGCCCATGGGGCAGCAGACACGGGGAGGGTTCTGAGGCTCCAGAAGGAGGTGAGCTCGGTCAGTGCCACCTGCTTCAGGACTTAATCAGGGTGGGACCAAGCAGTTCTGCATAAGAATTTGTACATCTTTGATGACGTCCTCACCATTGCAAATATGACTAAAAATAGCAATTATCTTCTCATCTAGAATCTGCCTGGCTTTGGTGGGTTACAGGCACTCTTTAAGGCATTGCCTTCTTTCCTCAGAGTGACTTGTGACTATCAGTCCTTCCCAGCTGTGCTCTCTCTGCCCATCACCATGCGGGTAACAGGTAAGGAGGGACACATATTTACTTTTCTCTGTCTGTTTTTCTGTGGTTCTTTATGCCTCCTTCTCATTTACATCATGCCTTCCCAGCCCAGCAAGCCTGCCCTTCCCCTGCCAGGGCCATGGGAAACGGCCTTTGTACAAGCATCAGGTTTTTACAAGATTTGTGTCAATTTCAGCCTGTTGTATTTTTCCCAGTGAAACCTTCTGTGACTGGGAAGAGATGGCTATTGAGACATTCCTGGTTCCATAAGAGCCATTCAGCTGCAATAAAAGTACATTTTTCTGCTCTCTTTCCATGCAGGACTGGAACGTTTTGCTCTGATGAGCGCTGCTTTAAAGCCAAATGCCAATCACAGTTGTATCAGCAGCTGCTCGGCTGTAGCTAGTGACTAATTGGGGGATAGCAGCCTTCCCAGCACTGGGAACATAAGAAATATTTGGATTTACATAGCTTTCTGAGTAATTATCAGATTTACTTTAACATAGAGAGAAATATGAATAGTGCCTCCCAACAGAGCAGGAATGCCTATCTGAGCATCACCACATACTCTGGAGATGGTAATTAAGAGATCAGAATCCATTTGGAGCGTGAGGGATTGTTAGCTCCCTTCCCACACCATGCAAGCACAGGCTGTCACCCTGTGCCTGGTAACCTTGGGACACACGGATCAAATCCCAAGGAACCAGAGGGACGATCCGGAGCCTGCCCCGTGCTGCAGCTGCTGCTCTCACCCGGCTCCTCTCCCACACCACAGCTGTGATCCGGTACCTGGTGCTGCTCATCACCCTGCTGAGCACGTGGTTCATCCTGCAGACGTATTTCCACGGCAGCTGGAGAGCCATCAGCCCGCGGAGCTGGCTCGGTGAGGCACCAGAGGGCTCCAGAGGGATCCCGAGGGAGGGTGCCAGAGGTTCCATTGCGAGCCACTCCCAGAGCTGGATATAGTTGCCCCGACCACTTGGATCTCCAGTCTCTGGCTGAGGCTTTAGCCACCAGCTCTGACCACTCGAGCAGGGAGGGGACAGTGTGGTGGGAAGCTGCACTGGGGTTGGTGTGTCCAGGGGGATGTGCCTGCAACCATGGGAAGCAGTTTTGGAGAGCTGGTGCCTGAACAGCTGCTCCTGGCTTGGGGAAGGGCCAGCAGCTCTCCAGGGTGTCTAATCCTCCTGCTTGATACCCACAGGTGCTGCAAACAAGCCCAGCAGTGAGTATCACTCTCGACTTCATCACACAGCTCCACTCCAGAGTTCAGGGGGATGGTGGAAGCGTGAGATCCCCTTCAAGAGCCCCTTCCCTGAGGCAAAAATCCCCCTCTCCCAAGCACGGGGGATTTTGCTACTGCACACAGCAATGGGGTCTTTGCCGGGTCCCTGCCTTGGCCAAGAATGGGGAAACTCTGGGCAGAAAAGCCTCAAGGGCCTTGCCTTGGACACCAGCTCCGAATGCTCCCAGCACACACCATGTGTCACACCAGGAGCAGCACCTGGCCTTGGCACCATAAACCCAAACAAGAAGCTGGTCCCAGCCCCAGGATAAGTCTCCTTCATGCATGAAGTTGGTGCAGGTGTTGTCCCCTCAGTGGGCCACTGTATCCCGGGGTCAGTCCCACTCAGCCCCTCAGGGACACGGCCAGTGTCTCCCCGTGAGGACACAGCCATGACTTTCAGCTCCACTCCTCCGTCGCAGGTGAGAGGCTGCCCCGGAACAAGTGTGGGAACCAGAAGAGCTGCCCCCAGAATCACTTTGCCTTCAAGATCATCAGTGGTGCTGCAAATGTGGTGGGACCCACAATCTGCTTTGAAGATTTTGTGTAAGCAGCACATGGCAGGGACAAGGCAGCTGTGGCTGGCCTGGCCTTCAAGAGGGCAAGTTTGGCCTCTGCCAAGCACATCAATGGCCATCACAGTGTATTTGTGGTTAAAAAATTTTAAATAGATTTCTTTGCTACCACTTCTGGTTATTTTGTCACCTACAGCCACTTCACCCCACTACAGTTTCACTGGCATCAGCATCTCCAGGGCATCCCTACACTCACTGGTGCTCTCTGCTTTCCTTTCCAGCCTCATGAGCAGCGTGAAAAACAACATTGGCAGAGGCCTGAACATTGCACTGGTGAATGGTGAGTCGGGCAGGCACTGACCCCCTTCTCCCCACTGCCAGGGCTTCTCCCTTCCCCAGGAAAGCACAGGCCACTTTAGACCCCATCCCAGTGCTATGGCTGAGCCAAAAGCACATCCATCTGGTGTTGCATGGGGAGCACAGCCACAATTATGGTTGTAAGCACTGCCAGCAAGAAGGGAACAAACCCACCTGAGTCATGCACAACCAGCTCCACAAACTCCTCCAAGCAACACAGTTACCATTGCCACAGTTCCAGCACACTGAGGAAAGAGCAAAGCATTTTGCAAGGAACCCCAGGCTCATGGCCAGGCAAGGCCCAGAGCCACCCCAGTGCAAACTCACCGTGCTCTGTTTTCAATTTTAACCTTTCAGGAACAACTGGGCAGCTCCTGAAAATTGACAGCTTCGACATGTACTCCGGAGGTAAGCACAGTCACTCTGCTCCTTGGTGGTTCCCAGCCAGGGCTCACACCAGCACTGCTGCCTGCTAACTACTTCAGCTGCTTCTCTGTCATGTATTTAATGACAAAGTCAAGTGACTTTTACCAGACTTGCCAGCCTGGGTGGTAAAAGCCCAGCTTTCCCTGAGGCCACCAAGCCTGGAGTCCTCACAATGCTTCCACATCCAAGATTGGCTTCTTGCTCCTTTTACAAGCATGTAACAGCCTGGAAAACATGATTTCATTAACCTGAATAAACCAAGGCACTTGAGGCTTGAGAAAGGTACTTTCTGAGATCAGGTAGTTACACTAATCCTGATGCTTTGCAACCTGTAACTCAATTTTTGAATACTGGTGCTGGCTGAGCAGCAGCTCATTCACCTGCCCTTCGCAGCAGGACAAATGAAGGAGCTCAGGGAGACATGGCCCCCTCAATCACTCCTGGGGTTTGCAACCTACTTTCGGTAACTCTGGAGTTTTAAGGAGAATCACCAATATAATGAGGTTTCCAGCCATGTTCACGAGCGAGATGCTCGGTGGGAGAGGCACTGGAAGAAGGCAGCAGTCAGCTCCTGTGCCACTAGATGGGGCATTGGATTCAAGCATCCCACAAATGTGGGATGAGGAATAATTCCCGCAATACAGCCAGAAGCATGATGGTAGGGATGGCAGCTCTGTGACTGACCAGGTTCTTTTCTTGTGTTGGGAAGTAAATACACACAACTTATTTTAGGGTTAGCAAGCAAAATTTAGGAGGAATTTCCGTCCTGCAGTTGTACCAAAAGGAGGACATCAGTCCTGTGCACTGCAGGAGAGCCCAGGTGGGAATAGAGGATGGGGAATGCATAATTTGGGAGCCCACCATTCCCCCAAATCCTGGCTAGCACCAGCACAGTCAAGTTATTTCCCACCAACCCAGAGGAGGCTCCCCCAGCTACCATGAAGAAGTACCTACTAAATTTCTTTTTTCTCTCTAATGCTTTTCTGTCCCAGATGTTACCAAGCTGCAAATCTTCCTCCAAGAGATCAAGCGTGGCACCCTTGTGCTGACTGCAAGCTATGATGATGTTGCCACAAAGTGAGTTGCCCACAGAAGCAACACCAGGCTCCCCAAAAACATGCAGCTGGGGGAGGTGGACGTGCTGCTTCCACCAACAGAGAGGGTAAAGGAGGAGACACCCGCCTGGCAGCACACTGACACCTTCTTACCCTCTTTCAGGATGAATGACGAAGTAAGGGCACATTTCACGGAGCTGGGCAGCAGCCACGTGGGCGACCTGGGCTTCCGGGACAACTGGGTCTTCTTGGGGGCAAAAGGGCTGATGAACAAGAGCCCCTTTGAAAAGGTACATGGCCCTCCCTGTCATGAGCTCTGCAGGCTCCATCCTCTTCGTGGCACCTCCCAAGCTACCTCTCACCTGCCTGTCTGCAGAAGACAAGGACCAGTGGCATTATCCCCCATGCCAAACCGAGCTGCAACTTTTGCCACGTTGCAGACTTGCACTGTTCCAGTCTCCTCATTAATCTTCTCTCTTTTTTCCTGCAGCACATTAAAAATGATCAAAACACAAATAAATACGAGGGCTGGCCTGAGCTGTTGGAGATGGAGGGCTGTGCCCCCAGGAAGATGGACTAGCATTGAACTCCAGCCTGCCATGGAGGGCAGCTTCAGCAATCACACAGGGACACCAGCCCCCTCGTGGGGACTCCAGCCTCTCCAGCCAGGTCACAGAGTCCAGCAGCTGCTGCCTGCTCATGAGAACTGCCTGTTTCACAGCAGGAACTGTGCCGGCCTTGGAGAAGAGCTGTACAAGTGCCTGCAGAGCCTGAGCAGACACGTGGCCAGGCTGCAGCCAAGCCATCTTCGTCTGTGGGTCAATTTTGGGTATTTTATTTTTCTATCTTTAAACTAAAACTTTGTAGAGGATTTTGTAAATTTCTTAAATAAGATTTCTAATTATAAAACACTACCTTCTCCCTTCCATTTTCAAGCATAATCAACACTTTCACCTCTGCCACCAGTCAAGCACCATCATCACCCATTCCACAGCCCTGCACACAGGAGCTCCCCCTCCCCACCTGGCACAGGGTGGAGTCATCCCTGGGGATGCTCAGACTGGTGGTTTCCCCTGGGAGATCTTGCCAATGTCCTACAGTCTACTACAGCCACAATAAGGCCAGAAGTCCACAGGGACAGCATGCAGCAATGTAGGTTAATATTTACAGACCAAAGTATCATTCCTCGGTGTTTGGAACTGGTTTAAACCCAGAAGAAGAAAGAAAACTAAGTCTCTGTGTATAAAACAGAACTTCAAAGGTTCAAAATATTCCCAAAAACGAGAGAAAAAAACAAATTAGATTAAATGCTAATGGCAAAAAATTGATATGTTTTTATTTAATAGTAAGAGAGGCAAATATAAAGAAAGTGAAAAGTAGAGGAAAGCTAGAAAATGCTAAGGTTTCTTTTAAAAGCACAGCATAGGTCATCATCTCACTGTGCTACCTTTATTGCTGCTGAGACAAGGTGGGAGGAGCACAGCAGGTTTTGCCCTTTTTCTTCTGCTGTTTGAAGCGTCTTGTCTGCGTTCCCCGATCTCTGGAGCAGTTCGGCTGCGGTGCTGCAGCCCGTCCTCCCTGATGCAGGCGCGGTGCCCGGGGGCTGCGGCCGAGCCTCGGTCCACCCGCGGTGCTCCAGCCACGGGACACCGGGGCAGGGCAGGGCTGCCACAACTCCCTCCTGACTTCGGTCCAGGGCTGCAGGATCGGGGGGAGCTCCCCGAGCGGGCAGCATCGGCTCCCGCGGGCCTCGCAGCAGGCGATGGTGGTGGAGGCAGGGAAAGGCACAGGTCAGGGATTCTGCCCCTCGATTTCCCCTCCACATTTTGGACCAGTTTTGCCTTCCTTTTTATGGGCCTCAAGATGGGCTACTCACAGCCCATCCTACCTGTAGTTTTCAGGCGTTCAAGAGTGATTATGATAAGCAGACATAATGACAGAGAACTTTTTGAATCCATTCTCTTATTATTAGGTTCTCACACTGGGTTACATCCAAGCTAAATCCTCTGTCACACACCCCCATCAAAGGTCAGGATAATGCCAGGGATGTGCCAAGATTGCTTTCCCCTCAGGGAGGGAGGGAGGGAAGGATGGATGGATGGATGGATGGATGGATGGATGGATGGATGGATGGATGGATGGATGGATGGATGGATGATGGATGTGCAGGTTTCTTGGGCAGCTGAAGTTGTGCAGCACAACCAATAGGTGGGAGCCTTTTACCGGTTTTACCGGAGCCAGCATCACTCTGGAGTGTTACAACGCACCCGGGCTGGCACCCACTGGGGTCAGCCACACACCAGGAGCTGCAGCCTAGCCTGGGGCCAGCAGACACCACCAGGAGCTGCAGCCTAGCCTGGGGCCAGCAGACACCACCAGGAGAGGAAAGACCCCTGCCCAAAGGCTGGGCAGGACAGCCCCACAGAGCAGTCCCTATGGTTTCCCTCTAGGGGAAAGCCTCTAGAGCAGTCCCTACGCTGCTGCCCAACACCAAGCAGGTTCTGGGGAGTATCTGCCCCCTGCTCCTGTGCAGATGCATCAGCCAAGCACAGTCTGTTCCCAACCCCTCCCTGAGCACTGCTGGGATCAGACGAGCTGCACAGGTGACGGCCAGGCTTATCTGTCATCAGAGACAGGGATGAATTTGCATCATGTACAGACTTTCATTTCCGATGATTGTATCTGGTTTTTCCCCATTCTCTGAAGCAGACCAGCAGTTTCACAGAACATGAGGAGGGAGTGTTTCTCCTGGAGCATTTGGACCTGCACAGGTTAACAGACTATCCTGCACAGCCTTCTCTGCTTCCAACAGCCTCTGCACAGCTCCTAGCAGGCAGTTCACAGGGTTATCCGAGTCCTCAGGTCACTCAAGGGGAGCAGAATTGAGTAGCACAGGCAGGATAAGGCCAGGAAAGGACAGAGCCTGACCTGTGCTGGCCACCTGAAGGATGAAATCTTAGATCCAAAACTCAGCACCATTAATCAACTGGTTTTCCCTAAACAAGGAAAAATCCCCACATAAACTCTATAAGAACTTCCAAAGGCAGAACTGAAATAAAGCCCCAAAACAGCCATCACAGAGGAATCCCCAATGAGGTGTAATATTTTATCCCAGCTTATCCTCCCATGCTCTTAGCACACACCTGATGGTACTGAGGGAAACCTCTGCCATAAATCGATCCCTAAATCTGCTGCAACAACAGCGGTTAATCCCAAGCGCTGAATCATCCCTACCCATGGCAGCAGCGAGAAATAACACAACCAGCAGACACAACAGCCCTGCCAAGCTGCCAGCATAAATATGCCAACTATTTTAAGCCCCTCAAAGGATCTACATTCACTTATAAACCAAACTGAAAACAGCCCAAGAGCTGTAAAGGTGGCTCCACAGGGTAAACCAGAGCACAGCATCAACTACAGCCCCAAAAACAACCAGCCCCATTCAGCCGCAGGAAACTCTTCCTACCCCTTCGCAATGCACATTAGAAATCTGGTTTAAAGCCAAAATAAAGGAAATTTATGTTTCAGCACGCTACAGGCAGTTAAAACTAGCTCTGAATCCATTACAAAGTAGTTACTAAGGTACATCACTATTTTCCAGAAATAGGGAGAGTTAAAAGTGCAACTCCTGTGCAGGGACCTTCAGTAGCAGCCAGTGTTTTGAAGAGCCACTCCTGCCAAAGTCACTGTGTCCTGATAAATAAATCAGAGTTTTTTTAAATATCCAGACACTGAGAGGCAGGGAATAAATATGGATCCATAAGTCAAATTGAACTTGCTAATTTCTCTAAAAGGATATAAAAAGGACAGTGGGTCCAGGCACAGTAATCTCCAAATGAGACTTTTTTGCAGTGCCATGGCATTTTGAGACCTATATTACTGCAGGGACAGGCACCTACCTGTGCTGGTTTGCACTGTGCCACATCCCCAGAGTCTTCAACAAACACAAGCCTGACCTGCCCGGACACCCAGGACAGAACTTCAGGTAACCTGGGCTCACCTGGGGTCACAGGAGGCACCAGCGCTGCAGCAGCAAACAGGCAGCCTGGGGTGTTTGTGGGAGCAAACTTTGCAAAATCCAGAGCTGCAACAGGAGCCTAGAGCCAGGATGCAGACAGGCAGCAGAAGGATAGTCTTCCTTTATTTTGGGGGGTTCATTTGGTCAAAGCACCAAAGGAATATCTAGGAAAGATGCCACAAGCAAGGACCTGCGGGTGCTGGGCCGCAGCTGGGCGAATCCGCATCCTGTGACATCTTGCCCTGTCAAGTGCAATTACTGTAATCTTCCACAGCCTCTCAAAATACGGATCCCGGCTTAGAAACCGGGCATCCACAGCATGAAAGCTGCCTTTGTGCCCGGGCAGAGCCTGGGTGCGAGCCAGCCGTTAGGTGCATGAAGAAAATGAGTTCTCCACGTGCTGGAAGAAGGGAGGAAAAGCAAGCTTTCCCACCCGACCCCGCCACAGACGGGCTGGATTTCACCCACGTCTCCCCACAGCAGCCGCGGAGGGGCCGGGAGCAGCACGGCCGCCGGTCCCCCCTGGAGTGACGGGGCCGTGACCGCGGAGAGCCGGCCGGTCCCGCAGCCCGGAGAGTGGAGCACGGCCAACACACCCGACCATGGGGGCGTCTCACGGGAAAAAGGTAACGGGGCGGGTTTGCTCAGGGCTGCGGTGGTGGGATGGGATGGAGAAGGCACCGTCGGCTCACGTGGTGCCTGTTGTGCCCCGCGTGTGCTGAGGCGGCTGATGGCAGCCAGGGATTAGAGGGAAGCGACCCGCTCCTGGGTGTGGGTGCCACTCATCAGGGCCGGATTAGGTAATTCCATCTAATGGGCTCAGCATCGGGGCCTGCCGGGGCTTTCAGGACAGCGAGGAGGGGATCAGAGCATTGCAAGCAGTTGCATTAGGACATGCAAAGTTTGGTTCTCTGGGGAGAAATGTCAGATTTGTTCTGAATGCATCCAGCAGCCTCTGGGATGTCTCCCATAGGTGCAGTGCAGAGCAAGCCCTGAGTATTTCTTGGCCTGGGAATTGGTGCCAGCTCCCTCCCAGGACAGGTAGGAGCTGGGCCAGGTCTCACAGCACCAACATGTGTCCCTCTCCTCCAATTCTCCTGGGGAGAGCGGTCAAACAGCTCCAAACAGAAACAGTTTTATGGAGTCAGAGCCCTGCAGAGGTGGCTAGAGATGGTTGTGCTGAGGATGTTGTTGGATGTCATTAAGCTTCCATGGCAGATGACATCAGCGCCGAGAAATGCATCATCTCTGCTCAGTTGCAATGCCCTCTCTGGAATAAGGCTTCAATAGCTCTAAGAGAAACATTCTTGTGCACCATACTAGGTCAATAACTTCCACTGGAATGGGGAGAGCAGTGACCCTTTGACCCAGCAGGGACTCTCATGCTCGGCTGAGCATGACTGTGGCCTTCAGAGGTATGGGCACCAAGTGCCTTTCAGAGTTCTGCAAACTTGCTGGACTTTCTTCCAAAACCAGAGTGACACTCTTGCAGGGCAAACGTGAAAAAGAAACCCACTGGCCAGTGTGACCAACACCTAGAAGGAAAATCAGAGCTGAAGTGGGACTAGTAATTGTTTATCTATTTTTCTGGACTTCTGACAAGTGCTGGGTACAGGAGGTGCTGCTCCAGCACCCATCCCAGGTACCAACACCACACTGGCTCCAGCACACACAGGAGCCGTGGTTGTTCCTGTGGCTCATGACTACAACACACCCAGGAGGAGCCATGCTCTGCCCACAGCTAATCTCCAGGCCCCTGCTCACGTGGCCCTGACCTTCAGGCCCCGGCACATTTGTTGAGGCATTACTGGAAGCAGGGAAATAAGCTGGTTAGGTCAGGCTTGGCTCAGCGCCACTCAGTTAAGCCCTGCCGCATACAAAGCAGCCCATGCCAGCCTCCTGACCACCAGACCAGGCTGCTTTTGGACAGCTTTCCCCACTGTTCCCTCTCCCTGAAACACCACGATCCGACCACAGCCCAGCACTGAATGGCCTGGCTTTGAAACGCTGCTGGGAGCTCAGGCTCTCCAGCTTCCTGGCAGCTCCTAAAAGCTGAGACAGTTTTACTTTCATGGGTACCAAAAGGTCAGAGATGTCACTCCCATTTCAGCCTCCCAAATGTTGCCTGGGTTGACAAAAGCCTGTGCCACTGCCCAGCTGGCACCAAGCAGGGATGTCTGACTGGCAGCTCCTGGGTCGGTGCTTTACCCTTAGGCTGATGCTGATGGGAGATGAAAACAAGACAATTCTTTCTGCTCCCTTTCCAGGGTGGGTGTGAACAGCAGGATCCAGCTCTCCTGAAGAGCAAGATGAGTCCCGGTGACAGGCAGGAAAGCTCCCCTTCCCCCAGCCTGTGCAGAACCAGGGCTCAGGAATGTGAGGCACAGCTCAGGGCACAGGCACCTGCCAGCCCTGAACCCATCTATCAGCAACAGCCCAGAGAGGACCCACAGGGAGCACAGAGCAGGGCTCAGCACCCTGAGCCAGCATGGCCTGCATTAGCAGTCTCAGCTGCACCTCTTTTAAGCTTAGTCCAGAACAGCACTCCAAGGAGATTACAGTAGTGGATTGTGGAGTGCAAGGCAATCCACAGCTCCACAACAAAAGGGACCAGAAAGGCTGCCAGCGTGGTTCCAAGGGCATTTTTACTTAAAAAGGCTGCATCTAGTCCCAAAAAACCTGTTCTCATATCACCAGTGTTCTGTGGGCCTGAGCCAACAGCAGGACTTCAGCAAGACACAGACTCTTGCTGGGGTGCCCTTCTCTTGAAGGGAAGGCAAGGACTTTGCCACAGGCTGATTTGTGGATGCTGCAGAGCTGGTGCTGATTCTCTGATGAGCTGGTGATGATTCCCTGCTGATTCCTCTGCTCTGAAGGGCTTCAGCCCCACTGGTGTGGCTGACATCCCTCTAACCTCAGCGAACATCCTTCAAATAATCTGCAAGCACAGCCTCACCAACAACAGATCCCCAGGGTGCCAGGGCAGATGCTCCAGACCCTCTGGCAGTGGAGGAGACTGTTCCCAGGCACCTGAACCCCTCCACTTCTTTTCTCCACATTTTCTCAAGGCAAAGTTTTCATAGTGACTGTTTCCCCAGGGAAAGTTCTCTGTCCCCAAATTCCCAAGAGTGTCAGTTTACACTAATGTCAGATGAGCCTGGATTAGCCCTGCTGCTGAGCGGGGAGCTTTGCTCTGTGGCTGGTTTAGAACAACAAGAGGCAGCATGCCAGTGCTAGGGAGAGAGGCTCTTCTTGTTCAGGCAAACCACAGTACCTGGCTGCCCATGCTGAGAACAGGGCTTTGAGAACATACTTTAAAACTCCTCCATCTGAGCGAGACAGAACAAGCATTTCTGGGAGCTGCTGGCGGGATTTCCCCACAAGCACAACTTGCCCCATTAGTGAGGGACCCCCACGGTCTGGCCAGAGAAGTGTTTTAGCCTGTGCCACAGAAAGACAAAGAGGTCTGAAACAGCCAGCACCTTGTGACACCCTAGGAAAGACCCATGGTCCAGCAGCCCCTCTCACGTGGCAGGAAATACTATTCCAAGGCAGTGAGCTGGGCCACCTCTGCTCCATCACGCTCCACAGAGAAGCAGGCACAGTGGGATTTTCCTGGCTCTCCCTGACAAGAATTTCAGAAAGCTGGTAGCCAGTGTCCCTGCCAGCTCTTTGGAAGCATCCCTGTGCCTGGGCAGCACAAGATCCCTCCAAGGGACCCTGCCTGCTCTGACACTCCAGCCCCAGCTGCCTCCCCCTTATCAGCCAGGGTTCCAGGGCTGCTCCACTGTCCGCAAGAGGGGCTGCAGGTGCCAGGGCCCCTGAGCAGAACAGGTCCCACTGACAGTCACAGAATGCCCATGGCTGTTTGGTGGCACTGGCCCCGGGAGCAAATCCAAAAACTACATGGCAACCAGGAACCACAATGTTTCAGTGTCCTTGAGCATTGTGCTTCTTGGAGAGAAGGGTTTGCATGTGCTGCCTGCAACAGCCTTGCTTAGAGGGGCAGGGATGAGAGCTACAGAGGCACACCAGTAAAGTCCCAAAGTGTCTCAGGAGTGGGGGCATTAGTGATAAAAATCCCATTTCTGGGCAAAAATTACACACACCCAGAAAATAACAGCTCTGCATCATGAGGCAGCAAACACCTCTAAGTCCTCTCATCTGTCTGACACGGCACAGTCCAGAGTGGGAGACCTGGGCCAGGGCTAGTCCCAAAACCTCCACAGAAGCCCTCTAAGGTGATTTGATCCTGCCTCTTGCCTTCCTCTCCTTCAACCCTTTAAGGTCTCACAGCTGGTGACACATGGGGACTCTAAGTAGAGACACTGCTCTGGGCTTTTGTAGCTTTTATAGTGAATAACATGCTGCAGCCCTTGGAAGCAAAACTCATTACAGTGGGTCTGCGTTGGCTCCTAGAATGAGATCACAGCTTTATTTCTTACTTCTCCATCCCAAGCACCTAGACAGCACCAGTAAACCAGCTCCAACACCTAACACAACCCACTCCCTGCCTCCAAACAGGCTGACGTTCTAGTCCTGAGAGAGCTCAAATGGGCTCAGTGAGACAGGGAACTACCTTGGACACAGCTAGTCCAGGCTGAAACTCTGCCTGCATGCATGACAAGCAGCACAAGGGTTTGATCCATGGGTGAGGGTGCTGGGCAGGACACAGAGGAGTGTGCTGCCAGCCCCTCCAGGGCAAGGGCAGAGGTTATCCAGCACTGGCTAATGCTGCCTGCAGCACTAGAGTTGCAAGGGAGGCATGGGAGAGGGCTCAGATTGAAGGGAGGTGCACAATGTGCTCATGGAGAGACCAAGAACAGCAATGCATGGGAAATGCTGCAGCTGCTGGCTCTGGGATGGCTCAGCAGTCCTCAAATAAAAATGGATTAAAGTAATTAAAGGCTTCGCTGGTTCACTCTGCTCCTGGCGGGGGGCTTAAGTGGCATCTGCTGCCTCCTCCTGAGGCCTGCATTTGCAGGGATGCTTCATGTCCTCCTTTGCTGTTTCCTCCATTTGCAGCCCGTGGTGGTATTTGCAGCCTGGCAGGTGGCATCTCATCCCAGACAACAGCCAAACTTCCTCCCTTTCTGCCCCTTCCTTTGGGGTCTCCTCCACACAGGACCCAGCTGGCACATGCTGCCCACAGGGATCAGAGACCCCCATTTGCTACCAGCAGTGCCTGGGGCTGGTGGGGCATTTCTGCCCTTGCTTTTCACAAACTTCATTTTTCCATGGTAAGAACCAATTCAAGTGACCCTGGGCAGGTAAAGAGCCCAACAAGGTGGTGTCATAAGAGCAAATTTCTGATGGCAGCCCTATCCTTAGCCCCTAACATATGGTCCCTAGTTGTGAAATGGAGTGATGATGCCACTGCAGCCTGGCAGCTCTAGGACAGCATGACACTGTGCCAGAAATAAACACTGTCCCTATTAATCATGTGGCATAAGCCTCACTTTTCACAAAACAACATTCTTCAAGGCACTTTAGAGTGTCTTAATGGTCTCTCTGCAGCATGACAACAATTCACTCCAAAGCTGTTGGAGCCCTTTTGTGCCAGTGACTGATGTTCTTCCTGTGCAATCAGCAGCATCCCCAGAAATAGTAGAGCAGTCTCTCATATCAGCAGTGATATCACATCTCCAGCACAGGGCAAGAATAAGCTCCTGAGACAGGTAAAAAATAGTTTATCCATTGTAGCAACAACTTAACTGCTGCTGACAACATTGAGGTGGGTTATACAGGTATTTCCAACAGTGAACAGGGCTATAATTTGGCTTTGCCCTGGTATGCAGAGGTGGTGCGTGCTCTGCACTTTGCAAGGGACCAGATTAAAAAGCACTGAACTGCAAGTGAGGATTTCCTTAGGGACCAAGGCAGAACAGCAGGTCCATCGGTGTGTGCACTGCCCTGCTTTGTGCCAAGAGCCTCTTCGTGCTCTTCTCAGCGGGATGTCAGCCTTCACAGCCAGCTTGAATGCTGACAAATGAGCCTTGTGCACCGGCTGCTGTGGGGCTGAGCCCTGCCACTGATTGCTCTCATTAATCTGCAGGAAATTTTCTGCTGAGGTCTGGTGTGTCGCATTCCTCCTTCCCAGCCGTGCGCCGGGAGCAGCCAGGGAGCAGCGTTTGCTCAGCCGTGGTGGGAAGTTCAGCGGGGCTCCCTGCCCCGAGGCTGGCAGCTCCAGCAAGCCTCCACCCCCATGCCTCTGCCTCCCTGCTTTAGTTGGGGGTTTTGTCCTTTTTTGTTGACAGTCAGTGAAATGGGACTCGATTTGCCAGCTTTCACACCACAGGAGGGCTGTGCTTGCCTTCTGGGGACACAGGGATTTGGGAGGGGGAATGACATTGGTGAAAAAGACAGGCAGGGGTCAGCACAGCACTCATCTGTGTCAAATTGTGTGTTCTATATGAATAAAATAACACCAAGCACTATTTGAAGCATTTACAATTTTCAACTCGACTAGGCAGCAGAGTGGCCACCTGGCTGGTGCTCCCAGAGACTGGCACAGGAGCTGAGGAGGAGTGTCAGCCTGACCCCATAGGCAGACCAAGAGCCTGATCCCTTTCTGTAAGCCTAAATTTACAAATTCCTGTGGTGAAAATATCCTTGAGGGTGCTGGCTGCTCTCGTGAGAGAGGCCACAGGCATCTGCCCTCAGCTCACTTCAACCCAAGAAAGGCTGCAGACTTGTAGAGGTCAAAAGACCAGTAATGAAACTGTACACCAATAACTTGATATTTCTTAGAGTCCTTTGCAATATGATAGTGAAATCAGCTATGGTTGTGGCCAGGGACCAGGAGTAACACAAGCTCAGCTTTGTTTGAAAGCCCAGCTCCCTGCGGGCAGGTGCATGGAGGGCTGGACACGGGCACCCTGGAGCACAGGACAGGGAGTGGTGGGGCTGGGCTGAGGCACTCACTGGATGCTATGGTGGCTCCAAGACCCCTTCTCATGACAAGGGCAGCGCCGTGGCAGCAGATTTCATAGCTGCTGGCCCAGGAATGCTGGGATGTGCCTGGACACTGACTCCTGGGTGCCTGCCAGTCCCGATTGCAAAACCTGCCAATACAGCAGTGTCCCATAATGAGCTGGGAGCACAGGAATGTGCACAGTCAAGCTCCCTGCCAAGGAGTAACCCTCCCAAACCCGGCACTGCTCCACCTCTGCAAGAGACAGGAACATGCACTTTCTCACAACAATCCTGAGAGCAGCTTCATCGTGACCACCACCAGGAAGGCAGAGCCCAGTCTGCAAGCTCCAGAGGGAGCTGGGTGTTATACTGCCTTTCCTAGCCCTCAAGAAATTTTGTAAATTCATCCAAACTGCAGCGCTTCCTTTGGCCAATGCCTTCAGGAAATTAGCAGGAGTATGAGGCATTGGGTTGTGCTGCTGATTTTCTCTGTGTTTCTCCTTACCAAGAACACAGTGTCATCCCAGCAAACATGTGCCCCAACTTGCTGAATCAAATAAGCCTCAACACCTCACATGGCAGGACTTTGCAGCAAAACAATGGAGCTGACAGATTTTTGTGCATTGACATCACAGATGGGAAAAAGTCTTACTAATCCTCCAAAGTTCCTTCCAGTGGATGATTTCATTGATATCTCTGGATCAGTCCCAGCTGCTGCAAATGAGCACAGATAGACCAAAATTCAGCAATAACACAGGAGATTTGGGCAACAGCTCAGATGGCATCTCAGAGTCCAGGGGCATATACAACATGTTTTCACACAGAGCAGTGAGAACAGCAAAAGGTTTTGGGGGCTAATCAAAAGTAAGGGTAGAGAACAGTTTAATTAACCTCTAAATCACATGTTTTGTGGCTTCATCACATACAGAAATGCTGGCTTCGATCTCCCAGCCATCAATGAACCTTGTTCCAGGTCATGACAACTCCTTTCAAAGTCTCTGGGTTCAGCAACAAGACTATTTTAATCAATAGATGGAGTCGTTAATTGAACACCGA
Source organism: Illadopsis cleaveri (assembly GCA_013399915.1). Lineage (NCBI taxonomy): Eukaryota > Metazoa > Chordata > Aves > Passeriformes > Timaliidae > Illadopsis > Illadopsis cleaveri. The sequence continues at coordinate 92,030 of VXBB01007623.1, read as the reverse complement.
CGTCAGGAGCTGCTACAGCACCTTAGGGACAAAGTACCTTCTCTGAGTCCATCTAATCCTAAAAAGGTTGAGCAACATCTAACCCTGCCAATGGTGTCTCCCTCCCAAACCAGACCTGTGGGAGAGTCACATCAGAGTGGCATTTTATACCTCTTTGCCACCCTGATCTGATTGCAACAATTTCTTACATAATTCATTAGCTCAGACTTTGGCTACAGTGTGACACAGATGTTCTGATACTGCACTTTAATGGCCCCTGTATTGATCTGAAGCCATTCTCATCACCCTTCCCGTGGCTTGCACTCTGACCGTGCTGATGGCTCTTCTCTCTGCTTTCCTCAGAGCACAGAGTCCAAAATGCCTGTCAGTTGTGCTTCAAGTAAACATTACAGCACCCACATGTGGGACAAACAACACTCATTAATAGTTTATACAAGGTGGCTGGCTTTGAGCTCCAGTAGGAGCATTGCACTCCCCCATGGGGAGCCAGGGAGAAGGAAAGTGGTTAGAGCTGGTGGTACAAAGCAGCCTGTGATACTGCCTCCAGACATTTGCTGCGTGCGCTCTTTGATGTACACCCAAGCCAAGGCCAGGAACAGTCCTGCCAGGACATAGTGATGCCCAGGATGTTTGGTAGTAACACAGAACAGTGCATGTAAAGCATGGAACTACTTACTATTTATAGTTTGTGTTGCTTTGTGGGATTTAACCCACTTAATCACCAGGCTAATTCCAGATGAAGCAGTGGTGTCCTCACTGACACAGTCAAAGCAGGATGGGGATCCCAGGCAGGAGGAGCTTGCCTGCAGGTTGGAAGTGGCACCTCCTCCCATCAGCAATGTCTCCAGGACTGTCCTGGTCAGCTGCAGAGGGGCACAGTGTTACTATCTGATACTAGATTTTATTACTACTTCTTACTCCTGGCAAGATGCAGTCACACTGCACACAGAAGTGGCATTCACACGGATATAGAAGGGTTTGGGAAATAGCAGGCATTTTCTACCCAGTTACTGCAACACAAACTCCCCATTTGAACCCTCGCTGTGACAAATTAAGCCCTCTGACTCCTATAATACCTGTCCCTCAGCTGGCTGGGGACAGTCCCACAACCTGCTTCGTCCCACAGGGAGCAGGCAAAAGTCTCCACCACCTGGACAATCATTAACTGCCCTGGTGAGCTGGAGAGGTGCAAGGAGAAGCTGTCCTACTCTGCAAATAGACTAATGGCTCAAGTGGAGATTAGCAGGACTGTGTTACCAACCAACCTGTACCAAGAAGTGACATGGTACCAGGGACCCAGCATGGTCTGACCAGCCTACATATCCCCTGCCTTTGGCTTTGCCACCACCAAGGTCACCACCACAGTGCAACCAGCATAACTTCTGAGGTTGTACTGGGATAGCACAGAGTTTGTGCTGGGAGCTGGTGCCACAGGGCAGGAGGGAAGGCTAGGGCTGCACAGCCAGCCCCTACCACCACAAGCAGCACCTCAGCCCATATCAAGCATTAACTCAGCAGAGCAAATGTTTAACCAGCCTCCAGGACCTCCCTGCAGCAGGAGGTGAAACATCGTCTGCCTTCAAGTCCAGCCCCAGGTGACTTCAGCAGAGTTAAGTTTTGCCTGCACATTGGGAGCCTGACATGACTGGTAGTGATGCTGCTGTTCCAACCCCGTGCTGAGAGTGGAGATTTAATAAAGATCCAGGCAGAGCTGTCTACTCTGTCATTGACAGCTCCCCCCCGGCTCCTGGGAGGGCACACAGATTTATCTCACTGTCACTGCACTCACGTCAGTGGGCAGCACTGCACGCCCAGGGAGAGCCAATGCTGGTGTTGGGAACTGGCTTGACACGTCTGGGGTTTTTTAATACACAGGAGACATGTCCATACAAGAAAGCTGCTGGTGCCACAGCAATTGGCTAAAAAGGTAACAGCCAGCAGCCAACATCACTGACACAGTAACTCAGCAGCTAAAAGTCCATCTAATGAACAGCCCTGGTAACAAGAACCTGGCTCTGGGCTCCTTTAGAACCATTTTCCTGTTCCCAGTACTCATTAATAACCATACAGCCACCCTCCAGTGACACTTCAGGTGCACATTCAGTACAGCATTATTTTCTCTTTTCATGCACATTGAATGAGAAAACTGTGTCATTGCCCCACCACAGCAGTGCACAAGTCCCAGGGGATGAGCCCTCTGTGCCACACATGTCAGAGAGCTGTACCAGAGCTGTTCCAGAGCTATCCCAGAGCCATGCCAGAACTGCCTGGGTCTTCTGTCAGCTACTGACTCAGGGGCACCCTGGGGTCACTCCTCTGGGGTGATACCTCCGAAGAAACCCCCCCTACAAACCCCTGCAGCATTCCCAGCAACACGGGGCCATACTGTGTACTGGAGATGCAATGGGTGATGCTGAAATGAGCTCCCCATTCTCCCGGGACATGAAGCCTCTTCCTAACACACACAGGGCAGCTGGTGAATGATGCAACTCCTTGTCTGCAGGAGCCACTCCAGCTAAATCTCACTCAGCAATCAACCACCCTCACAAAGTAACCTTCAGGGAGCTACAGGGACAACACAAAGGCTTTTTGTTAATCTCCAAGACACAGGAGCACAGGGGGAGATTGCTTACTAATTTAGATAGCAAAGAGAACTGCTCTGCAAGGAGCTCCCAGAAAAAGAGCTTTGCCATGAAAAGTCCCTTGGTTCAGGACAGCACCCCACAAACCCACTTCCTCCTCCTCTCCGCAGGAGAGGAGCTCAGATATGCAGCTGGTCAGGCATCAGAATGCATCAGAAATATATCCAGAGAATTTAGCTGGCCTTTTTCTGATTTTACTCAGTCAAAAGCATGTTGATGAATCACAGCCCTTTTCCAGTCCCACATCCATCAGCCATAACCACACTTCTTTGGGAGCTCACAGTAGGTATAGGTCAATGCTCTTTTCCCCCTTTGACACATCTCCAGTGAACTCACAGTCCTGAAACTTGGTCAAAGGTGACCCAAGGGGAATAGCACAGATGTGTATCCATTTCCTTTTCCATTTAAATTGAGCCAAATGGTATTTTTGGAGTGTGCAATGAGCAGCCAGGCCATGGGACAAGGCATGATGTGAGGGAAGTCTGCTGGGCCACAAAAATCTTGTAGGGCACACATGGGCTGTGAAGTCACAGCTCGAGCAGAAGAACTACACAATGTCCTCACTTAAAGGCCTCTCCTTTGCCACAGCCTTGGTTTAGGTGCAAAAGCTGTGTGGGGTCTTTCAAACCCTGCCTGTGAGGAATCCACAGCTGGACAGGTCGGGCTGACTGTGCTCACAAGCACATGGACAAACACCACATACATTGGAATAAGGACCAGTCTGCTTCTCCTCTCCTGCATCTGAGGCCCCATGTCAATTAAACTGAACAGCTTCTGGTCAGGAGATTAAAAATAATAATAATTTTTTTAGCCTCTGGTAGCAAACAACTGGCAACTCCTCCTATGCTTTGTCTTCTGTGATAGAGCAATACCTGTACAGTCTTTTCTCATTTCTCTCTTGCTTTTCTTCCAGAAAGAATATTCCCTTCAGTCCAAGGGTCCAAGTGGAAGCAAAAAGCCAGGGAGTGGCAGTTCAGGTGAGTGCCAGCAGATCATGCTGACCCTCAAAGAGCATTGGAGGCAAACTGGGAGGGATTAGGGCTTCTGCTCACACATGGTGCTGCTGAGCTCTTGGCTGGGAAACATGGCTGGGATGGGGAAAATGCTGGGTTGTGGAGAGGGGATGTGGAGCAGTGCAAACTGAGGAAAGCTGAAAAAATACCCCTATGTCTGTGAGAACCTGGCTTCTTTCTCTAGTCCTTCACAGGGCCAGGAGTGTCACACCAGGACATGGCCTGGACCATGCACTCTTGGGTGCCGCAGAGTGTGAAGGTGACTGGGCACCCCAGTGGTGCCCCCCAGCTTTCCCTATCCTGTTCCTCTGTATGGAAATGGTTTTGCTTCATCCCTGACCCTCCTGGGACTGGGACACTAAGCACTTGCAGGCTGGCACTGGGCAACCTGGGCAGAACTGGACCATAGAACCCACTGAAAAGCCAAAAGGAGTTGCTGGAGTGGTTTAACCCCTTCTTCTCCCCCACCTTTGCACCTTTTGGTTTCCCAGGCTGTGGCAATTCAGGGACAGCCAACATGGCACCTTCCAGGCACAGTGATGATGCGGACAAGAAGCACAGTTCAGGCAGGGGCTGCATCCCAGCAGCAGAAGACCTGGGGCAGCGATGCTGCAGCATCACACAAGCTCCAATGGCACCAGGACATCCGTGGCCCCGTGCAGGGGCTGCTCCTCCCTCTCGCAGCCCTTACCACTGGGGGGTAGCAGCTGCTCCCCCTGGGCCGTTCAGCAGTAGGTGGATGACAGGGTGTTGCAACATGCCAGGGAATAATCACGATAGCTCGAGCGGTTGCCCTGGTGCCGGCTTGGCTGTTGCAGTGGTTGCTAAAGAGAGTGGGCGTGCGGCTTCCTCTGGGGCGATCTGATTTCTCCAGGAGCGTGGTTAAGGCACGTTGAGGAGGAATTGTCCTCCGTGGAGCAGGGACACGACCTCTCCACCCGCAGCAGTGGCTGTGCCGAGCAGGCAGCTCGGGTGCCTGGGCACGCACAGAGCTGTTTGCTCTAGGGAGAAAAAGCGATTAGCTTGTTCATCTGTCCTGGGAAAACATCATCAGGCAGCAAAGAGCAAAGGGAAGAAGTTTTCAGGGCGGCAGAGGGACCAGCACTGAAGAGCGAGCAAGGCCACCGGCTGCTGCCAGCTGAGCTCCAGCGCTCGGTGAGGTCCTTGTGGGGTGGCAGGAGCAGCAGGGAGGGTGCAGCAGCCACCTCCACGTGACCTTCCGTCCCTGCTGCCACCGCAGAGACCTGGCAGGAGCCAGGCGGCTTCGTTGGACCGGCCAAAAGTCACACAGGCGCGAGTGCAGCCAGGCAGCAGCGGCAGCCTCAGCCCCCACAGCCCCATGTCGTGGGGCACAGGGCAGCACCTGCCCCCCGGGCTCCCCAGGGCCTCGCTGCGGAAATCAGGTAAGCCCAGGGCCCCCAGACTGCCCCGGGGGATCCCCGCTTCTCTGGTGCTCCCTTCCGCGGGGACGGGCTGCTTCATCCCGTGGGATTGCTCTGCGCTGTATCCACAGGTGACTTGGGACCCGGGTTTATTTGAGATATCACGTTACTTTAATACTTCAGTAGTTGGTTGAGGAGATGCCCTTCTGCTTCTGCCTTTCCATATCCCACAAGAAATTCCCTTAGAATACCCGTCCTGCAATTCAAATCTTCTTCTTGGAGAGGCAGTGGGCTGGATAGGGAGCTAATGCAATCCCTACAAATCAATACGGGAGTGTATTTTCTGTATTTAACAAAATACCTTTGAACTAACTTTAAGCATTCATTACTGATTGATGTGCATCTATGTCATTGGCAGAGTAAATATTTGGTGAGGTATTAAAACTGAGTTTATGATTGTCAAGAAGGACTGCTAAGCATCTGCTACTGTCTGACAAAAGTAAACCAGTGCTCCACATGCTGCTTGTAAAAGACATGGGACGTCTTGGTGATTGCTAACAGACTAAGATCCCAGCCTTGCTATCTTTGCTTATCACAGTCCAGGGCAATTAAATGAAATGATTAACCAGCACATGCAGTCCTGCCTGCCAGCAGAGAGGCATTTGCTGCTGCCTGACAGTACAAGCATTTCCAGCTGGTAACTTCTACACCCCGGACAGCTCAGCAAGCCTCAAACCTGGTGGGATTTCTCTCTTCTAAATCCATATGCATGAATGCAAAGTTGAGCAGGTGGCCATGGTGACATCCAGAGTCCTTTACCTTTGGGGTGATTGCAGGTGGCAATGTGTGAGCAGCCTGGGCTGAGCCCAGCCCTGCTCTGTGCTCCCTTAGGTGGGTGCAGTGCTGGTGCAAATGGGGGACCAAGCCCGGGGGGCTGCAGTGCTGGCACGGGGCTCAGCAAGGGTAAGCAGGACTGGGGACGAGCTGGGGAGACTGGCTATAGCAGTGAGAGAGCACTGGCTGTACAGGTGAGCAGCCCATCCCCAGCATGGGCTCAGCAGAGACACAGAGGTAGGAACAGTGGTGACACGTGGCAGCAGTGCTGGGAGCTGCAGAGATGTGTCCCCAGCCCTGTTTTACATTTCCATTAGAGTTTTCTCTGCCTTTCTGACCTTGTGACCGTCAGGGCTGAATGCAGGCAAAGGGACCTGAGGTGTGAGTGCCCGCTGCCCTGAGGCAGCCACTTGATAGCTGGGAACTGCTTCCCACAGCAGCCACATCGAGTTACACTCACCCTATTGCATTATAAATACCAGAATTAGCCTTGCTTAATTATTTAAAACTATAGATTAAAAGCAGACAAAGGCTCTTTGACTCCTTCCCAGAGCACACATATCATTTATCAGAGGTACGGTCGCCTGGTGACAAGCACAGGGGAGCGTGCCAAGTCCGTAGGTATGAGGTGCTCCCGAGCTGCTGCACAGCTGGAACCAGAGGAGAGGAAAATCACGGTGAGGATGGGAGCTGGTGCCATCTCACCCAGGGAGGGTAATGTTTAGTATCTGCCAATCTTTGGACTCACATTATTATTATCATTATTAACGTCATCATCATCCATTACCAGGGCAGTAAGCCACCGCAGTCCTTAGGCTAATGTGAATTACAGGTATTTTGTTCCAGGTTGTTGTAATGGCAGCACACAGATTACTGGGGTGATAAGGCACATTTTGTGGGCTCAGCTGTGGGGACTCACCCACCAAAGGGTGTCCAGGCACTGCGAGCCTCCCCATCAAGCAGCACCCACACCCGAGTGCCTCCCTCTGCCCTGAACCCACCGACCATACAGAAAGGGGCTTCCCAAAGCAAGTGCCTGACTTTGAGGTCAAACCTCCTGTCCTCCTGGCAGATGATCCTCTGCAATGCAGGTGCACACCTGAAAGCTGCTGTCATCAGACAAAGCTTTGGGGCTTTCAGAGACTGACACACAATTCTTTCCCATTTTCCCAACCTCAGCTATTCTGTATTTCTAAAATACAGTTAATTAACACTAGAGAAATCATGCAAATTAGCAAGTGCCATCAATTGAAGAATCCAAAACCAATGACAAACTTTCAGCTTCATTTTTTGTTGGACTTAACATACAGCATGACCTTTTCTGCCATTACTCTGACAAGAAAAGCTGTAGAGCCAAACTCCAGCTGCACTTCAGACACTGCAAATGCATTGACAGAAAGTTCATACTCTAAAATGAAAAAAAAAAAAGTTCTGGTTAACAGAGAGAGGCGTGCAAGTGCTTAAATGTAACAGAAGCCAGTTTAAAGAACCCAAAAATCTCCACCTGCACATACAAACTCTTGCAGGGATTGACAGGCCCTGCTCCTCTCAGCCTTCCCAAGACAGGTGAAGGACAGTTCTCTCACCCTGAGGAAAGGAGGGCTTCCCAGGGACTGGATGTTGTTGGGGTCTGAGGCCCAGAAAAGGGATGGTTTCCCCCATAATTGCAGTTAAAAGTGTCAGAAACCTGCATTTCCCCCAGGCTCAGGTTACTTGTGTAAATAGTTTAAACTCACTCTGCTGGCCCACACAGATCTGTTGGTTTTGCAGCCACCTGACTTGCAGGACGTGTATGACCAGCTGCTGTCAGCAGCCCTTCATTAATCTCTTGGTTCTTTAAAAAAGACACATTCACGAATAAATCCCAGGTATCCAGAAAACCAGAAGTTCTTCCCTGTAACCACAGTTTTAAGTGATCATTTCTGCTCAGGAAATGGTCTCTTGGATCAGTGGTTTTACAAACCCAGATCCAGGGCTCTGACCCTGGACATTCTGAGGGTTTTGCCCAGTCTTATCCCTTCTACCAAGCAACAGGGTCTCACAAGGTTACAGACAGCAATGTCCTCTGAGTACAGATCCTGTTCCCAAAGTAATGCCTTCTGACTGTTTTTACATGGGTGACATTTCACAAAGGCTCATTATCTGCCCAGAAGTGGATGCCAGTATGATATTTTTAACAAAAGCAGTTTGGTCATCATCTGGCCCTATTGACAAAACTCTTCTGAGATGCTCTAGTTCAGTTCTCAAATGACACAGACAGCAGAAATAAAGCACTGTGAACTACATTTGCTTTCTAGATTTCAGCTAAAGTTGAACACTGACCTGTGCTGCATAAGGCAGCATTGACAGCTTTGCAGTTTAAGGATGCAGGTGGCATAGGAAAGGGCTGAGGGATGTGCAGGGGAAAAACAAGATGTCACAGGGGGCAGGATGTCAAGGAGACCTTGGCAAAACACAAGTCAGGCATTTCACATAAAAACCTGCAAAAAGCAGCTGGTGTCCTGCTGCACCCTCCATTCTCCTGTACAGGTACAAGTTGGCAGGTGCTGGGCAGGACCTCAGACCTCCACTCAATAGCTTTCTAAATCCAACAGCTATGGATCAACTCCATTTCCAACCTGTTTAGTTTTTCCCTTGTAAAGAACAGCTGTAGCCATGTAGGCAGCCGTAAACAGAGCTGCATCCCTCAGGTTGCCTGCCCTTTCCAGGACTGTTAATCCCTTTAACATTTCTGAGGATTATTTCCATCCCGACAGGACAGTAGCACGGGCTGCCAGCAGCAGTGCACAGCCCTGACACAGAGGGGCTCACAAGGCAGTTATTCACCACCAGGAGACAAGTTGCTTAATCCTAAATAAATGCTCTGTGAAGGGCATCTCCTCCTTGTGAGGGAAAACCAAAAAGCAGCAGCAGCCAAAGGAAGCATAGCCCAGCTCCAGCCATGACCAAACCCTCATGTCCAAAGCCTGTCCTTGGGCATGAGCCAGTCTTCTGCCTCCTCCTGTTTCTCCTTCTCTCCAGGACCAGGCTAAAACCTTTCTCCTTGTTCTGGGGGGCTGCACAAAAGCCACTCAGCACCCCAAGCAGCACACCCTCTTTCACACTCTTAGTAGAGCATATTTAATATATATTTGCAACATTCATGTTTTCAAAAGCATTTAGTGCTGCACCAAAGCTGCCTAATATTATGTTTCCCAAAAAGATTGCAACTGAGCATAATCAGAAGTGGAAACAATTTGTCCCAGGATTGCAGAGTGATGATTTTATTGCAACTCTCCCAGGAGCTGGGGGATTTATAAGTATTCCCAGGTGGTCTGAGCAGGAATTTAGGCTTTGCTTTAGGTCAGCACAGAAAGAGATATTAAAATGTCACTTTTCTACCCCAGTCAGTCCCACACCCTGGGGCAGGAGGGTGTCTGGTCTCTGGGCCACCTCAAAGATGCTATGAATTCCCTGTGTGGTCTCCTTCTCCTAGAAAACTAATAGAACCTGGAGGGTCATTTCACAGTACGATTGAGAGACGAGATAACTCCATGTGTGATGTCCAAGTACCTGCCAGGGGCCCTGACGTCCTCATCCTGGCAGTCTTGCTTTTTACTAACAGAAAAGCAGGTGAAAACCAACATTCCCTAGAAAGCCTTGAGCTTCTAGAAGTGAGGAAAGGGAAAATACCTAAAAGCAAAAGCCTGAGTGTGTTGAAGCAAATAGAGTTACTTTTTATAAGCAACACTCCAAAGCAGACCTATTTAAAAGGTCACACTGTCTTCCTCAGTACAGCAGAGGGTATTAACATCCACATGTATTTTTTTGCTTGTATCTTGCAAAGAACAACATAAAAATGTCCAACACCTTTTGCTGATTTATGATGGTGGCCAGGGAGGTGCCAGAGCAGAGCCTTGTTCATTGATCTGCAGCTGAATCATGCAAAAACAGACATCCTGCTGTAAATCCACTGCAGAGACCTGGCTTGATTTACACCTCCAGCACCATAAATAATGACAAAAAGCAGCCTGATAGCACTCTGTCTCTGTTACACGGACATGCATTACCTCAGGTCTCAGAGATGATAGATCTACTCCCTGACAAACATTTTGCACTGGGTCCTATTTGCCAACCTGCAGGAGAAAGGATTTCCCATCCTTACCCCCAGCATAACCCCAAGCTGTGCTCCAGACACACCAGTATTTTTTATATTCTCATTTTTCTTTTTCTGCTCAGTGCAAATGAAGACATTCTTTGGATTGTTCCATGCTGAGGGCTTCTGAAGGTTTAAAGTACTGTTCTTGTAGAGAGGTTCAAAACTCCTTCCAGTCCCAGTCAGGGCTTTGACTTTGTCCGCAGGGCAGGAGTACAGACACCCACAGGAAACCAAACCTTCAAGGTGGGTTTCTGCACACCCTGAGGCACATCTTGTGCCATGAAAACCAAGCACAGAGGTACCTGCTGAGTCCTGGCCCCCGCAGCTTATTGAGGCAAATTGCACTCCTCATGAGGACTTTCACATGCTGGTTTAACAGAACCAACCCAGAAAAGCTTCCAATCCATTTCAGTTCCTCCCAGCCCTTCCTTCCCAGTTTTTTTCTGAATTTGTACTAGTTTAAGGGAAAAGTTTCCCATCTACATTCAGTGAATAGGTTGATAAATTGCTGTTTCTTTGCAAGCCTCAGACATGTAACGTTAGATTGCTGCAGTCTGGAAATAACAATATTAGCCCATCCAAAACCTCCAGGCTCACCACGGTGCTCCCTCAAAATGCCAAATAAAACAGAAGGGGACAGATGATTCCCTGATCATCCTGGGTGTCTGAGGAAACATCACAAGCACAGACAGAAGGACTGGATGACACCATTCCATGGGTGTGCATTGCTGGGTGTTAGACCTGTGTGGATGTGGGGAAAGACTGCCCAACCAAATCTCCCAGGATCTGGGTCTTGAGGTAGGGAAGAAGGGACTCCCACTCCTGAGTTGCAAAAGGAAAACCATACATCATGGAGGCAGGGGAAAACAGTATTTAATAAATAACAGTGCTGCACCAGTGCCCCAAGAGCAACTTAGCAACAGGACCCGCGAGCTAATTGGTCCAGAGAAAAATATCAAAGCCACTTGAGTTTCAGCCATTTACACACTCAGATTGGTCCTTCAGGCTTGGTTGGCTGCATAATCCCTCCACGCTCTCTACTCACTGCATTATCCCATAGTAGAGCACATCAAGTGGATTTAAGATAGACAAATCCAAGATGGACATATCCCAGCCCTTCTCCTGACATGCATCAGGATTTGGTACCAACACACAAGAAAGTGTGGGCTTCTGTGTCAGTGGAGGCAGCTCTGGACTAAACAGGAACAGTGGGAAAGGGCGGTGGGATGACATGGTGACATTGAGCCTAGTCTATTAACACAGCTTCCAAAAACAGTGTTTCCATTAAAAACACCTGGCATTTTATTGAAGTTACTCCATGGAGCGACATTTTTGTTTGAAAAATGAAGACATAGCTTTGCCATTTGAAATAGGAGTTCAACCATTTCATTCATGCAAAAACAAACCTTTGCCCTTGTACCTTCCTTCCTTCCTTCCTTGCCTTTTCTCTGCCTCTTCTGTGAAGAAAGGAAAAAAAAAAAAGAAGTGCAAGAAAAAAACAAAGCAATTCTATCCCAGTGAAAATCCGATATGTTTTCTCATTGTTCAAAACCTGGCTTTCATCTAACAAAAATTAGCCATGAAATTGCACTGCCTTAACCCTTGGCTGTTCTTCAGTCCCTGCATCTCTCTGAAAAGCAAGGTTGAGCTCCCAGTTTCAGCCTGGGGAGTCCAGCCCCGCAAGGGTTTGAGTCAGCCTGGCACTTTCCACAAAACATCAAACCACGCCACCTCCCCTTCTGCCAGCAGTGTTGTGTGATCCTAGAGGAAAATAATGTGATACAAAAAATCACTGGTTCCAGCTTCCAAGCACCCTTTAAATACGTACCGAACTATTCACCCCAATTACACTCCTGTAATGGGCTCTGATTTGTTTTCCTTTATTCCCAAAGCAGTAGGGCACTGGCCACATTAACATTCAATGACAAGTTGTTTGATATTGAATCTTTTCTTCAGCAGTATTATTCCTTACACAATTTTGTTTGATTGCAATCCACTTCACATTTTTAAGTGCTTACTGACTGTGAAAGAACGACCTAGCCTGCTTTCTCTTGGCTTTTTTTATTGATTTCTCTTTTTAGAAGGTTTTATTCCTTTTATACATGGGTTTGAAATAAGAGAAAGAGGCAACATTACTGAACAACTGTTTTTCTTCAGGTCCATCAACCCATATAACTTCACAGTAGGCTTCAAAAATACTGCAATAATGAGACTTAAAGACATAAAGCTGCCTACACCCTTTTCCTGGGACTTTTTTGGTTCTTACTGGTAAACTTCCAAATTGTTCAAGTGAATAGTCAGGAATAAATTGCTCTTTCTGAGCCCCAGATTAGACCATACACCAAATAATTGGAGGCAGACCTACTGTGCTCCTCATTTAAAGACACAGCCCACCACATGCAGTTTGTCTTATAACTTGTGCTTTGCACTCACTTTGTATCGGAGTTTTTTGCAAAGAGAAAATGTAAAGGAATTGGAAAGCACCAGCAGCGAGCATGCCCTGTGGTTTGCCTGAAATCCAAGCTGCCATCCCTTCCAAAACAGTGGGTTCTTGTTCTTACATCCAGAACATACAAATTATTGCAGCATGATCACAGACTGCATGGGCGAAGGATGCTTTTCTTGGCACTGGACTCGATCCTGATGAATGGGTCAGCAGGATATCAGCAAAATCTTTCCTTGGCAAGAGGTTTCAGATACAGCAGGAGTTCCTTAGGCCAGTGTTTCAGAAGCCCCCTAAATCCCACAGCATCCCCTTGTGCTATGGGACCAACGGCTTCATCCAGGGCGCTCAAAGCAGCAGCTCAACACAGTCTACATCCATGGCTGCTTCCAGTTTTAGTTAGACCGATCTTGCATTAATTAATCCTTGGCACTAAACTCTGAAGCCACTGAAGCGAGTGGCTGGCAAGTAATTTAAGTGATCTAATTAATATGTGTCTCATCAGCAACGCAAAGGGAGTATTTTTTAAAACCTCCAAAAAACCCACACCAGCACATGAAGGCACGTGCACTCTGACACTGACACGGGTATTGAGCAGCCAGGACAAGCACCAGCTCCTCTCCTCTGTCTTGCCCAGGGTTCTCACACCAAGCAGGGTGAGACTCCTCATGCAAGCACCTCATTTTTTCTCTTCCAGCATCGATGTACACAGAAATACAGCGGGAGCGACCAGATGGTGGGAATATCCTGACTCACCCAGACTACATAGATGGAAACCCAGACCTCATCAAACCTAAAAAGCTCCTAAATCCTGTGAAAGCCTCTAAGAGCCATCAAGAGCTGCACAGAGAGCTGCTGATGAACCACAAAAGGTAAGGGGAGGTCACAGCCTGCCACTGGAGCAGTCCAAGAGGAGCTGAGGCACAGGTGCCACTGACAGGCTGCAGGCTGGAACAGCACGATAAATCCCCTCACTTACACACAAATAGTATCCTGTCCTCTTTTGCTGTATCCTTTCCTCTTTTCTCTGATGTGACTATTTCTTTAAAAA
>VXBB01007623.1:41960-76762 GCA_013399915.1 Illadopsis cleaveri | reverse complement strand
AAAAAAAAAAAAAAAAAAAGAAAGAAATTACAATAGGAAGTATCATTAAAAGTGGTGTTGGAAGGATGCAAGCACTGGGCCCCAGCCGTGCTGTGATAGTGCAGAGGTTTGCTGCATCTGGAGAGGGTGGTCCCTCTCTCCTGCCTGCCAGTTCAGCATCTCATGATGTGAGGTACCACCCTGCCAAGAAATCCATAGGCCACAGGCTGTGATCCCTCTGCTTTCAAACAATCTTGGCCAAAACCAACCAGCCTTTGGTCAACAGAGACCTCCTGGTGCTGAGGAGGAGCTTTACATTAACAGCACTCCCAGCCCACAGCACCCTGGGCAAGCCCTTAGCACAGGCATGGGGAGGTCCCCTCCTCTCTCAGCACAGACCTGCACCCACGGGAGCACCAAACACCACATAACTACTTCAGGTATGGCAATATCCAAAGTGTGAGGTTTCTGAAATTTGCTCAGGGAACACCTTCCATCTCTTTACCACACATTTATGCCTTGCTGCATGGCCCTGCTGTGTCTCCTTTCCTGTGATCTCACCCCTCACAGAACAGGGATTCACCTGAGATGCTTCAGGTGGCCAAAGGGGAGTCAGGCACCTGTGCCATCAGGAAACCCCCTGGCTTCCAGGAGAAAAGGACAGTTCATTTTGGCCTCCTGATCCAAACTATCCATGCCAGCAGCGGGATCGCCGGCCCTCAGCTCCGAAGCAAATCTTCAGATGAAGCAAAGCTCAAAGCTTCCGATGGGATGCGCGGGGAGGGAAGGAGCTGCCAGGACAATTACTGCAGCCCAATGACTACCCCTGCTGGTGGGAAAAAAATCGTCGTTATTGCACATGTTCTCAACGCCGCTGAATCTACACCTGACACCGTTAAACCAGTAACAGCACGAGCCTATGAAAGTTCCCGTTTCCACACCCGACACAGAAGGCTGTGGTGCCCCGGTGCAATGGGATCAGTAGAACTTCAAGCACCAAATTTGCCATACATGAACAGCAACATGTGCTCACCCCAAGCAGGCAGCCCAAGGCACTATCAAACACCCTCAAACCTTGTGGATGGATTTGTGGGTCAGGGCTGGCTCATGGATCTCCCAGGGATCTCATGGAACACAGGCCTCCCATGTTTCCATTTAGGACCAAGACAAGTTTTGGGATTGCCAGGCTGGCAGTGGTTACACCTCTGTGTAGATGCTCTGGCCCTCATTTTTTTGCTTTTTATCCACAGAGGTTTGGGTGTGGAGAGCAAGCCAGAGCTGCAGCGAGTGCTCGAGCACCGACGGCGAGACCTGCTCATCAAACAGAAGAAGGAAGAGGAAGAGGCAAAGAAATTGCAGTCTCCTTTTGAAAAAGAGCTATTAAAGAGGCACCAGAGGCTGGATCAGGTAGAACTGAGCTTTCAGCCATCCTTGGCTTATCCTAATCACCTGACACATGGCACAGCGGCGATGGGTGGGCTGAGGCTCAATCCAAGGTATAACACTTCTACCCCTCCATAAAACAGTAGCCAAAGTACGTCCTCCACTGCTGCCCCACACAGCTGCAGCACTCTCATCCTCACAGCGGGATCCACCACATTTATACCGCTTCACCCAGGACTCCCATTACACACCGCTCACCCTGGGTCTCCTCTGGGTCCCACACAGTGTCCTTGGGGTTTTTATCCAGTTCAAAGCACCCTAAACTGCATGGGGGCTGTTAGAGCACCCACAACAGGAGGGCTCAGGACACTGCAGTGCAGGCTGAGAGTCTGCAGAAGTGCTGGAAGAAACATTGCTGCAATCTGACCCAAACTGCTTTGGGGAACATTTTCTGGCATGTAGCCTGGCCAAAATTCTGCCTGAGGAAAGCAATATTCACTGTGCACTTGACAGCAGCACAGCCATGCCCCAGGCGCTCTGTGCCTGCCCTTCTACCCAAACCAGTGCAAGCAGGGAGCAGGCTCATTATCACTGAGAATAAAGTCATTGCCTCTCCTACTTGCCAGTATTTGCACTGCAAATGGATGAAACCAGTTTGTTTAATTAACAACACAACAACAGTGTCCATCAAGCTGAGATCACTTGAAAATCAAAGCCTGGCACTCTCAGAGAACAAGGAATATGAAACAAGGTGCTATAGGGAAGATCCATAAGGACTTCACATATAAAAGTAAGGCAGTACAATGACTTACCTCACCTTAGACAATACCTAATGCTGTGAGCTTTTCCAGGCTCACAGGCCTCCTTTGCTGGGAAGGGTTCAAACCTTTCCCTCCCTCTCCCATGCCAGGTCTGAAGTGAAGCTCTACCCTGCTTTTCTGATGGAGATGTTCCTCCCTGGAGGAAAGAAAGAAATTAATGTTTCAGCAGGACAGAAGGAGAGTAAGGGTGAACGTAGGTCTGGTGTGATGGCTTGTGAAAAGAGAGCCATGACACATGCACTACACAGTCATTCAGCTTTGGGCAATAATGACTGGACCCAGCAATAATGAAGCCTTCCGTTTTAACATAGCTGATGTCCTTTTGTCCTTTCACATGCACAATTCTTTCTTACAGCTGGAGAGAGAGCAGGAGAAGCAGGAAGACCATGCACCAGAATTCATTAAAGTCAAGGAAAACCTGAGAAGAACATCAACAGTGACAGGGGACGAGAAAGCAGCATAGCTTCTGCCAAAACCCAACAGGATCCTACCAAGGCCAGCGCCAACACCCCCACTGAAATCTCTGTACATGGTGGACATTCCCAGCCACGCCATCGGGGCTACTTGCGGTTATTAACACTTGCTCCAGTAGAAGGCACAGAAAAGGTTTTCCCAGACCAGGAGGGAATCCCTGTGGAAAAAGTACAGTATTCACCAAAGTACTCACACAAGTGGATGCAGAGAGAATGGTGTTATTTTCCCCCCAGACTGTGGGTGCACACTAACCACCAGCTAACTCTTGGTTAACTCTAGAGACACCGTGAATATTTAAAAGAGGGAAGTCTGTGTAGGAACAGCTTGGGGGACCCCTGCTTCTTGGAGGCAGGTTTGCCAGGCACAAGGGGACAAGAGCACAGCTGCAGCTCTAGAGAGCCTCCTAGGAACCTGGTAACTAAAAGGGACAACGTGTATTACTGAGAACAGCCCAAGTGACCATAATGGCTTTCCCAAGGGTCACTGGCTTTGCACCAGTGTGCCAGTCAAGCATGGCTGAGGCTGTGTGTCTCAGCAGCACACCTGTACTGTCAGAAAAACCAACCTCTGTGTGCGCTTACCAGTGCAGCACAGGCAGGTGCAGCTGTACTTCACAAGCACCTTTAAAAACATCAGTTCAACCCTGTTTGAAAGTGGCTTTTTAGGCAATTCCATGCTCAGGCAGAAAATACATTGGGCTGTTCCATCAACACCCCAGGTGGAAGGCAAATGCTCTGTGCAGAAAGCAAAGGCTGGGTGTTCCCAGCACGGGTGTCCATGGAAGTGTGAAGTGACCAGGCAGCAGATCCCTGTGGATGCAGGAGACAGACAAACTGTTTCCTGCCCCCATACTGCTGAGGTTCATCTCTTCGCCCAGCAGTTGGACATGCGCTACCATAAGGACTCACCAGAAATGCCCTGTGATGGAGAGGAGGTGATGGGGTCATGTCCCACCAGTTCCAAGCTGTCCTGTTAACCACCCTGCTTGGGTGCAGGGTACCACCTGGTACTTGTAGGCACCAGGGGTTACAGGGCATGTAGGTCCTGATGCAAAGCTACTTGTCTGTGCTTCTGATCCCCTTGTCCAGAGGTCAGAGCTGCCTCATTGCAGCTGCCACTTTACAAAGCTAAAACTCTTCTAGCTGCTGGTATAGGCAAGCTGAGGTGGATGGTGCATTTGCACCATGTATGGACAGAGCCTGTCGCACTTATGGGACACCCGTGCCCTGGGATATCCACATGTAGAGCTAGAAGTGTGTTTGCAGGAATATCTCAGCTTCTTGCTTCTCACATCAACCCTGATACAAAGCCTGAACAGCATAACTCACCAACTGCCTTTGGACACTGGCTCTTGAATGGCCTCAGCAGACCTCGTCAGCGGGCAGGTAATACCTGGTTAATCAACATTTATTAGCCACATCTACAGTGGATCTATACATAACTTAAGGGAAACTGGGCATTTTTGCATATTTATTTTAAAAATTACTAGTCCATTCTCTAGTCTCCTGGTCCAGTGGGTTGTTTCATTTCAGAGGGCTGTTGCTTGACCTGGCAGCTTGAGTAAAACATCTGAGCCACATCACGTGTCAAGAGCAGTGATACAGGTATGGAGCTTCTGTGACAGACTTAACTCAGCTTCAGTCCTTGAGCACCCCATCTCATGACCCTGTTTCTGCTGTAGTTTTTAAGGCCTTTGCTCATATGCTTACTCTAAACATGATTTTATTTCAGAAATCCAGTGCATATTGTCACCATGGGTCAAACAAGATTTGAAAGGATCTATTAACAGCCTTTCCAACTGTGAAGCTTTTTATACAGGTTATGATTAAAACCACAAGAAAGAAGCAGCATCCAATATTTTTTCATGGGGAAAAAAGCCAAATTACTCCAAGGATAAAAAAGTGTTACTAAGGATGCTTGTATATAGCTGTAAAGAATGCTGCATGATACTCCATAGGTAACATTGGTGTAAGTAACAAGCTAAATTACTGTACTGAGGTTTTGTGAGGAGTTACGGCACAGATTAAGTAACCTTGATAGAAGAGCTCAAAAAAATTCAGCAAATTAATTTGTAATTTTGCCACAGATGGAAATGCACTCCAGGAGAGGCAATCTGTCACTCCATATGCACCAGTGAAATCCATGTTATCAGCTCACCCAGGCTGGGACAGGGGCATTTATGCAAGTCCTTGGGTGGGAGCCATGCAGTAAGGTCAGCAGTGAAGAGGCAGAAAGGATTTTGCTGCTCTTCTTAAGTATTCAAATATTACCGGGAGGGGAAAAATAAATCAAGGTGTCTCCCTCTGATGCAGTGTCCACCAAGCACAGAGAGGGGCTGCACACAATGCGGTCCATTGTGGCTGGGGGGTGTCTGGGTCATTTCCAGCAGGTGTCCCAAAGGGCAAGGGAGAGCCAGGTCACACTGTCCTAGCTCAGGCTGGGCTAGTAGAGTCACAAGAAATCTTGTAGCAGTGGAGAGACAGCAGAAAACCCCGACCCAGCTGCCCACCAAGACCCCACAGAAGGGGCAGCCAGCACAGGCAGCATCCTGGGGCACACAGCAGGGCAGACAGAGCGTCAACCCTGACCAGACCTCCAGGCTCCAGCCCTTGGAGATGGCACATGAAAAATGATCCTTTTACTGTTGAAGTATTGGCTTAAACATCACAGCATTTTCCAGCGCAGCCTGTGTCACCCCTCTGAACTGATAACCCCCAGCTGGGCTCAGACACAGAGCCCGTACAACTTTCACTGATGCTCTTGTGCTTCATGGAACAGCAGTGAGGATGTGACACCCTAAAAAAATCAGTGTAGGTATCACCAGAAAGATTTTGGGCTATCTTAGTGTCTCTATTTCTTTTGCGTTAATTTTTTCCCTGTGTCCCTAAAGCACATTCCTGA
This sequence comes from Illadopsis cleaveri, assembly GCA_013399915.1. Taxonomy (NCBI): domain Eukaryota; kingdom Metazoa; phylum Chordata; class Aves; order Passeriformes; family Timaliidae; genus Illadopsis; species Illadopsis cleaveri. The sequence goes on along the minus strand of VXBB01007623.1, from coordinate 71,204 downwards.
ATAAAACTGGTGTATCCAGAAGATACAGATTATCAGAGTATTGATGGAGGACAATTTTTTGCACTGTGTATGTTGCTTATGTGGTATATAGTCTGTATTCTGTGTTGGTGCTTATACATTTATATAAAACTATATGTCATGCACCTCTACTGAATTAACTCATTGTTTAATGTGGACACTTCTGAAGAAATAAACTAAATGATGATTGTATATTTTGCTCTTTTCCACAAGGAACTGAAAAAGCTCCAAGGATACAAACGGACAACAGCCAAATAAACTGAATGAACATAAAAAAGAGTGAAGTCTGACAGCAATTCCTTTGTTAATGTTGTGTTAACTCACCAATGAGCTCTCTGCATCATATGCACCCAACACTGCATCCAGTGCTTATCCCCAGACATCATCCCAATTTGATGAAAGTATAAGGGAATACAGATTGTGAATCAGGCTTTGTGCATTGAAATTCCAATCTGATTTCTAACTGACTGTGGATGCCTACCTGCCTGGCAGGGTAAAATCCACACAAAGCCAAGGAAACACATCCTTGGATTTAATTTAAAAACATATTTTTGAACTGACAAGTAATCTTCACACCAGTGAGCCTATTAATTATTTTTAAACATTTTTAAAGTGGTTTTAGCAGCAACCAAAGACCATACATTTAGCAGATAAGAAAAAGTGAATGCAGCAAAGCAAGCAAAAAGGACTTCTCTGTCTCATTAGCAACATCCTTATCAGCACAGATGCCAACATCCCACTCAGAAAAAGGCAGAGGTGGTGCTTGGATGCATTTCTCTGACACCAGGTATCTGCTGGGTTGCCACACTGGGAAGTGTTCCTGTGGCACTGGTGTGGCCAGTCAGCTCCTCACTGGGGGTGAGATCTCATTCGCTAAACCTGTTCTTCAGGTCTGGTTTACAAAATACCTTCCCACCTCTTTGATGTTTATAATAACACCACCCTTGCTACCCTACCATGGCAGGTTGTGTACTTCATTCCCTGGCATAAACCTTTCAAAGGTACAAATCTTCTCTAGGCCTTTGGTTAGACATGACAACAGGGCACTCACACAGGACTTTGTAAATGCTTTATCAACCTTTTCCAGCCCCAAGCAGTGAGGTTTCAATGGGCTATGCCCCAAAACTCCTGACAGTGATCACACACTTCCTTCCATGCATGGATGGCAATGGTAGTTGTTCATTGTGACAGTTCCTCTTCTGTGAAGGAGAGTAAGAACCAATCACTTCTGCTCTTTAAAGATAAAAACCTTTTAGCTATGCTCAAACTGCTCCATTGCCTGGAATTTCTCGCACTGCCAGAGTTTTCAATACCAGCTTTGCTCTTTATCCAGGTCATGCTGAGATCTCTTCTCCTATGCACTCACTCCTGAAGTGCTCCTAGATAATTTGCTGCAGTGAAATTTCCTGTCAAGGAACACTTACATTTTACTACTTGATTTACTCCTCATGACTGCCTCAGAAATGGCAAGTTCTGGTTTTCTTCCTCAAGCCAGTGGTACCCTCAGACTGGCCCTGGCTGAACACCCCTTCCTGAGAATTTGCCTTTGTCTATCCTAGGTATTGTTCCATACTTAGATTATTTCCCAAAATGATCTAAAACTGCCACAGACTGAACGGTTTTGTTGATGAAAACATTATATGAATTCTTGAATCAAACAAGATACTGGTGAGATCCAGCCTAATGAAAATGGGCCAAAATGCAAAATTATCAGCAACATAATAATGAGGGTGTGTTCCAACACACCATGGCAGGTGCTCTTGTGGGGTTTTTTGGTTCTCATCACAGCCCATGAGATCTCTGGGCATCCACAGGCACCTGGAGCTGAGCTGGGTTGCAGCTCCGGTGGCTCTCCGGCTCACAGACCTCAATAACACAAACTGGCAATGACACAGACAGACAAACTAACACAGACAGACCTCACTAAACTCAGGCAGCACCTGAGCCTGTCCAAATATAAGCCTGCAGGAACATCAGGTTGCAAAGAGATTCAGAGACAGGCTTTTTCCAATCTGTCATCCCTCACCCTCCCTTTAGGAGAGTCAGACCCACTTACTGAATTACAAACAGCAGTCAAGAAGCACAAGGCCAAGCACTTCTGACTCCAGCAGAAAGAAATGTAAGAACAAATGGAAATATCCCACAGAGCACTTCAGAAGGTGTACTGCCTCCCAACCACTCATGACCTGAGTCACTGTGGGATGCGATACGGGTGCAGTATGGACCATAAAACGGCACATCCATAGAACACCCTGTCACTCTGGGAGTGTGATGGAGCCACATGGCATCTTTAATCCACCAGAGTGATCCCAACACACCTTGCACTGCCCGTGAGCCACTCATTGCATTGCAGTTGGATGCTCTCATTGACTGCTGCTCCTCGTGGCTGTTGGGCTTGGTTCAACAAGCTCAGTTTCAGGCTTAAAATTATTGTTGCCCAAAACTATATCCGATTTCCCAACCTTTGCTTAACTTCCCATGTTAAAGCAAGCCTTCCGTAATGTGCACCCCAAGGGTTCCACCTTGTTCCCTGACACAGCAGTTTGCAGTGTGGGTTTGCAGCGACAGCACAGACCCATCGATGAGCCGTGGGCAGGGGGGATCCTCTGCCGGATTCCTCTCCCGTCAGGCTCATCCTGCTGTAGCCAGGGTGAGCGGGGTGTGAGGGTGCTCCTGCCCACCGGGCACCAGCAGGGGCAGATTCAGGACCGCAGGAGGTGAGGGCAGCACATCCCCGTGTCAGGCTCCCTCCGCCCCCCGGCACAGCCCCGCATTCCAGCCCTGCACCCCAAACTGCGGCAAGGGCTGAGGGCAGTACCATGACAGAGGTGGGGAAACCCTGAGGGCACGTCAAACCCCCAGGGAAGGAGCAGCACCAGCCCCAAGGGTGCTGCTCTCCACCCGGAGCTGGCTACGAAAACAATAAACCAAAATTAAAAACACCAGGAGAAGGGCAGGGTGTCACTTGGGTGACGAAGCTGGAAGTGCAATCTCCAAGGCGCCCGCTGCCTTTATGGGGATCAGATGCAGCGCTGTTCCGAAGCGCGGAGCCCTCCGAGCGCTGGGGGCTGTGGGGTTTTCCTGCCTGCAGAGGTCAGCAGAACACCCGCGGCCCGCCGAGCCGGCCCCGGGGACAAGGTCCGCTCACAGGGCTCGGGAGCCGCAGCCCAGGAGTGGGGATAGCAGCCGGACGGCTCCACGGAAGACGCCTGAGACGAGGTACGTGGGGGGCTGCGTTTGCATGGAAAAAAAGGAATCGCGTTTTCCTCACGCAGCCTCACGGAAGAGGAAGCTGAGGCCGAGGCGTCCCCGGCGCCCAGGCCCGCGCTCCCCGTGACGGCTCAAGGGCAGCGCCGGGGTACCCCCGCCCTGTGTGCCCGCCGCGCTGCCCCGAGGCTTTTCTCTCTCCAGCAAGACAGCTTGGACTAAAGGCCTGAATATCAGAAACAGCAGGAATTAATAACACATTTGCAGTGGTTTCCAGAGTTTGTATTTCTTAAAGTAATCTGATGTTTGGAAATGCAGCAGCCTCTTCAAGGGAAAAATATGATTTATTTTCTACTCACCACGGTTTTTGTTTTTACTAGTGTCCTGCAACCAGTCTCACTAACATGGGGTTAGGGGTTAATGTAAAGCTGAGCCCCAAGGACAGAGGCAGCACAGGCAGAGGCACCGGTGCCTATGAGTCCTGGGCTAGAAACTCCCATAAACATTAACTCGTACTTNCATGGGGTTAGGGGTTAATGTAAAGCTGAGCCCCAAGGACAGAGGCAGCACAGGCAGAGGCACCGGTGCCTATGAGTCCTGGGCTAGAAACTCCCATAAACATTAACTCGTGGGATATTCCAGCATGAACTTTTCATAGAATATTTGGGACAGAGTGGGAAAAGAAAAATATTTTCTGTTTTAAAATATGTCATAAAACCTGCAGTTTGAGTTCTTTAAAGTGCCATAAATCTCCACTGCCCATTGCTATGAGGACAGGATAGTGCCTAAATATTTATGCAGCCCTTGTGCAGGTACAACATCTTGGCCAATCTACCAAAACCACTCCTCGCTGTGCCAACACCTCCATCAGGCATCCACTGACGGTGCCAGTGACAGAGGCGCCCCGTCCCTTTGCAGAGCAGCACAGCCTCCAGGATGGCTCTACTGGAGACCAGCAAATACTCGCAGGGCTCAGTGCTCGGCAGCGTGAACCCCGACCTCTCCAGCGAGAGGCAAACAGCCTCCTTCAGCGTGGAGAAGCTCACGGCCCTGCTGGACGGCGGCACAGAGCAGACACGGATACGGAGGGCAGTGGGTGAGTGACCCTTACGAGGCCCTGGTGAGGGGTGGCACAGGCCATGCCTATGTCCTGCTGCTCTGCTCCTCCTTTGCAGCACAGTGGGGTTTGTGCTCCTGGGCATTTGCTTATCCCCCATCTCTTTAAAAAGTGGGAGTGTGGAGCAGGAGTCTTCTCTTCATGTAAATCAATACAACTCCTCCGCAGCCACTCCTGCTGTCTGAAGCTTTTCCTCCTCCCTGCTCCCATCCCCTGTCTCTGGCAAGACTGGTTAAACTGGAATACAAGAACTGAGGAGCATCCATGTTTAAGGGAAATGCATGCAGGGGCTGGTGCTGCTGTGCAGCAATGCGCATCACGTGTGAAACACAGTCAGGTTCCCTCCCTGGCACATTGGGCTCATCCAGGTGAGGAATTTCTTGCGTGGGTTGGCTCAGCCAGGCTGAGCTGCTCTCACTCATGATGGATGTGCCAAAAAATTACTGTTGCTCAGAAGATACAGAGGAAAAAACCCTCTCTGTTGTCTCTGTAACTGCATCTATATTACACTCTTACCAAAGGAAAGCAGCACAGCCACTGGGATTGCCCTCTTCACAGTGCCACACAGTGCCACTGGAGTTCAGTATAACCTTCCACATGAATAGGCTCAAGGTTTTAAGGCAAAATGGACAAGGGGAGTGTTCAAACTGACACAGAAATAGTGACTCTGAGTTGTTTTGGAACAGTGCAATGGGCTGGTAACATCCCAAGCAGGACATCCAGCAGGCTCCATCCATAACCCACCCTCTGGCTAATGCAGCTCACCACAGCCCTTACTGCCCTCACAGCAGTTGGAGGCAGAGGGAATCTTGGCATCTTCTGCCAGAAGTCACCTCCCCCACCCTGACCAGGGAGGTTGCCTTACCCTGCAGGGTCACCATTTCCACTAAACAGATCCCTCTCTCAGGCCCACTCAGTTCTCCTTCTGCTTCCCCAAAACTGCTGCTTTTCAGAGTTAGATGTGACAGCCATAGGAGCCAGAAATGGCAAAACAAAACCTGCCTGCAAGCACCCTAAAAATCACAGCATCAATATCCATGAATCCAGTCCTGCCTGCTCTTCCCAAACATGGCTTGAGGCACCGCCTGCACTTCCCCAGCCCCAGGAGAACCAACTGTTCTGTGTTCCTTTGCAGTGGAAGCTATCCAATCTGACCCTGTATTTAGCAGAGAAAATCAGTATTTCCAGACCCAGAATGAGAGGTATGAAGCAGCAGTCAGGAAGGCTGTTCATCTCCAGAAAAAGATGCATGAGATGGGATGGACTGAGAATGGACCTGAATATAAGTACATTTACAGGTGATTTCTGTTGTGTTTTTTTTTAAGGTACAACTAATTTTTTGTTAAAAGCTTTGTAACAAGAATCAGCTTTAGCAAAGGCTGGGAAAGGCCAACAGCTGACAGAATAGGTCTGCATAAAAATGTGCTGCAGGTTTTTACTTCAGCAGCACATTTGGGGAAATGGAAAATGGTGGTACACGACCGGGAACTTCTCAGAGAGCAGCACATGGGTAGTGTGATAGATCCCAGCAGTTCACAACCACAAGATGAGATTTCCACTTCAACAACTTCCTTACTTGTGCTGCAGCTCTCATACCACCCCTTAGACATTTTTAAATGTATAACCAGAATTGGAAGTGATGCTGTTTCAGTTACATTACTGACTTCTAAATAAATTAAGGATTAAGTTTTGTGTATCTAGAAAACATATATTCTATTAAAGGGAAAAAAAAAAAAAGAAAAAAATTCACCTAATTTTGTAGGTAAATGAGAATGAAGTATTTTCACAGTCCTTTCCCTTAAAAGTTTTCTGAACACTGTGTGGGGTTGAGCTCCACATTTCAATTGCTTGCCCCTCCTTTCCCCCTTTGCTCAATCAATTCCTGGCTGGCTGTTGCCCAGGGCACACTCTCTGTTTGGTGGGGTCACGTACCCAGTAGGAAGGTGCAGGTTCAGAAGTGTCACTCAGAAGGGCAATGCCTGTCCCTTACACAGCACTGCTGACACTCAGAGCCACTTTTTGGCATTTCATAGACTCATAGCACAGTTTGGGTTGGAAAGGACATTTAAAGGTCATCTAGTCTAGCCTTCTGCAATGAGAAAGGACATCTTCAACTAGATCAGGTTGCTCAGAGCCCTGTTCAGGCTGACCTGAAATGTTTGCAGGGAGGGGGCATCCACCAGCTCTCTGGGCAACCTGTGCCACTGTTTCACCATTGAAAATGAGTTCTTCATTATGTCTCATCTAAATCTACCTTCTTTTAGTTTAAAACCATTACCCCTTGCCCTATGGTAACAGGCCCTGCTAAAAAGTTGTCCCCATCATATGAAAGATGATAATTTTTTATGCTGAGCTCTTCAACACTTACAGTGAACAGAACTAATGAAGGGGAAAATGTGCCATCAAGAGCTCTTGGATCTAATCATTATAGTCCCATTAAAAAGCAGCTCTCCACTGCTCCCTCAGAACAAAAAAAATCACACCCAGGTGTGCTTTTATCAGGCCCCCTGATGCCAAAGGCTGCAGCAGGACCAGCTCTGTGTTGTCCCATTTGCTGGATTAGGAGCAGAGCTGTCTGGCAGGGCAACTCTTGCCTGATGGAACTCCAGGTGAGCACCAAGCTCTTATGACAGAATCCTGGCTCCCAGTGCCAGGCACAGTGAATCACTCACACAATTTAAAAACCAGCTTTTCAAATTGCAGCTAAAGGAACCTTATTTCTGGCCAGGCTGCCAAGGATTCATTAAGTCATTTTCTGTTAATCAAAGCTATTTCCCTTTAACTTCTTTGTTCATATTTCCCCCCCACACTGTTTCAGCGTGATTAATTCTCTCTCAGGGCCAGTATAAAAGAAAGGTCAGAGTCATTTGTTAACAATAGAAGGTATCTGTGTAAAAGGAGATGCACTCTATAGCACTGTAATAAAGCAATGTGCTAACAGCCACTCAGCTACTGAGAACAGCACAGCCACTTACTTGTACATGTACCTGTATCTGTACCTATGAGGTGATTCAACCATGTTCTGAGGAATCCCAGGAAGAGGCATATATTTATATTCCTCATGTTTTCTTATTATTTCTCACATACAAAGAAGGCTTAAATAAATTTCTCATTTGCGCCATGGAAATCACTGTACCCAAGTTCCCATACACAGTTTCTGGAATAGTGCTTTTTAGGATGTATGCAGATGGTGATGGCAAAGGACCTGACCAGATAATAAACCAGGAGTTACTTGGATTTATTTGAATTTTTCCACAAGAAAATAACATCTCAATTCAGGATAAATCTCCATAAACCCCAGTATTGTTCACTGACAGCAATAGGCAGCAAACAAACAGCAAAATGTACAGCAACAAACCCAACATAACATGGTATTTCTCCAGAATGGGAATGGGAAGGTTCAGGAGATCCAGGTCCCAGATACCTACATGTGTTATTCAGTCTAATATGCCCCACAGTGAATTGTTAGGGTTTGGGGTTTTCCAAGTAAGGTGCTGCTCTGTTCTTTCTTTTTAGTTCAGCCTCAAAATCTGACTTAATCAAGAAAAAAAAATCCTATGAAATAAAATAAAAATACAAAATGCTCACAGAGCCTCAGGAGCTTTGGAGCTGGGTTGTGCTTTTAGCTCAGCATCTGCTACTCAGAGCAGATAATTCCTCCAAGACCAAGTAAAATGAGCGAGCAACACATATGCAAACTGTTATGAAAGAAGAGACAAAAGCAGCTTGGAAGGGCACTTTTCCTGCAATGCTTTGCTGATGCTGGGTGCTGGGCAAGGTATGACAAGACAGAAATCAAAAGGCAGCAGGTGGTACTGTCTGGTGACCGCTGCAGTGCCACTGCCTCATTCATCACATGCCTGGAACTTCATCCCCTTAAAAACACCCCTTGTGCCTTCTCTCCAGGGCACTGTCAGGAGATGTCGCGTTCCTCCTTCACCGCGTCTTCATGAGGAGTATTTCAATGCTGGGCTCTGACAAACAAATTGCCAAGTGGATTCCTCTCGCCACCCAGCACAAGCTCATTGGAAGCTATGCACAGACTGAACTAGGACATGGTAAGGCTGCAGGGAAAACTGCATTTCACAAGGCTGCAGCCCAAATTCCCATGGGAATTTGACTCCAAACTGTCCATCCTTTACAGGGACAGGTGTGGTTGGGTTCTCGTTCATAGTTCTCATCAGAAGGGTAAACCACAAAACACTGATAATACCCACAACCAGCTTCCAGGGATCTTTCACTCTCTCCATCCCTGTGATATACCAGGAGATAGATACACAGACAGATTATTAATTTCTACAGATTATTAATTTCTTTTTTTAAAGGCACTTATCTTCAGGGTTTGGAAACGACAGCAGTCTTTGATACTGCTACTCAGGAGTTTATACTGAACACACCAAAGATCTCTGCCATGAAGTGGTGGCCTGGAGACAGTAAGTACCACACAAAATATTTTGGTTTTTGCCTCCTTCAGTTACTCCATCTACCCTAGCTAAGCTCTGTGTTTGAGGGCCCAGGTGCTAGCAGAAGACTTCCATAAGAGATACTCTTATGGGCAAGCAAGTGAGAGAAAGGGGGTTGTCCAAGTTCAAAGGCCATAAGGGAGCCACTATCATCTGCAAAAGCCCCTTGAGTTGCAGGCTGAAGAACTTCACTCAGGAAAGCTCTTGCCTCTGCAGGAATAAATCTTCCCTTCTTTGTAAATAACACTCAGACAACCAAAAACTGCAGGGAGGTCGTCAGCATAAAGGATTCGAGTCATCAGACAGTCTCAGCATAAAGGATTCAAGCGTGAAATTCTTGGATCCCTTCAGGAAGGTATTTCACAGAAAATAACTGGAGTCACTGCAACAGCCACAGCACTTCCCACTCTCAGCATTACATTAGCTCAAACTGTTTCTTTTTTCTCATATTCTGTTACAAAACTGTTAATCCAAGCCTCATGGGCAGCAACAGAGGCAGAACGATGGTGCAATTTCTGAGAGCTAAGGGCAGGCTGATTTAGGTTTCCAGCACACACTTGTGCTGAGCCATACCTAAAATCCAACACGTAGTTAGTACTGACCTCTCTTAACTGTGTTTGTGCTATATCATGTCTTAAGGGAATGGGGCTGTTTTTCTTCTCACAGTGGGAAGATCAGCAACCCACACAGTTGTCTTTGCTCAGCTGTACATCCATGGGAAGTGCTATGGCATCCATCCCTTCATCGTGCAGATACGCAGCCTTCAGGACCATTCCCTCTGCCCAGGTAAACGACCCCAGACACTGTAGCACGTGTGCAGGTGTTCTGCCTCCCTTGCCCTTAAATGTTTTCTGAAACACTGGGCCCAGGGAGAGTTATAACTGGCAAAACCAAGCCAAGAGAGATACCCAAGGTGTAGTTATCATTAACCCCAACCTTTTGATCTGAAGGGAAATTTAACATATCCTCAGCCATATCTAGACCAAGCCCTTGACATAACCAGAAGGCTGAGCTCCTCTGAGCACCTCTGCATTAATTCCTCAGTTCTGACCCCAGCCAGCACAGATCCATCTGTCAATGGATCATGGAAACAAACTACTACAAGGCATTCAAATGCCTGTTTCACCCCTTGGGCAAGATCACTCATGCTGGGGAAAAAGCAGAGCTGACCATGCCCTTCTTTTGAGATCCCCATCCTGACATAAAATGGGGAGCAAAAAGTTCAAGCGGAAGGAAGCAGGCTATGTTTTCTTCTGGTGCAGGCATAACTGCAGGAGACATCGGTCCCAAAATGAATTTTGAGCACATTGACAATGGCTACCTCCTGCTGAAGAACGTGCGCATCCCCAGGGAGAACATGCTGAGCAAGTTTTGTGAGGTATGTGTGGACTCACATCACAAACTTGCCATCAGACTCTCATTCCACAGCCGGAGAGTCAACAGGGACCTTCTAAATTTGGGACAAAAATCTTCCTTTGAGTGTCAGCAAGTCTCTGAGGTTTTATCAAGGGCAGAAGGTACCTGAATCCTAAATGAAAGTCAGTTCCATGAATTCCACATTCAGGAGCTGGGGATCATGGGGCAGGCAGAACCTACCTCTGCCAGAAACAGTAAGAGTTTGTCTCTTCAAATGGATATCTTTCATTCATCATACATAAAAGCATTGTTTCCTTTCAGTGAAGGATTTTTATGTCCATTCTATTCCGTGCAGAGCGATTACACAACCATAGTAGTACCGAATAAGGCAGCATCTGACAGCCTCTCTCTACTCTAGGTTCGACCAGATGGCACCTATGTACGACAGGGGTCACAGCAGATTAATTATTTCACCATGACTTCAGTGCGCATTGCGCTCCTTTCAGACGAGGTTCTGACACCCCTGATGAAGGCCTGCACCATCGCCATCCGATACTCGGCGGTTCGCCGGCAGTCCAAGTTAAAGCCTGGGTAATGCCATGCATCCCACTGGGAAGGGGACTGTACACTGTGTTCCCCCACACCAGTTTGTATTGCTTCACTTCTGCTTATCTTTCAGCCCATCGCTGGCTGATTTCCTGGCCCAGACAGGGCATGATAAACATGCTTCCCTATTATTTACATTAACCAGCTCCAGTCAAAGTACAAGAGAATGTTTACAGTTCTTTCCAAGATAAGTTTCATACTTTGAATAGGTCAGTGGCTCACACAGGCAACTTATTCTTTTATAACTGGCCTTCCCCTGTAATCCCACAACTGAGCAGAATCTGGACAAAGTGGACAAGTTGCTGAATTCTTATTCCATAGTGTCCTACTAGTGGATGTGACATTAAAATACCCTCCAACATCCAGAAATCCAATATCTACACTTTAAACGCTGAATTGTATTCAGGGTTGAATCCCCATAATTTTTAAAGATATATGTTAATTTGAATGGATTACAAAGATTTCCATTTAAATCTCCCTTCCAAAGCAGAAAGATCCTAGTGAAACCATGTTTTGGTTCAAACACAAACCAAACAGAAGAGCACAGCAGCTGAACTATTGTAATAACCAATTCCATTGACTGAAGCCCTAAATGTACCAACCTCAGCAGAAGTGATAAAGAACATCCAAAAACACCTCAGAAAGCTTAAAATAATTCAGACTCAAATATTTTCAGGGAAACATTTCCACGCTAGAGGCCACAAAGATTCCATTTGAAAAGCCAAAGTTTATCAGGGTGCAATGCCACTGCCTTTCCTGGAACACCTAACAACTTGCTGTCCCTTAAGGCTTCATTCTCTTCTGCTGCAGTCCCTGTTCCCCTCTATACTGACTGACCACACAGAGCCTTTTCTACACTGTTAGGCTTTTTGGGGTTGTTTCTCCAATAGCTCAGCAAGCTGGGCAGATTTGGTGCCACACTGTCAGTTCAGTCTTGTTCACACACTGGTTCTTGGTAATGAAAACTGCCATTTTCATTCTGCAGCATGTAAAGTAACAGAAGCTATGCCCATGTCCACACTTTCCCTGTTTCATCAGCTGTCTTCCAACAGGGAACAAGAAGCAAAAATCCTTGACTACCAGACTCAGCAAGAGAAACTGCTGCCCCAGCTGGCAGCAGCCTATGCCTTTCATTTCACCAACGACTACCTGCAGGAGCTGTTCAACAGGGGGTACAGAGAGATCCAGAGGAAGAACTTTGACATGCTACCAGAGGTGAGCTGCAGCAGGATTAACTCATACAGCACTTCTGTTCTCTAAATGTTAAAGTATTTTAGCAAACTGGACAAGCATTCCTCTCACCACTAGAGAACTGGAGAAAGAGGAAGCACTGAGAGGTCAAATGACGTGTCCCAGGTCTGCAACCAGTCAGCAACAGCATTTGCTCTACCACCCCAAACTTTTTTTTTTGGGAAGCATTGCAAAGTCCTTGAAAAGCATGTCCAAAACCTCGTTCCAAGTAGCTGGTGGCACAGAGTGTTATTACACAACTTTGCCTACAATGCGCGTGCACGTACATCTGTGCCAAACTCAAATATGTGACTTTTTAGACAGAAGAGAATATTTTTCAGTTGGGTGTTTGAAATGAAAACACACTCTAAACAAAGGTGGTGAAAGCCAGAACTGGCTGAGAGAAACCCAAAAATGCATAAACTGACTACAGTGTGCCCAGCAGGAGCATATGCAGCATCCCAGAGAGACACCAAGGGCCAGGCTCAGGGAACTGGGTGCTACCACCACACAAAGGGGGAACTGACAGAGATTTCATGCCCAGATATTGCACAAAATTAAAAAAGGAACTTATTCTGAAAACTCCACCAGTAATACTCTGCTTTTTTCTCTCTTTTTTTAACAGCTCCATGCATTATCTTCGGGTTTTAAAGCCATGATCACTCAGCACTGCACTGCAGGAGTGGAGATCTGTCTCCGGGCCTGTGGGGGCCATGGCTATTCCCTACTGAGTGGACTGCCTTCCTTGTATACCAAAATAATTGCCTCTTGTATTTATGAAGGGGAAAACACCATTTTGCTACTGCAAACTGCTAGGTAACAATTCAAATGTGTTCATCTAAAAGCCTGCCCCCTCATTTATTCAGCCTTTACCACTTCTTCTCCAAAACCAGTAAAACCAGCTACTCCTTTCTCACAGCACCTTCTAAAAATACAGCTCAGGACATAAACTATTCATGTCTTCAGTCTAACAAGCATGGAAGTGTGTGGGAACTGGATTATCTCTTCTATTTTTGGTTTGGGGATGTATGCAGGTGCTGCTCTGCATAACCTCGTTTTCCTCTTTGCCTAGTAGCACAGCACAGATATTGCTGTGAAAGTTCACTGGTTAATTTTTTAAGCAACCAATGTAACAGTGGTACAATGTAACACAATATTGGTAAAGTGGGGTCATTCAGGGGAAGCAAAGTTGTTGGATACTGAAAGTGGATGAGTCATGCTTCAAGAACATCACTTTCCTCCAAACATGCAGACTGATGATTATCAGGAGTAGAGGAAATACAGGATAAAGAAACTACAGCTGCTTGAACTTCTAATAATGTATGTTTTTACTTGGAGAAAACCAGGGCACTTCCCAGGGTCAGAGCCACCACATAGCTCCATGCTGCCATGCAGACATTTCTGCACTCATTACTACTTTTTGCAAGATCAACAGCAAGGTCAAGAGAAGTGCTGTACCCTTTTAATTCCAGACCTGGTCAGTCTAGCTCATAGCAGAGGCACCAAAAAACTAAGGGAGTGGGGAATGCTCTTTGTAAACTCTGTCCAAGGGTGTCATGTGTTAACATAATGTGACTGTGTGTTAGGGATCACAGAGGGTAAGACCAAATCACCGTTAAAGCTCCAGAGTATTGAGACTCAGGTTGCAAAGTTGATAATGTATCTAATCACCTCACTGCTGAGACTGCTAATAGCCACAGCAAGTTTCTGCTGAAAAAATTATCATTATGGATTGCTGTAGTGTTAAATAAGGCAGACAGGCCACCCCTGAAACCCACCACAGATGACGTTATTGTGAGTAACATGCAAAACAATAGGTCATTACTTGTTCAAGTCCATTCTGGGCCAGTGATGGGATGGGACACACTTTGCTGCTCCTCACCTGAGCCCACTTTACTTTTTGCATGTCTGTTTGCTGCAAGGAGATCACCACCATACCCTGCTCTGACTGTTACTCTCTTCCCAGGTTCCTGATTAAGTGCTTCATGGCAGCCAATGCTGGCCAGCCTGTGCCACCATCTGTCACTTATCTGGCTGCAGTGAAACACGGGAAGTGTCCAGCCAAGAACAAGTTGGATTTTCTCAGTCCAGATATTTACACTGAAGCCTATCAACACGTGGCAGTCAGGTCAGTACAGAGGATGGGAGACAGAATTTCTCTCTTTGAAACCAGAAATGTGTTAAGAGCTCAGCTTCTTCCTTGCTTTAAAGGGAGGTAAAATAAAGTAAGTTAAACTACGATTGGCACCATCTGGTCCTGAAAAAGAAAAGGAAGGCTACACAGGATTAACAGCCATGTCAGATACTTAGTATGAATCTTTCATACTCAGAAGTTTTTAAGCCATGTGCTACCAAACAACGACATTTCAAAGAGTTAGTTGCACTATTAAAGTAAATCCCAGACCACATCACTGAGTTGCCATCCAGTAAAACCTTTATTGGACCCTGAGCAATTCTACTAGAATTTTAACATTTCACATACCTGAGAAAGTGATGTTTGCTTTCAGTTTACACCATAGCAAGAACAGTGCCCTTCATTCTGTCTGTAGTCTTTTAACTACACATTCAGCAACTTGACATAAATAAAAATGGTACAATGAGTGGTGTCAGAATTATGTACAGTGTTATTGGCTGTAATAGGTGTTGCCTCTGAAAATCAGCTAAAAAGACAATCCTGCTGTCATTGAAACCAGTGTAAATGCAGCCACTCTTCAAAAAGCTTCATATGGGGACAGGAATCCGTGTGTAGAAAAGGAGAAGCATAATGTAACAGCAGTCCAGTGTTACTGTTTTTCTTGCAAACTCTCCCTACACACACACAACCCAAGAAAAGTTCAGCCAAACCCCAGGTAAACTACCCTGGAAGCTGAGAAGGCAGAAATTCTTTAGTACCAGGGTGGTCTGGGTTCTTCTGACAATTTATACTTAGATTTTGCATAATCTAAGTTCAGTCACACTGAGTGTAGGTAACTCCAGATGTCAGAAATGCCAGTTTGCCATTCAGTCACACATAACTCCTGAGTGCAAATTCGTGCATGTGGGATGCACATACAAGATGCTTTATGCTTTTTCAATTTTTCAGGCTCACAAGCAGCACAGCAGCAAAACTACAGGACTTGATTCAGTCTGGAGTCAAAAAGCACGATGCGTGGAACCAGTGCACAGTGCAGCTGGTGCAGGCTGCAAAGGTTAGCAAAATTTATCTGCTTATCTGGTGTTTGTCTTTAGGAAACAATATGCAACAGAAATGGCATGATTAGCCTAAAGCCTCAGTGCTGTTTATTGTTTCCTGTTGGCATCTAAGAGACACCGCAAAGACTGTCACTGTGGTCTGCATGATGGAAAAGTTGTAGTAAGAAGCAATTCCTGATCTGAAAAATTTGCTGTCTGTATAGGCCAGGTAGAAAAAGACTAGGAGAAATGAAAGGGAGAAAAAATACATTCACAGTTATGCTGCCACTACTGGCAGAATCAGACCTCCCATATCCTGCAACAAAAACCCACCATCTCCAGCCAACACTCATCTTTTTGTAAGAATCCAGCATTTCTGGTGCCCAGAGGAATCTTCCTAAAGCCACTCCACTGAAAGCTGGTGGAGTCACAGCAAAGCATGAAACATGCCTGGTATTTCTTCCATCTGCTGGAAAGATAACTGCAGGGAGAAGAGTGAAAAGCAGTGATAAGTGCAATGTTAACTACTGCTAAAAGATAAATCAGATTTATAAGAGATGCTTTCAGCAGCTGAAGTAGCATTGGGACAGCAGCATTTGTTCCCTAAAACAAGGGTGAATTAGTACAGAATTAAGCAGAAAAGAGGGGAGAAAAGCCCTAAATATTAATGAAAACTAATCCATTGATAGTTCTGTACCTTCCAAAGAAACAAAAGTCTTTTTTTTAATGTGCAATTAAGTGCAATTCCTTTACAGTTATGGTGAAGGTCCTTCCTTCCTTCCTTCCTTCCTTCCTTCCTTCCTTCCTTCCTTCCCTCCCTCCCCTCCCCTTCGAAACAACGAGATCTATAACTTCTTTTAATATCATTAACTACTTCTGAAGAGCCTAACATAAGCAGAGGGCTGGCTGTGGTATCATCAGTGCTGCTGCTAGACTCTTCAGAAAATGGGATCCGGGCCCCCAAAGTTTCTTAATTATTTCAGGGACAGGAAAAGTCATCCAAACCCCTTGAGTTTGCCCCATAACTTTCAAATTTTGATGTACTGCTGCCTTCTTGGGGAAATTCTGTATTTACTTCTTATTCCATAGCTTTCCTGGAGATTCACCCAGACATCTCTATGGCATGGCATCTCTATGAGCTGACACCTGCCAGCTCTCAGCTGAGTGGCTCAGACACTGGGCAGACTCCACACAGGTTAATTGCTTGAGTGGCCACTCAGGGCCATTCAGCTTCCCAGGCAGGTTCTGCAGTCCACACTGGCCTCCACCTCTGCTGCTTCAGCAGGAGAAGCTGCACTGCAGGTGTGCCATTCTTACACCTACAGCTGGAAGGGAACTGTGCAGTGGGGGAGTGAACCCACACAGATCCCAGCACCACCAACCACCCACAGCAGTGTCAACATAGCAAGAGTCACCCCACAGACAGGTGGGGTCAGCCTAATTCATCTCCTCTGCACCTCTACTAATATTTCTGTCATTTCAGGGTCAGACACTCTACAGGTGTGTGAGCCCAAAATTACTAGTTTAAAACCACGAAAGCGGGAGGTAAATTTGGTTGTTCTTCTGTGACAATGGTGTTTCCAGAGCGGAAGACTTGTAGACACTGATCCCAAAGTACCACGAGCCTAAGGTCTTCAAAAGAAGTTTTCTCCTGTCAATGTACAACCAACATTCACTTAGAACACAAGCACATTCCAATGTGTTTCCCTCACATAAACTCTTTGGGATATTCATAAGAACTATTTAGAATAAGTATTAGCATGATTTCTGAACCAGTTTTCTGGAGTTTACAAATACCACAGTGTTGACTGTTTACACATTCTGTCTTCTGCTGTCGCTGTAAGCCATGAATGCCAAAGGCCTGGTCACCCAACAAAGGATACACTGGGGAAGTGCCAGGGAAATGAAAAGGTTTTATATTCTTTGCAAGAACATTTGAGTCACTTGGCCTACTAAAGTGTTTGAGGTGCATTCACTGTTGATTGCATTTGTTTTCCAGGCTCACTGCCACTACATTGCAGTGAAAAACTTTGCAGAAACTGTGGAAAAACTCGAGACCAAGGCTGGCATCCAGAAGATTATGAAACATCTCTGTGACCTCTTTGCACTACACGGGATCTTCTCAAATACAGGAGCCTTCTTGCATGATGGATACATATCTGCAGCTCAAATGGACATGGTCACAGCATCCTACCTGGACCTCCTGGCTGTCATTCGGTGAGCTGCTTTGGCAGGACACACACAGCTATTCAGTTTATCTCTCTAATAGATATAAAAGGGTGCTGCTGTACCTATGGCAACATCTCCACAGTCAATTCACCTCATTCAGTTTTTATTTCCATTGCCTGGCAGCACTAGAAATTGATTGAAACATCTACTCAGAGCTCATTTTCATGGCAAAACAGACCCAAGTGTCCAGCTCCTCTGCAATCTCTAAAGTTCTGTAACATGAAATCTTAAATCATAAATGAAGAAGTCATGAACACTTTCTACCATCTGCAGTAGAGTGAAAGCAGGAAAATACATAGTCAGAGCACACTGGCAGGAGGCAGCCACAGCAACCCATCACACATTGCAAAATCTGCTTAAGCTACAGCTAATACAGCCTACTCTGTTGCCATGGCTGAGCTGCAAGTGGTACCCAAACAATCCTGCCTACAGCTACTTCAGATGCATCTGCTCGACAGCATTTATCACCAACTCTATGAATTCTGTGTAAAGGTTTTCACTTACCACAACACTCAGAGGCTTTTTGACAAAGGGTTCAGCTTCCAGTACTCAGTGCTGTTTGCTTAGAACATATTAACTTACAGTGCAGAGGAGTTGCTACTGTATGTAAAATTCTACCTAAGCCACCTGGGGAGAAACAAGAACACACTATAAGCAAGGGCTGAACAGGGCTGAGCCAAACAGCAAGGGTTTTCAGAACAGATAGCACAATCTGAATTAAGTGATAAGTTTAACATAACATTTTCAAAAGCCTAACATGTTCATTGCAATTTCTGTGTTAGTCCACGCCTTGTTAACAGGATTCAAGCCTGGAGTATTTACATATTTACAGCTAGCAGAAAGGATATAACCACTTCCTGGTCTGTACCAAAAACCCAGCCTTTCCCAAACCTCAGACAGCTCTTCCCCAAAAGGATCTGGAAGATGGAAATGCCAACATTTTAGCAAACCACTTTGCATCCTGGTACCTCAGGATATGTGAGGTACAGCCAGCACAACTTCCTACACCCAGGATGATGGAAGGATGAGGAAAAAGAAACCATCTCCTGCTTAGGAGATGCTGCCTGTGCTCTGGCTTTCCATGCTGTCAGATTGGCCCCTGGGGTAGATGGGCCCTTGGATGGGTCAGGGTTGTTTTGCTTTTACAGACATGGATAGAAGAGCTCAACACTTCATGATAAGATAATAGAAATACTGAAAGGTAAATGAAGATTGGAGATCAGCAAAGCAACTTCACATAAATCTAGTAGGAGCCTTATTCCATTTTATAAGACACACATACGGCATAAGAAAAATGAAACAAAGACAAAAACTGAAAGAACAAACTGGCAGAGACTACTGAGAAAAAATCTGGCATGAGATTGAGTCCTGAATTAGGGATGGAGCCCGGGTGATTACAAGACCCTGCAAACACCCACTCAGCAGTGCATACAACTCAGGGCATTAGCAGAACATCACAGAATCACAAAATTATTAGGGTTGAAAGGGACGTCTGGAGATCATCTAGTCCAATCTCCCTGCCAAGGCAGGGTCACCTAGAAATGTCTCTGAGGAATCAGAACATGCAGATTTTCCCCCCCAGCAAAGACAAGAAGGAAAACTAGCACAAGCTTTCCAGGAGAAACCTGGGAAACTCACTTCCAAGTTTATCTTTGATTTATTTTCCCATCTTGCAAAGCAGTAGCCTCTCAGTGACAGGAATGTCACTCCTGTGCTCTGTAGGAAGGACGCTGTGCCACTGGTGGACGCTTTTGACTTCACGGACAAGAGCCTGAACTCGGCGCTCGGCAGCTACGATGGGCAGGTTTACCAGCGGCTCTACGAGTGGGCTCAGAAGTCACCCACCAACCAGGTAGGGATGACTTACAGCTGGGCAACTCCCACAGCAGCCAGGGCAGAAACTGCTTGTCTTCTAACAAAAGCAATACAGATAAGAGACAAGAGGTTTTAATTCCTATTTGTATCACATTGTACAAAATAAGCTAAAATAAAAGTGTGTTTATATATTATGGAACAGCACTAAATGCAGAGTATTTTCTATACATTGATACTTTTACCAGTGTAAAACTTGGGGTTTGAAATATGTTTAACCATAAAAAGTGTTAAACAAGGCAATTTGATCCTTCGTGGTCTTTAGCACTTTGCTTTGTCAATTCATCCATACTGTAGAGTAATGTAAAATTCTGTGTGATGTAAAAATGTATTGCTCTGTTGGAAAACTGATTTGGCCTTAAGTGAGATTTTTACTGTAGTAATCGGTATCCCTTTGAAATTCCACAGCTGAACGCAAAGTTTGCCTTCAGCCAATATTCAAGTCTAAGCCCTGCTTCTGAGGTTAAATAGTATGCTGTCCCCTTTGGGATGAGTGTGGTGTGCTGGTTATGAAGGACAGCACATGTTATAGGGAAAAAGATCTTGCACGTAGTTGAAGTAGCTGGTGTTTGTTGGTTGTTTTTGTTTTTTTTTTAAAGTAGTGCAGCTTTATGTATTTCAGAGATTGTTCTTAAGAAAAAAATTATAGCTTTTCCCTTCTTATTTGCCATTAATTCCCTTCCACATTCTCTTTCTGAACAGATGAGCCCAGCCTACGAGAGGTATTTGAAGCCACTTCTGCACAACACGCTATCAAAATTATGAAGACCATGTTCCAAGTGAAGGGCACAAATTTCCTCCTGTTCTTTGTGCAGCAGTACATTTATGAAGCATCAGTAATGACTAATCAGAATTAATAATCAGTTGCTTACTTGCAGTTACAACAAGTATGAAAGATTCTCAGCCAGCCATTTGCAATTAGACAGATGCCAACAGCGCTGAGTGGTACCTGCTGCTGTGAGACAATCTAGTCAGGAATGGTCCAGGGTTCACTGTTTTCTATCCTGAAGTGTCTTGACAGCATCAAAACTTCTGGCTTTCTTATTCTCTTTCTAAATCCATTATATGATGATTGAGAAAGAAAAACAAAACACCATCACACTGTGAACCCTCTCTCAGTGTGTTTAACTATATAGTGCCTTCAAAAAACCCAAAACAACCAACTTTACTGAAAATCCATGGTGCAATAATGATCCTTTGTTTTTAGGAACAAGTTGTTCTCTTCAATCAGAAAGTATATTAGAAAGTGCATCTGTTTTGATAATTAAAATAGCTCTTGATTTGCTCAGTACTGGAATATTCCTGCCTAATGAAGATGCAGACAAAGCTGATGCCAGCTTCAGTCTGCAGAATTTACCTTCCCATTAATAGAGCTGCTCATTCTGTCTTTCTATAAATCTTGAATAAAGTGTATTATTTAGAATACTGCTTCTCTAATTATTATTCTTCATAATTATGGAAAGGGCAGGCTGATCCAGGCCAGTCATTAATTTGCTCATAAATGAAGTGTTGCAAAGAACATCTTGTGATTATAATTCAATGGCAGTTAACACGGATATTCCTTACCATGTGTTGCAAGAAAGAAACAGCTTTTCCTGAGGTTCATCAGTTCTGTTTCTCTTCCCTCCTTGATAGCAAGAATAAAGCTCACACTGCTGCCTCTTATTACATAAGTCAAAAACCTGCAATGCATGAACAGGAAGAGACAAAATATGACAGAGAAATACCCCCTGAGACAGGCCTTTAGAGCCAGATATGAGATGGAAAGCTCCCACCTACTTGGGACAAGAACTTCATGGGAGAACAGGATCCACTCCACGAAACAGCTACCAACTCCCTTACTCCCAGCTGCAATCAAGTTAGAACATAACCAGAAATTCTATTAATAACTTTGACAAAGGGACCAGGATAAGTAGAAGTGTCTGTATGAAATTGAGTAAAGCCACAGAATTTGAGTGCCTTGACTTGAACATCACCAGAAAAAGCATTCTGCAGTTAGAATTGTATGTATAAAGTCACTACATAAAGTGCTGAGAAACCAGGCAACTCTATTAGCAGCTACAAATATTTAAGCTCTGTGTTCCCTCCATCCCTACCCCTTTAGCTAGTATAAATATTTGCCATCTTTCTATCAATCTAAAGAAGTTTTCAGAACACAAGCTTTGTCTATAATTAAGACATTTGAATCATCTGATTAACATAAAAAAGAACAAATTACGTCATTAAAGGAAGAAATCAGCGCCCTACAAGAACACCCAAACTACTCTGCAGCACAAAAAACCAGAATTTGGGTGGGAGGTTTTTTGTTTGGTTGGGTTTGTTTTTTTTTAAGTATGATAGTTCTAAAACACAAAAGGAAAATACAAAACAGTATTCTGTAATTCACATTTTTATTAGCTTCTTCTGGCAGGCATTACACTTGGGAATAATATTGCACCAGGCATTAAAAATATGAATTCTACCACAGGGACATTTTGCATTTAGAATCCAATATAAATATTTGTAATCATATTTCCATGGCTACAGATAATATTTGGTTGCTTGATTTATATGCATAGAAAGAAACAGTTGTCATAACTGTAAGAAACTGTACTTATCAAGTACTTTTAAAGGGTGGGATTTGTTTTCCTAGAATATTACAATACTGTTTATTGATTTAGAAACTAGTCTACACAATAGCAGCTTCTCCCCAACTGCATTTTAAAATCTTTTTTGTTTCTTGCTCCCAGTGTCATAGCATTAGATGGATTAGAAACCATTTAAACAAGAGGTAATTTTAGCACTTTGAGTCGAGTCAGAGAATTGTGTTAATGACACAAAATACCCTATTGTACTGATTCTTCGGACTCCCTCTTTCAAACAAAAAGGTGTCTTGACTGAACAGGCACATGCACGGTTTTTTTTCTGAACTGCACAAAAGAACAGAGCTGCTAGAGAATGAAACTCCTCCAGTCCTCACTGATAAACAATAAATAGTCGTATAAAAAAAGCCCATATTGTTGCTTTAGTCAAAATCCAGACTCTCTTGGGTTCACTGTCCAATTAAGTTGCTAATTACTGAAGTGGCTCCTGCGGAGTCAGAATCAGTCATCTGTTTTCCGTGCCAGTCTACAGAAAGTCCAGTTGTGTTCCACTGTGTTTTCATTGGCACGCTCGCTCATGTGATGGACTCTGGTGTTCCTGATCGTGAAGCCTTGCTTTGTGATGTACTCCATCAGATGGACTCGGAGCGACACTTCCTGGTGGTAATCACATGGCCCAAAGGTGAAGGACACCTGGCAGTCCCTGGTGTCCATCATGTGCTTATTCCACTTGGTGAAGTGGTTTGAAATGCCTTCCAGTAGTGCATGGACTTTCGTCGTGATGGTGAGCTGCGTGATGATCACAGCCACCGGGTTGGAGTACTTGGAAAGCTTCCGGGTGCTGGACAGCTCCACCACCTCCTCAAAGGTATCCACGGGATACAGTGGCTTGGGGTCATTAAGACACTGAATTAAGGGTTCAATCTGATAGAAGTCCGCCTCCTTCCGGAGCAGGTCAAACTCCTTGAAGTCCAGTGGCAAAGTGAGTTCTGAGGTCCTTAAAAAGTTAAGAACATAACGGAAAAGTGGTCCATCTCTGTCAATAAAGTAATTGCCCTGAGAGTCCCTGGCAGTGGGGAAGTCTCCCCTGAACATGGCCCCGAGCATTGAGTCAGGATATCTCGTTAGAGTTGTGAGGGAGGTCGTATACATGTGTCCACCCACATTTAGCGTGACTGGATCAGTCATCTAGAAAGAGAGAAATTGCAGAGTTTATCAAGCCCCAACAAGAAGATTCGATCACCTCACTGACACACACGGCAAATACTGCTGGAAAACTGGGGGGAATCACACTTGTCTCGTTCAACGCCTCTAGGGGCTGCACAAACCTGAACAAATCCAAGCCACCTGGCAACAAGGCACAACTGGCAACCAGACAGGATGATACTTAGCATGCAGAACGCACATTTCCAGAATGCTTTAGAAATCTTAACAACTGAGCTACTGTCACAACAGCAAGTTTAGCATTTGGGCAGCAAGTTTTTTCCTATTCTACAGATGGGGAAATGAGAACAGAGAAATTTCCTGAAGAACAAGTTACTTAGAATGAGGCCCAGCAATGTTCTTTACTTTCACAATCTGTCTCTCATTCTAGAACAAAACCAAAAAAAAGGAAAGAAAAAAATCAGCCAAACAAACGTTAAGCCTCTTTTTGTCCCTCAAAAGAGGAAGACAATGCAGGTTTAAACACAGGACCAAGAGCTCACAATCAAAATAATCCATTACTTTGGCTCACAGGCTTCATTAAAACAGGCAAGGGGAAAAAAGAACTTTCAGCTTGTAAGTCTAAAAAGAAATATTTATTAACAAATTAGCGTGCTGCATAGAAGTGGGGGGCAGAGAACAAACCAGTCTGCATCAGATTCCAGATAGCACATGAGGAAGCAAGAGAGAAAGGAACATAAATTCCATCTGGCCACCAACTCTAACAACCAGGACTGCAGCCAGCCAGAGAAAAGAGACATATGCATGGCAGCAGAACGAGAAGGGGAGAAAAATAAGATGTGCTTGTCTAGTTTGAGACAAGGTTTACAAGGAAAAATACTTTTCTCAGTAAATAAAATTGCAAAGTCCTTAAAATGATAAGCAGAAAGCACAAACTATTTTCAGCCTTTGTGTTAAGAAAATGGTAACAGTGAGCTCAAGGCATCAGTTCAGTCCTGGCTGATTGTCCCTCGGAAACGCAAACCTGGGCACTCCCCACAAACTGCACAGGAGGTGCAGCACTCCAGGGAAGGTGAGTAAGCTGTTGTAAAGCTGTTTTAACAGGCATAGTGTCCCCCCCTCTCATGACTGAAGGTCTGGATCTACAGAAGGCAGATCTGGAAGGATTCTTGCTGCAAGACCTTGGAAGCCCAGTTGTAGTGCACAGCACACACTTGCACTCACCATATATCCCCAGTCTCCATTATCCATCTGTTCAAGTGCTTGAACTGTGGTATTCCAAGTTTAACAGAAGGCTGCTGAAAGGATACGCAATTCCCCTCCTCTTATCTCCCTGCAGGAAAAAGCACACACAAACACAGAACAAAACAGGGCAGACCATCAGTACCTACCAGAACACCAAGGGGAATGCTTTCCAATCAAAGGCAGGCTCTCTGCCAGGAAAGCATTCAGCTACCAAGTCACATTAGCAGGAGAATCTGCAAACCCACTTTTCCCTCCTTCTCCCATCACATTACCCCCAGGACTGTCTCTGGAGCACACATAACCACTCCACCGGTTGCCTGAACATCCCAGTTTTCTTGAATAACAAGCAATGTGCCTCTGAGGGTAACACACGTTCATAAGCAACCTTTCACCTGGGAAACTGCGAGTACTTTGAAACACAGTTTAAAAAGTTTATTTAACCACCTCTGAGGTCACACGTGATCCATTAATTTTAGTCAACATTCCCATGCTCCAGTTTCAAACTGCTCAGAAGAATAAATAAAGCATGAAAGTCAATGAACACTAAGAAGAAAAAAAACTCTCACTGCAGAATTAATAATTCAGTAGTGGAGAACTGCAACTGATAGCAAAAACATTAATCTACAAACGAAGAGTATGAATGGACTTCCCAGACACCTACTCTCAAAAGCAATCTCTGCAGGGACAAGCCAGAGGACATCTAACATGTTGTCAACACATTCCAACAAGAGCAATTTGAGAAGAGATTCATGCTGTGACTTCCCAGAAGATGCTGAACTGTTGACTTGCATAACAAGGGGACTGTCCACGAGAGGACAAGGCAAATCCACAGCCGGGTTGCGCAGCTCGGGGAAGGGGGAAGTGAATGACCTCAGACACCAGTGTTGATTTGCCAAAGGTGGCCTGTCAACCGTGTCAAGTGATGGAAGGACAGGGAAGCCAGTCCTCAGTAAGCCTTTATCCCTACCCAGAGCCTGCCTCTCTGCTAGAATTGCTGAAAATTTAGGTCAGCCTGTTTTAAGTAGGGTAGAGCTTCTCAGCTTTGTTTATTTTTACATCTTAAAAGACCACACAGTTCCCAAGACTTCTGGTCCCATCCTCTTTACTAACAAACTTCAACATACAGCCACCCAGCTAAAGCAGCACAAAGATTTAGCCAAGCCAGAGCCCCACATTCCACAACGACTGAATGCTCACAGTTAACTCCCAACCAAAAAAGATAACTTGCCCTTCTCATTCCTAGGAAATTAGGTTGGTTTCATTCACCACAGAACAAGGCAGCACATCCCACCTCTCTGTGCCCTGCTGCCCTGCTCAAATCCACAGCCTGGGCAAAACAGTGTCCAGCAGCTCAGGTCTTTGGGACCCAGCAGCACAAGCACAGCCCCAGCTGCATCTCAGGTGGATTGAAGAGTTAAAAAAACCAAAATCAATGTATGAAAATAGTGAGGTCAGACAACAGAAGACTAAGGAATACTAAGGTACAGAACAAGTCATACCAGGATCCTATTTTTCCAAATTAGAGACAGAGCATGCCTCAAGAGAGTACATTAAAGCACATCCCCCGACAGCAGATAAACCTGGAACACCAGCTCTTTTGCCAACCTCTGTAATTATTTTTTTAGCTGCTCACAAATCAAGAAGTGAATTCTTTCAGGGTTTTGTTGTTTGGGTTTTTTTCTTTTGTTTTGTTTTTTTTGGGGGGGTTAGGGTGGGGATGGTTCTGGGTTTGGTGGGTTTTTTGTTTGCTTGGTTTGGTTTTGTTTTTTGGACTTTTGGGGTTTTTTGGGAATTGTCACTCAAGTACAGTTTGTAAACTTTTAGCAATAGACCAGACCTTTTAAATTCCAGCACCTGAAGGTGTTATTCTGGTCAAGTACAAGACATGCAGATGCATTAAAACCATATGAGAATGGTACAGGTTTCTGATACTCACTTGAAAGTGAAATGATGCAGCTGGCCAGAAACCTCGCCAGTAATCATGACAGAGGAGATCTGCAGTCTTAATAAAATTAACTCGAATTACACATCCAGAATATTTTGAAGACAGAGATGTCCATCAGTGTTATTTTAACTGGTGAACATGATGTTATTTTGGTCAGCATGTAAGTCCAGTACAGATGAATCAAGACTTCATCAGGGAAAGAAAGAGATGGCACAGCAAGCCTGTGCAAAGCCATGATTTAATCTTTGATCACAGCGGAGTGAATAATTTACAAGAGCAATTATATGAAACAAACCTAGCCCTCAACATAGAAGAGGCATGGAGAAATCTCTGTGACCTTTGTGTAAGGACCCAGAACCACAAGGCACACACAGACCTCCCTGGCAAACCAGTGCTGGAGAGAGATGTGCCACATGAAAGGATGAGACCAGGAGGCCATGCTGAAATGCCCAAGTGTGATCCCAACTATTCACTACTTCCCTCATCAGCCTGGGAGCTCTGAATTTCTACACGACTTCACAGGTGAAAGTAGCTTAGTTTGGGTGCAACCTGAGCTAAGGACCTGCCAACCACATCACAGCAAGGCTGAGGATGGGTGCCTTTCATGACACATGCCCTTTCAATGATGCTTGAAATCCTCCTGAATGGAATACAGGGATCATCAGTGGGGGTGGGCAGACACTCCATCCATCCCCCAGCACAGGCAGCCTCAAGCCAGCTCTGTCCTTGTGTCACACACCAATGGACTGCATGCAGGGACAGACTTGCCAACGCAGCTACTCCTGTCCAGACAGCAAATTACAGACAGCACACAGTCGTATCCCAAGGCAGCCTATGTCTGATAACAAAAAAAAATAATTAAAGTGAAATTCAGTCAGACAAATTGCTGACACAGTTAAGCCAAACAGGATGTCCATCTCTGGTGGGAGCAGAAGTGCACGGATGTGTCAAACCACAGTCCTGCTGTCGTGACACTGCTCTGCGTGCAGGGAGAAGACACAGCACTGACACGGTCACTGGGGCTCCTGCCACAGCCCAGCACAGCCAGAACTGGAATGGGAAGCAAGAAAAGCACTCAAGTCATCACTTTATACTCGACACACCAAACTGGATACCTGCATTTTATAAAACACTCACTCTTATTTCATATGTTATGACTCAGAGGATTACAAGGCTGTTTATCAGCAACACTGCTGCAACAGGTAGTGCCACTAACTCCAGCAGGGCTTCTGCCAGAACAGAGCTGCAAACCAGTTTGCAAGCTGAAATTCAAAGAGAGCATTTAAGAGTCAGATGAACGTCTGCATCTGTGAAAACACACACAGACACACACAGACACACACACACATGCTCAGGCCAGGACAGGGGATGCCAGCAGCACTGCCAGCCATTTGCACTGCTGGGACTACAGGCTACCACCACTCCTGGAGAGACCTGTGTAACATGCAATTACTCAAAGGAGGAGCAGAAATACACCCAGCCGTTGTAAGTCAAGAGGCACAGACCACCTGATTTGCTCTGAATGTTCTCCATCTAGTTTTTCAAACAAAAGAATTATGAGATTTATTTGTGGCAATAGTTTTTCATGGGCAGTTTGGTATCAATAGTACAGCACAGGCTGTTTAACCTCAAGAGTTACCTTTGATTCCTACGTCAATAGAGAGATGGAAGGAATTCTAGCAGAAGCAACTTAAAAATGAAAAAGAGCAAGGTAAGACTCCAACATACACTTGGCATTTCAACTACTCACCCTCTTTGTGAGCTCCCTGCCTCTCACACTTAGATCTCAAAAGATGAGAAGAAACTCCATCCCCCAGCACAGTTATGCTGTACAGGGACAAACTCTCTCTTTCCCAGCCAGTTAGAACATTTGAAAGGCAAGTTCTTACTGTAAGTTATTGGTGACTCACCTGAACTGACAAACACTGAGCAGCACCAGTGCTGACTGTTCTTCACCAAATTACAGCGAGCTGACAGTCTGCAGAGCAGCCCCTGAGTTCCAGCTCTGTGCCACCCTAACCAGGGGAGTGAGGAGGAGGAGCGTTCTCCAGACAACCAGTTACCAAATCTCCTGGCAATTCAGCAGATCAGCTTCACTAAAGAAAGCGCCTACCACCTTCTACACATGTCAAGTTTATCATGACTAATGCAGTTTATTAAAAGTTAACTTAGTTCTTCCTTTTCTTGAGTTGTTTTTTACTAATACTCACTCTTTACCTCAGGCAGGATGGAAAAACGCTCACACCAGCCACTCAACATTTTCACTTCCTTATGTTTAATTGCTTCACTATGAATTCCAAGCTCCTGAAGTTTCCATCCCTCCTCCAAAGAGCTCTATGACATCCTAAGTCCCAATTCCGAACCTTTATTTCAATTGCTTCTTGTTGGAAGAGCCAACATCTCAGTATCACTTTGGCCCTCCTATAAGAGACCCAAAGGAGAACTCTAATATCCACCCTGGTCCTGCTGACGCAACCCAGGGCATTCAGGCTTCCATGACCTGTGATAATAATTGGGGTTTATCCATGCACTTTGCTTCTGTTATATTAACCATTCTTTTTCCAATGAGGAAACATCTCTCTCTGAACAGTCTTGGCAGCGGGCAGGTGTCAGAAACACCAAGTCTCTCTGCACACTCTGATGGGGCTTAGCACACACGCGGACCAAGGAGTGACAGCAACATGGGACAGAAAACCCCTCTGAAAGCCCAGAGTGGGGTCCAGGGCTTCAGCAGGAGTCGGGAAGTGCCCGTTTTCATCCCAGAGGAGCCAATGAGATTGTGGTAAAAGAACTCTCCCCCCGGATCGCAGTGATTCAGCAAAGATTCTGAGAATGAACCCGTTCTGCCTCTCTCCCCGCAAGTGACCCAAGAGTCCACGGCCTCACCCCACCCCAACAGAGAGTCGCAGCTCTGCCTCCTCTCCCCGTGGGGCAGCAGGACCCGCTCCCCTCCCCGCCCGGAGCAAAGCCCACGGGTCCCAGACGCTCCCTGCCAGAAATCACCGCCGGGCACCGCAGCTCCCTCCCGGGCATCCCCAC
>VXBB01007623.1:2297-41681 GCA_013399915.1 Illadopsis cleaveri | reverse complement strand
CCGCCATACAGGTAGCGGGGAGGGCTGCCCCCGGAGAGGGAAGGGTCCGGCCCCGGGGCGGGCGGGCGGTGAGGTGACTTCGTTCCCGGTCTGAGGTGACTCCCGGCACGTGGGGAGCGTGCCCCCGCCCAGCCCGCCTGCCGCTGTCTCGCAGGTGACGGTGCGGGACGCGCTGAACCAGGCGCTGGATGAGGAGCTGGAGCGGGACGAGCGCGTCTTCCTGCTGGGCGAGGAGGTGGCACAGTACGATGGTGCCTACAAGGTATGTGGGAGACGTTAGTGGCCCAGGAAAGGGCTTCAGGCGGGCCCTGACTCCTTTCTCCTGCCCTGCAGATATCCAGGGGTCTCTGGAAGAAGTACGGGGACAAAAGGGTGATCGACACCCCGATATCTGAGGTAAGGCTGCCCTGTCTCCTGCCCTGGTGATCCCTCCTCCATCAGCTGCTCCCTGGTTCTTATTCCTTGGTTTCCTTCTCTTTCAGATGGGCTTTGCAGGAATCGCTGTTGGTGCTGCTATGGTTTGTACATTTGCATTCCTCTAATTCCGATTTTAAAAACTAAACCATTTTTGTGTAAAAAACCATACCTCCATATTTTTACGTAAGAAATATATTTTGACACATTTAACAGGCAGGGTTGAGACCCGTGTGCGAATTCATGACATTCAACTTCTCCATGCAAGCAATCGATCAGGTCATCAACTCTGCTGCCAAGACGTGTTACATGTCTGCAGGATCCATCGCCGTTCCCATCGTGTTCCGGGGTCCCAACGGCGCCTCGGCGGGCGTGGCTGCCCAGCACTCGCAGTGCTTCGCAGCCTGGTACGGACACTGCCCCGGCCTCAAAGTCGTCAGCCCCTGGAGCGCAGAGGATGCCAAGGGGCTGCTCAAGGCAGCAATCCGCGATGACAATCCAGGTGAGCACACGCGGGTCCTAGCGGTACGTGGCACTCGATCCTAAGGGATGTCTGTTTACCCCACAGAAGCAAAGATTGGTTAAACCCTAAAGCGCCCAGGGTTGGTTTGCTGCCGTTTTAGGGTACGTAAAAAGGCACGGAGGGATTTGTGCTTTTCATAACAGTCCCCTGGTATGCTAACAGTAGAGTGATTTTGTGCTGCTGCTGGGTGCAGTTTTAGTGCTAGTTTGGTATCAACCAGGAAACCTGGAAGCATTTATAAATCTATCATAAAGAGATTTTAAAGGGTGAAGATCAGTTAGGAGTCATCCCTGCATATATAATGCCTATGTAACTCAATTTTACAGATCATGAAATTCAAATGATAAATTCAGCATGTCGTTATTGAAGAGCAGGGCAACCTTTCTCTTCATTTTTCACAAACAGTAATCAAAAATATGAGACCTTTCTAAAACTAGCGATTGTACTGTCAGGTACTGAAAGTAAAATACCTAACCTCATTTCACAGTAGTTGCAGAAGTTTTTTAAATAATTCACTATTGAAGTAAAGACCTAGATTTACTTTTTTAAAAATTGCTTCTGCAAACATAGTCCTCACTCCCTTGTTGCCTGGATAGGTTTACTGTCTTGAGCTGCAGGACCATTAACAGTCAGTGCAGGGCTGTGCCTGCAGATGTACACACTAATCCAAGTATGTTTCCTTCTAGTTGTGATGCTGGAAAGTGAATTACTGTATGGTGTTCCCTTTGAAATGTCTGAACAGGCACAGTCAAAGGAATTCGTTGTTCCCATTGGAAAAGCTAAAATAGAAAAGCCAGGTAAGCTGCAAATACATTTGTTTCCTTATTAACTGACATGCTTGGAGACTTTTCTTAACCTCTTATATTCAGGGTACTGCTATCACAGGGCACAGAAAACTATTTCAAATGTTAAGTGTTCAAATGTTCTTTTATCCAGTAGTGTGGTTTCATGTTCTGTTGCCTTTACAAGGAAATATCACCTGATTGTCCATATCTCAGCTTAAACTATACCTTCTAAAGGATTCCATAAAGGATTTGTTCTGTAGTATAGAGATTGGGTAGGTGATGGCTGAAACAGTTTTTTCCTCACCTAAGTATGTAATTTTGGTCAAAAAAGCAAAAAGAGATCATTGTAGTGTTTCAGCCCACTTGTTCATAATTTACCTCTGAACTATATGAATGTTTGAATAGGATAATCTGAAAACTGTATTAAATACCTCTTCAGTTCCCCGAATTCAAGAGTAAAATTTGTGTCTTAACATGGTCCTTGCTCTCTTCATACTATGTCTGGGCTCAGTATTTCAAATAAACCTAAGAACCTTAAATTTGCAAGTGAATCCTAATGCTGCCTTGAGAGGAGCCCGAGGTCTAGAAAAAAAGCTTTAAATCTCAAGAGATTTTTTTCTAACACTTGTTTCTGTTCTAGGAACTCATGTTACATTAGTTGCACACTCAAGACCTGTTGGCCATTGTATGGAAGCAGCTGCTGTACTTTCTAAAGAAGGTGTAGAGTGTGAGGTGAGTGGGGTTTGGGTTACTTTTCTCTTTCCCTGAATTGGGGGAAAAAAGTAACATCTTCTTCAAGTTCTGCAAAACTTCAGTGTATTAATTACAAGGGTCTTATTACTTGCAAGTGCCTTAACAGTCTGTGCCTTTCACGTTTCTGAGTTAGAAATTTTATTAAGTCTTGGAGTCAGAACAGCTGAAAGTGCTGCAGGGCCCTGTAGCCAAACAGTGGTGACTGACAGGCTCAGATCACACCAAGGCTCACTCTCCCCTTTCCCCAGGTCATAAACCTGCGAACCATCCGACCCATGGACATCGAAACGGTGGAGGCCAGCGTGGTCAAGACAAACCATCTGGTAACTGTAGAAGGAGGTTGGCCCCAGTTTGGAGTGGGAGCTGAAATCTGTGCCAGGATCATGGAAGGTACTGAGTTGCACAGTATATTGATCTCATTCCCTACTCTAAATCCTGATTATTCTTAATTAAGCCAGGCAAAGGCAGAGTTAGAGGTTACATCAGATGAGCTGGAGCTGTCTTGCTCTAGAGATTTTCACAGGGTGAATGACCAAACCCCAGAGTGCATGAACACAAACAAGCCAGAATACTACTCTCTGGAATATTAGAGCTACAGGAACAAAATTGTTTAAATAGAGTAAGATTCAGAAATTGAATCATGACAAAACCGTGGTACTTGGCAGGCTGACACTGTCTTCTGTTTCAGGACCTGCCTTTAACTACTTGGATGCTCCAGCTGTGCGTGTCACCGGTGCCGATGTCCCCATGCCTTATGCAAAAATCTTAGAGGATAACAGCATACCTCAAGTGAAGGATATAGTATTTGCAGTGAAAAAAGCTTTGAATATATAAGTTGTAAATACATGTTTTAAAATCCTGCTTTACAAGGCATTGTTGGTGTTGGGCACGTTGTACACATAATTTCTGTTGTATAAGCTCCATGGTCTTTTGTACAGTGGGGAAAGTATAGTGACCTCCCAAAATATTTATATGGGGTTACCCCCCAAGCCACACTTCCTATATGCAACAATGTGATAATGCTTGTTTGTTCAACAGTACAGCTGGGTTAGTGCTACTGTTTGTGAAGAAACCCTGCTCTAAATTCAAAGTGAGGAAAAAATCCTCCATTTTTGGCTGGCTTCTACGTACCAGAGGAGCTGTCCTGAACCTGCTGTAGCAGTGATTGAATGCAGAGCTGCAAAGAGCAAGAGCAGGCCCTGAAGGCTGTACAGCTGCAAGAGCCTGTGGTTGCAAGGCTCATGAAAGAGGAATGATCAGGCTGATCATGTGAAGCCCAGCCTATGAGTGCAGCACTTCAGTGCAGCTCTGAGCAGAGGCTGTGGCAGCCCATTGGCTGGGTTAAGAGATGGTGGCTGTGTCTGGTTTGAAGAGCATTCTGCACATGCAGAAGGGCTTCTGTACAAGAGCTGAAATAAAGATCCTCAACCTTTCCAGTATATGATGGGAAACAATATCTAATTTTTCTTTACTAGCTGCCACATAACAGTGATTAAAAAAAAAAGTGCCCAGATGCTTTGCTTTTACTCTTCAAGTTTTTTGTGGTTTCATTTTTTTGAACTCCCTACCTGGGCTGCAACAGCACACTCTTACTATAGTTCTTACAGTGCAAAATGAGTTGGTTTATTCAGCTGCACTGAGCCTAAGCAGCAGCTGTGTGGATTGTGTGTGAAGAGCTGGGACACATTCAGAGCAGCCTTTTGGAGATCACTGCATCCAAGGGAGCTCTGCCAGGCCTCCCTCAGCAGCTTCTGGGACAGAGGGAAAGCTCCTTGAGGAGCCTGTGCAGCAGGGTCTGCTCTGCACCTCAGGTGAATGGGGGAGAGGAGGTACCTCTGCAAGCAGACAGAAGAGCTTGGGTACTGTTCCTGAAGAGCCAGGAATACTTCCCAGGGTATTTCCTTTAGCAGAGATGCTGTTCAGTTCTTGGGAAGTCTGGCTTGGAGGTTGAATCCCACCTGAACATACCCACCACATGCTGCTGAAGGAATTCCATTAACATTTTAATAAAAATGACTGAATATCACAGGTTACATGAAACTTTGTACAGACATTCTCTGCATAGTAACAAACACTGATGTACTTGAATTTTAAAAAATGGATTATCTATAATCCTTTAAAGTGCAATTTGTTTAAGGTTTTAAATCAAAAAGGATCTTTCAATAAAGTTTAAATGGTAGAATTAACTTGAAGTAACTTTTCATTTAATTAAATCAACAATAACATCCCAGTGCCCTATAACCTCCCACTTCAACTGCTTCCTCATTTAAAAACACTTTCCCCTACAGTTGCAGGTAGGATGTGCATTTAAACAAGCTTAATGAGACAGCATTTTAACTCCACCAGCAAACATGGTGGGAAAAAGATTTAATTCTCCAGTTCCCTCACCTGTGCAGTATGCTTTAAGGGTTGGATTATGTAAAACAAACTTGTTGACTCCATGCAGCAAGAATTAAGATGAGTTACAAGTGCATGAAAAGAGTTGAAAACCAGAGCAGACTAAAACTACATTCCTGCAATTTGAAAAAAGGGGTGGAATGGAGCTAGGAAAAATGCATTCATTCACCATCATCATGGTCATTCCTATTTTAGATTTTTTTTTATTCAGCTATATAGAAGTTGCTGTAGCCCTGAAACTGTAGCTAGAGAACACGGTTCTTGCAGCCAAGTAAAGACCAGAATACTTATCCCAGCACGGCAAAGCAACTCGGGCAGGGCAGTGCTGCTGCTCAGGAAAGCTGGAACCGGGGACAAGGGAGCTGCAGCTGCTCTGTGCTGGTGGGTCAGTTGCTGGTCAGGACGGTCAGCACAGGAGGGGGAGAGGGAATTGAATCCTGGAGTGACCAGTGGCCTCAGCTGATCCTGGGAGCACTGTAGTCGCACGTCTGTGTTTTCTTCAGAGTTCCTTTCTGAAAGTTTTGAATGGAGCTGAGCAAGGCTCCTCGGCTTGCGCTGACGTCGGGCCGCGCCGTCGGCACCTCTGTGCTCGGGGGAGGAGCTGCTGGTGGCAGGGGCGGTGGGGGCGGTGCTGGGGGTATGGACGATGCTCCTGAGAATTGGGGAGAGAGACGGAGTTTGATTATGCCAGGGATGTCCTGCCACAGAGGCCTGCAGCTGCTTGGCTGGACTTGGTCAGTCCTGCACTAGTCACGTCATCCCTTGAATGCCAGTGGAGTGTGAAGAACAGAACAGATGGAAAATGCCAAAGTGATCAAATCCCTCTATCTGCAGGTGAGTCATGTCATCTGAGATACCTCTGAAATGAAGCCTGAAGAGCCTCAGGACTCAGATGCAAAACGTGACTCTCATGTGATCTTGCACCAAGGAAAATAGAGATCACTTAACGGGACTTCCCAGATTCAGTTTCTCCTATTTGTCCCTAGTGAGGCAGTTTGCTCTTTGGGACATGAACAGTAACAAAGACTGGAAGCAAATTTTACTACCTGTTCTTACTTATGTAACTCACTTTACATTCCTATGAATGAAGGACCACATCACTGTAGTATCTATGACGACCATTTTGCTTGGCCAGATTATACTTCATTTTTAAAGTACTAACTGCAGATAGAGTTTTCTGGAAGTGTTTTACACTTCCAAAGGTCTGTTTGACTTTCTCCAAATATGTTGTAACAAATGGTTGTTTTGACAGACTGAATGAATCACAACTGTCACACACACCACCAGCCTGCCTCTCCTGTCCCACCAGCCACCTTTGTACTCTGTCCCTTGCTCTCTAGACCAGCCACATCCATTTTGTGCATCTCATCCAACCTCAGCCTCCACATCCTGACTCCCTGGGAAGCCAGAGCTCACAGTGGAATATGCAGTGAGGGCCTGCATGGAGCTGTTTTCTGGCAGTTCAGATCCAGGCAAGTGGCCTCATCTGCCCCAGGCACTCTCCCAAGCACTCTGATCTTGTGCAGCTCTGCTGCTGCACATTGCACCATCATTGCTACACAAGTCAAATAATAATGGGCCTATCTTGTCTCATATTCTGGAAGGAGCAGGAGCATAATGATTAATATCCTGGAACTACTCAGCAGTGAATTTCAACTCTATCATCTAGATCATGAGTTATGCCATAGGAAGACTGAAGAGACAAATGGCACCTATTAACACTTGCTTCCAGTAGCTGTGACCTACAAAGAGGAATATACTGGTAAGTGGCAAGAACTGTGATACTGGGCAAGGTAAAAAAACATTAAGGCAACCAAGAGACTGTTGTTCCTGAAGTAGAACTGCTTGCTAGAAGTGAACAAATATCAAGTAATTATGTAACATCATGCCATTCAGACTCAAAACGGATTTGATGAAGGATAAAGCTCAACTACAGAAAAAAAGCAGACAAAAGTTCTCTATGCTCCATCTGTCTCAGTTCCTCATCAACAATTGTTTTTAGACTAACAACAGTAAAAACAG
The DNA here is from genome assembly GCA_013399915.1 of Illadopsis cleaveri. NCBI lineage: Eukaryota > Metazoa > Chordata > Aves > Passeriformes > Timaliidae > Illadopsis > Illadopsis cleaveri. The sequence continues at coordinate 34,787 of VXBB01007623.1, read as the reverse complement.
AAGTGCTGTTATTAAAACAAGCAGCTATACTAGATGAAAGACATAATTCAAAACTCCCTCATTTTCTATCTGTACCAGTCTTTGAAAAAAGACTTTTCCCATATGAGAGAAAGCTCAAAATGCAGAGTATTCACATAAAGCCAGTGTACATTAGTACGTGCTGTGACTGTAGCACTTACAGCTCTTCAGGAGAAATTCTCATTGGCATGAAAGCCTTCCGTGACAACAAAGCATTGAAGTACACATTGAGCTCATCTTCACACTCTCCCCTTTCAGAGGAAACACTCAAGTCCTAATAGAATACCAGAGATCAACTGAAACAATTTAACCTGCCTGTTGCCTGTGGATCAACTGCTTTCTGAAGTAACCAAAACTTTACACAATGGCAGCACAAACTGAAAGAAATTGCATACTGGGGCCTTCTAACTTATCCAAATCTGCTTTTTACACTTGCCAAAGATGTACATCAGTTTACTATTAGAAATACTGAAAAATCATTCCCAACATTAGAATCCTGTGTCTCTTGTGGATGGACTGCAAGGAAAGAAAAACTTGGCACTTGGCCAAAGGAAGAACAAGACCAAGAACATCCAAGTACCCATTTAGTGGTTGAAGTGGTCAGAGCAGGACCCTGCAGGACTGGTGCACCAACCTACCCCCAAACAGATCACATAAACTGCTGTAAAAGCACCAAGAGCAGCTAATCACAAAAGAAATGGCTTCAAAGAGATGCAAGAACTTCAGAGAACAAAGACAAGACTTTTATCTGGAATTGCAAGGTGAAGCTGAAAGAGACTATGCAAGTAGTTGTACAAGATGCAACAGGGAATGACCAGGAAAGCAGTGGCCAGGGAATACAAATACAATGGTAACACATGTGGTGAAAGAAGGCACACGTTTGACACATGGAGGGCAAAAAAGACACAAAATGCTTGGATCACTAAGTATTAGTAGGCCAAGATTCTATGTGTTATCTTCAAATTTTGGTCTGGTTATTTTACAAGAGTAGAAAAGACAGGGAATTAGGGGCAGAGATCACCTTTTTCCCTGGAAAATTGTTAAATTCCTCAGGACTCACTATTATTGAAATTGAGCTGCTGGCAACATCATGTAGTTAAACTCTTGGGAAACTGATAACAAAGAATTATGCTCTTACACTTGAGCTCCACTTTAAGACATAAATACACACAGGGGTCAGAATGGTATCTGACTAGCTATGAGCATTATATATTGCTCCTCTTAATTAAGAGCATGATTCAAAAATCTTCTAATTCATTCACTTCAGTTAGGCAATCAACACCAAGCTGTCCTTCCCTTCTTGACACAAGTGGTCCAAAAGAAATCTCAGTTCCCACACATGCATTCACATACATTTACATCTAGAGATGAAATTGTTCTGCCCTACAGTGAAATATTTTCCTGTATTTACTAGAAAAAACATTTGAGACAAGTGCTTAGCTATCATTAGGCCCTTCCAATACATATGACGAAGGATGCTGCCTGCAAACACACATTTTATTCATTCGTGCAGTTGTAAGAATAAAACACTCAAACAAGAACTTACCAAGGGTTTTTACAGGGACATTTTTGTTAAAAGAGTGTGTTAAAAGGAATAGGAAGTAAATCAGATGCTGTAAACTTGATGCCTGAATTGAAACAAAAACTTAATTATGAATTTAAAGTGACAGCAATTGTGCAAACAGCATTAAATACTTGGCTGAGAATGGGATGTGAACAAAGAAAATAATTTTAGTGACAGTTTTTAAAGATGCTGTATTTCATTACAATAATCTGTAAAAACATTCAGATTTTTTTCTTCTATTCCCTCCCAATACCAAGCAACTTCAAGATTTGCATCCAACTTCCCCATTCAGAAACAGAGCATCTTTAAAGAGATAAATCAGCATTAGCTTACTTTTCCGAAAATTCACGTTCAAAATGATGCATGCTCTATTGAAGACAGCAGAGAAAGAGAGAGGACACAAGTTAATCATCCAGTTCTCGTGTCAAAGTAAGAAAAACAGATACTGTTAGCTGAAAAGTTAGTACAGAAGTCAATACATTCTTACTCACTGACAAATACAAGGACAGCAGATTGACTATTTCATATTACATTTATAATGCTTCATTCAGTTCTGAAAAATGAACCACAATTTTCCATGCTCTAAGCATTATTATACTTGATCAACAAATACAACACACATGCTTTCAGTGCACATGCCATAATTCAGGCTTTACGGGATTAAAGTGCATTTAGAGAGGTTTAGCAAGAAATCTGCAGGAAGATTAGCCACAGAAGACGAAATAATCTGTGTTCAAGAAACACTACCTGCTGTATTAACACCTGTATTCACACTTATGGGTCAGAGACACTCAGGAAAAGCACTTCCTAAAGCATTCCAACTGTTTTACAGGAAGGTGAGGGGCAGGAGAGATGCACCATATGGGTGCCAATGAAACATATGTCATAATGAAGGATTCAGAACAACTGGCACAGAAAAACATTGTTAAGTACAATCATTCCACTATTCCTGCAGGGAAGTCCAGAGAAGCAAAAGTGACATCCTCCAAATTTTTCTCTGTTGAAAGAGATCTTGCTCTATCTTACAGGCTTACTTGGTTTAGAAAATATTCAGTGAAATTTTAAATAACCCATACCACACTGTATTGCATGCCTTCTGACCCCAGCCACTGCTCACAGCCACAAAGAAAATGAACAGATTTTCACAGCAGAAGCAAAGAATTGTGGGGGAAAAAAAGAATCACATTGGAAGAATGTCAGAAACACAGGATGCTACATTAGAGTCACTTGCATGATCTAACAATGTATTTCAAATGTTATGTAGCCAAGTACCTGCAACACCACCAGTCCAAAACATTCTCACCAATGAGAACAGCTCATGAGAGCCAACGCCTCCAGAAGGCACCTTTCCCCTCAGAGCAGGCCATGCTCTCAGTCCCACAGCTGCAGCTGCCATGAGACAGTGGAAGCCAACCATTGTTTATTCCTTAGTCTGTTTTCCATCGACTCTCCCAAGCACTCTGCTGCAAGCCAAGCCTCACAAGGCCTTTGTTCAGAGACAAAGCACCTCTCAACATGTGAGAAACCCCCTGAATGAGGTTCCTTCCCCTTTGGTCAGTGTCTCTTCACACCCCTACACTCTATAAATGACTATTCACAGGCCAGGATAGAGCAAAAGCTTCTCTTGAGGGCACTTTTCCTCCTCAGCCTTAGTTTTGTCATGGTATTGTATCAGCAGGACGCTTTGAGATGCCCCAGTTCTAACACAGCCATACCAAATCAGACAGACAGACTGAAAGCCTCAATGCCTTTTTGAGAATCATCTCACCACACTGACACCCATGAACAATTTTGGTATAGAGGTAAATATCCTTAGTAAGTACAAGGAAATCAGAAGAGAGAAATGCAAGCTACAGATGCATCACTTGTCACAAATAAAGTCCTACCATGGGACCAGTGTGCCTTTCCTCAAGGCAGCAATAGCATACTTGCTTAGAACAGCTAAAACTACAACACTACTGGTGGAAAAAAAATCTAGTTTTCTCTCAGAATTAATATCTGAAATATCTTCTATGAATTCTACTCGCAAAAGCATTCCTGAAAATGTGACACTTGGCTTTACACCTCATAAACAGCATCCAAGCCATGGGCTCACTAACACACTGGCCAGTGTGGGGACAGGCAGGGCCACAAGCACCATGTCAGACACGGCTGATCCCCACAAGTCATCAGGAGCACACTGGCACAACATGACCAACAAACACACTGTGACAATATGGTTAGAACTGAGACAAGTTTTGAGCACAAACCTGAGCTATTTTGATCCACATCTGCACATAAACCAGCACCCCATGCTTAAAACTTGAAAAAACTTTCAACCAAGTTCCAACAAGTCCAAGTCAGAACATAACAGTAGTTTCACTAAGAAAAAAACAAAATGCTTTCTAAAGATCTGTCCATTTTGGAGGGACATTTCAGCTACTTCCTTATTAAAGCCCATGAACTGGCAACAAATTCTCCAGATCACAGTTAGCGTATCCAGAGAACAGCACTGTTACTGTGCAACACAGGAACAGTCATTATCTTGCTTAGGCTAACTGGGAAAAGTTAGTTCCTACAATATACACTTCTCATGCCCTCAATCAGAAGGAGAAATTACTAATTTGAATTTCAGCATGACTGATTTGAATTACATAATACAGACTGCAGTGTCCTTTGAAAGACTATCCACAGCAAAGACAAATTTGATTGCATTGCTTTGGTTAATGAGTTGTGCTGTGTAGAAAGATCCTGGAACTAGAAATCCTACGGCAAGAGTCACCATAAAAAATGGCAATGCCATGGGCTGCTTCCCCTCTAGAAATGTATTCTGTTAACATCTTTTGTTATTAATATTTGCCAGTGCTCCTTTTCCAGTCTTTCAGACTGAAGCACATTGACTACTCCTCAATATTCAGATTTGTAATCAAACTTTCAGAGCATTTCTGTTGCCCACTCAAGTAGACTCTTCATCACTTCTCACCCCTGTCTCAAACATTAGCAAAACACTCTGCACAGCCATCCAGCTAACTGAAAAACAGAACTGGTCAAAATAACAGAGATATTATTTTTAACCCAAATCAATCTTGTTTCTAGACCTGTTTCTACCAACTCTACTGGGTTATCAATGGGCTGTAGCAGAACTGGGGACATTTATGAAGCTCAAGCCACCGAATTTGTCACACTCAAAATTCCTGAAAATACATCACAGCAGTACAGGAATAAAAAGAACAAAGAAACAAGGGATGAACAAGCAGTATTTCAGAGTCAACAGACCATTAACACCAGAACAAATGCATACTGCAACACGAGGCCCAGAAAATGCCTGGAAAGTAGCAATGTGGGTAGGCCTGGAGTAATACAGACTTTGAAGCAAGCATGTACACCCTGGGTAAATCATATCATGTATCTCTCAAGCAAGGTTATAGTTATAAAAAGGTTCTCTATGACCCTCAAAAGAGCACATGCCCACACTCAGGCTGTCACAAGATAACTGTCATCTCGATGTTCCATCCTTGAAAACCATCATCCCTTAATCATCCTTGGGAATAACACCACCACTGAAGGGCAGAGGGGAATAAAAACAACAACATAAAAAAGATAAACACTGTAATGATTCTTGAACATACCTGCTGTGGAGGGCGGTGTGGGGGATGATGGAGATGTTAAAGGGGAACTCGCCCCAGAGCCTGCTAAATAAAACAACAGTCAAGTAACTACAGCTGTGACACGGCAGTTCAACACAGACAAGACAGATTGCTAGAAGCAGGCCAACTTCATTGACTGAAAATCCAATCCTGCTTCCACATCTTGGGAAAGATTTCCATTCATAGCAACAGTGACTTTACACTATAGAGTATGAGAGAAGCCCCAAACACGTAGAAAATGCACTCAATATTTCTCAGTGGGAAACATTTCTGTTGCTTAGGATGTTGGATTTCAGCACAAAAATTCTCTTCTCCTTAAGAGTTGTGCCAATGCATGGGTGGCACTCCATCTCTCCTAAGAGTTGATTTTCAGTCAGTTGCTGAACTCCACAACAAGCTGCTTTTGGACATGTTTGAGCCAAGCAAATCAACTCTGGTAATCTGTTCCATAGTACCAACCACATCTTTTAACTAAATAAAAACTTGTCAAAGGCTCTGTTGTTTTAAAATTTGGCCCTGAAGCAGCAATTTAACACATAATTTTCTCATTCATCTTAACACCTTACTATGTAATACAGATCACCAAGGAGTCTCCCTGAAGACTCATTTATTGGCCCAAGTAATGGATGTTGTGGTTATTCAACTCAAATATCAAACAAAATGAAGAGACTGATAATTTTTTTTGAGGAATGGGGCACAGAAGAGAGGAGACATTACTTTAAATTAGGCAGCTGAACATTAGCAATATTTTTAAGCCCTCAATTTCTTTATTATTAAATACCACAAACAGTGGTACCAGATTTGGGTAGCAAAGTGTAAAGTGTTGGTAATCCTAAATATTTTCAGACATGAAAAATGTCATTCAGACATGTCATTCAGAAAATGACAGTAACAACAAGAGAACTGACACAGCTGTGTAGAAGCGAATTCCTCTCTCTGTAGTTACCTGAGTTATTTGAGTTGCTGTATTTGGCTGAGTGTTCTTCCCCACTTTCATTGGCAGACCGTTTTGACTTCTTTAAAAGGGAACAGAGGAAACAGAAGAGGGGAATGAATAATCACTTCCTATGATAAGGATTGAACTGACACAGATTTGTAACAGCCATCCACTGTATCACACAATGCTTTTCAATGCTCAACATCCCTCTCCCCATACCCATCTGACGTGGTTACAAGAGCAGCAAAGCTGTTCTGTGCTCAAATATTGCCAGCCAGGCACAAGGAACTCCAGTGCCTCTGACCACAAGGGAAAGGAAGAAAACTGACACACACACCCCTTCCCAGAAAAGAAGACCAATGCAGACAGTGCTGCAGGAGCAGAGTGAAACACCTCCGCAGGGAGTGGGACAGACCAGAGCAGCTCATCTGGGAATAAGCTGTGAACCAAGACTGGTTTCATACAACAACCTCAAACAGGTTGCACCAATATTCAAGTCAGCTACCACTGTAACTAAAACTTCTTAGTAAATCTATTCCTTAGCCAAAGAAGTGAAAACAACCAGGACGTAGTGCAGGAAAACACAGGAAAGAGTAGAGTCGTGTACCTATGGCTAAACCTCCGCAGGGTAAACATTACAAAGAGAAACACATCTTTTTCTGTGGCAGAAACCTATTTAATGATTGCTTACTTTTCGTGCCAAGATCTTCCTTTTCTTTTTTTCTTCTTCAGAGCCATGATGAGATTGAGCTCTTGTCAGCCTTCTGTGCTGGTGAATCTTCAAAATTAAGGAAAAAATAGAAAAAGACCATATTAAGATCTTAAATGTTTGAAAACAACATTTGGCATACAAGAAAACACACTGTAGTCACTTTGCATGTTTGAATTTCCTTTCTTGTTTATAGTTTTTCTTTTATTGTTTCTGGTAGAGGATGGAGACTTGTACTGAAGTTAAAATGATCCTCTTAACTTGGAAGCCACAATCTGTGAAACTGCACCTCTTAAAATAGTGAGATGCCATACAGTCAACAGCTGTTATACAACTCCTCGTATTGCATTTTCAGGAAAGCAAATCTGTTGGTGAAAGCCTTTATTACTCAAAATCATTTTTGAGTAAAAACTCACTTTCTGCATGTAAAAGTGATAAGAGGAAATTAAATGTCTGTAGGAAATAAAGAAATGCAAACATTACCAATTTCTGTTCTTCTGTTAGTCGCTTTTCTATGCATTCCTTGGAGACTTTCAATGCCTCTTTTAGCTTAGTAGGAATCTAATACAGAATGGGGAACAAAATCATAGCACAAAATGTGATAAAGGAAAACACAACTTCACCGATCAAAACTCACCATTCATCTGATCACATTTCTCATCTAAAGCCCCAAGATGCGAGACTATTCCTTTAGTGAAGCAGAAAAGAAGACTCTAGATGCATGTTTTTCTACTCCAAATCTAGCTATAGATCAGCAGGGACAAAGAAACACCAAACCCTGGAAGGGCAGGGACAGATAACTACTTCGAGACTCCAGTCACATCCCCACATTTCTATGAGGCTGACATCACAAGACACAGGGCACATATCTTCCAGGAAAAGTGCCCTGGGGCAGCTCCCCAGTGAGACCAGATGTGGCCCGTGAAATGCCCCAGTGCTGGAGCTGGCAGCAAGGTGCTGAGGGTCTCACGTGGCAAAATTGGCTTCCACAGGTGTCTGCAATGTGTTTCCTCTCACTGCAAGGGACCTGCACGGCTCAGAGCCTCTGCTCAGAGCAGCACCATCAGTTACACAGACTCCAGTTCAGCAGCTGCTCTTGAACACCCCTGGGTCACATCGTGCTCCCCTCTAAGGGGTGGCACAACGTTCTCAGGGACAGTGTGGCAAAGGAATCCAAACACTGATGGCAATAGCCATGGAGGCAAATAAAGCCAGCTCTCTGAGACCCCCTGTGTTAATTAATATGTAGCTACCCACATCCTGGCACTTACACAAAAATCAGCAAATCAGTGTTCAACTCTACCTTAAACTGTGGTTTCTCAGAGTTTGTTAGCAGGACATCACTGAATAATCTGTGAGTTGATTAAAAAAAAAGAAAAAAGAGGAATATTATTCCCAAGAGACAGGCAAAAGCAGAACGAGAATACTGTTGGTACTGTTCACTTCAACCCCTCTTTCTCCTTTTGCTTCTCTGTCCTCAACCCTTGGGCAAAGGTTTCTATGTATTGCTTTTTATTTTCTAAGCACTGCTGTAAAATTAGAAGCACCCAATCCTCAGACTTTAGCCACTACTTATGGCTGAGAAAACTGGTTTGTGTGAGATATTTAGCAAGTGGCTAGAACAGGTACAGTTATCAAAGGCAGAGAAGGGCTCCCCTCAAAAAAGAATACCTTTTCCTTAAAAGAATACAGATTCTTTATTTAAAAAAAAAAATCCAGGGACTTTATCTTGAACTTCACCTAAACAAAACTACTGCTCTTGTTAAAAAACTTCCCTTAGCATGACCTTTGTCTTAGAATTAACAAGAACATGTGAAAGATCAAGTAAACTTAACATTTGAAAATATCTGTACTCTTGCCTCTACAAAAGGCAACTAAAGCAAATATTGTAATATTTTTGCTCTCCCCTCTATGGTATCAGCAGAAATACCATAAATGACTAATCCTTTTCCATTCAAAACAAAGACACTAGAGGGCAATGGTAGTCTGAAAATAAACTCGTTAGTCCATTTCAAGATACTTTGTCCTGGAGAACATACTAGAAACCTGTCACAGAGACACATGAATCCTGGCTCCAAGATAAATATTTCTGAGTTGCTGCTCACTATGGAGAATTATCACAGGCTTATACTGGACAAAACAAATTCACAACTAGAATCAAGTTAATTAAGGAGAATGAAAAATTCAGAAATAAAGCAAATTTTAAAATACTTCCAAAAATCCATAAAAGTTCATCCTTGTTTACAGGACTTTCTGACCCTTTGAGATTACATGTTCTTATGGTTATAATAAATAGATCTTTAAATTAAATTAATAGCTTTAAATTGCATTAATTGCATTGCATATCTATGTAGAACACTTTTGTAAAGTGTATTGGTATGAAGGGTATGTAGTATAATATCTTACATATGAAATGCAGCTGGGCATAGATTGTTTACTCAACATCTTTAAACACCTGGAAATTTCTGTATTCACAGAGTTTTCCTATAGCATTTGTCCCCTGCTTACATTGTTCTCTCTACCTCCCACCTTAAAAAGCAGAGGAGGGGAGAAGAAAGAGGAATTGAAGGCTGCAGTGGCTCTTCCCAGCCAGGAAATTTGAACCTCAGAGCAGGCTCTATATGCACTGTAATCTCCGCTGTGAGATCAGACCCAGATTTAGGTATGGACAATCTGCCATTTAGTAGGCCCCAACTACAGCAAGAGTAGGCCCCAACTACAGCATCTCATATTAAGAAATAATAAAAGAACCTCCCAGCAGAACTGTGGTTCCATGTTCAGTGTGCTGGTGACATGTCACAGCATGGGGACAGCAATTTCCCTGGAATGCTGTGCCCTAACTACAGGCAGGGTGGCACTGCAGACAGATGTGGTCCCTACCCAGTGGCACACTGACAGTGCTCCCTTTCTGCATCCTGGCCTTGCCCCCATGCCTGCCCTCACCCCTTCACTGCAGCCTTGGAAAGCAGCCTGCAAGGAAATTTATTCTGTTTGTGCTTCAGATAATCCCCAAGACAGCCCTGTAGGAAACCAGTTAGAACCTCCATACTACATTTCATACCCAGAGCAGGTCTAAATGTCACTGTTGAGCAAAGCAAGAGATGTATTTTGTCAGTCCTAAGTGAACTGATAGCAAAATCTGCTGAAGTAGGCCTGAAGGGGACATGCAAAAAGACTCCTTATTCTAAATCCTTTAAATCAATCTGTACATGATCTCAATCATGCTTGCATTACTTTAATGGCTGGATTAATTCAAACCATGCTAAATAAAGTGCATACATAACAGCTCCAACACAGCAAGAGACAAAGAAATGTTAAACACACATATTAACACAGGATGGGTTCCATAAAGCCTATCAAGCTTCGCTTGGGACACATCCCTCAGAACAAGGAGCAAACCTTTCGAAAAAGGAACAAGAGCAGAAAGTTTCTTCCTCCCAAAATAATTAAAAACATTGCTATGAATATAAAGCAAGTAGAACAGGACTTACGGCATCTGTAAGAGCCGTGAGACAGTTGGCATCCCATTCTTCAGGGCTTCACAAGTCAGAATGGACTCCAACACTGACACTACCAAAGAAAGAATAAGAATAAACACATTTTTTGCACAGCAGGATAGCAAAAGATTTAGAATGAACATTTGGCACTGTTGTGTGATGCTCCTCTAAGTATTGCATCAACCAAGCAGTGATGAAACTCTGTGGCATTTGGTTTTTATTATAACGTTACTATTACACATAGAAGCTTTTCAAGAATGTTAGACATGAGGAAAGGGAATCCAGGCATCTCATTACTTGCTAAACACTGCTTTATCACTCAGCTAAAAAAGTTTTATTCATACACTACATATATTTCGTGAAGAACACATTTTCTACTTGACCAAATTACTAATTCTTTCTGGTCACAGGGTGAAAAGATCTCAGGCTGCTATTTCACAGCACTTCAGCTCAGGTAAAGTCTAAGAGTGTACCCAGGCTGCTGTGACTGAGATGTTCTGCACTGCATACTAACCAACAAACACTGATGGAGCAGGGGGGAAGCTCTCCACTGGAATCGTGTCTGGAGGTCTTCCATAGGTCATTTCATACAGTAAGTGTCCAAAGCAATGAACATCAACACCCTCTAAAGTCTGTGGGGGAACAAAATAATAAAACCACAACTTGTTAGTTTTTCACAACCAGTTAACCCAGTGATCTTGCATGTGAAGACAGAAAAGAGGAACCATTAAGACAGATCATAACCACAACCATTTCCCTGCATAACTGTAGCTCAGATGAAATCTTCATGCTGCAACCTAAAGCAGCCTCCATTGTCTTTCTGTACAAGATGATACAAATGGGAGAACAGTGTAGTCAAGTTCTGTAAAAATGTGTGAAGTAGTAAACTCTTCACAAAGCAGTTTAGAGGTGTGTGGTCCTACACACCAACAGGAGTCCTGACCAAGCACACTTTCCTAGCTAAGTCAAACAGCAAAGAATGAGATTCATAAAATAACCAGCTGTCACTACAGGGAAGTAGACAAAAGACAGGAAAAAATGCATACCAAACAAACCTAGGAGAGGGTCTTTTGCTCCTCCTTAGGTTTGTGCAAGCTGAACATGCATGCTGAGCTCCCAGCCAGCATATTTGCATGATTTCTGAATCATGTTTAAACAGAAGAAACTCTTCTTACTGTAGAGGCTTTGATGGCACTAACAGATTTGGACTAATCATGAACTTGTGATCGTTTCTTTGACAACACAGTAGAACCTGTTTAGCAAGGCCAGCAAGCAGCTCTCTCTTGATGCTGCACAGAATTTATTACAATGAGAGCCTAAAGGCAGGGAATGATGTTGCTGCAACAGGGCAAATTTGTTTTCATATTTTTGCAGTAAGATAAATATTTTGCTTTGCAAGCCTGCAGTCAAACAGACGCTCCTCAAACAAATAAAAATAACTTTTGAATATCTAGAGATCTGCAAGCATCTGATCCATTTTCACAGTCTCCACCAAAGACAGAGCTGATTACTGCTCCCAGCTAAGCACAAGTAAATAGCTGTGCTTGCTGTACAGACATACAAGTGAAACTGTAGTAGACACTATGCACATTCCTATGAAATACAGACCAGGGTGGAAAGAGATCTTAAAACAACTGCACTTTACCTCTATTTGTGCTGGCACAACTATTTGTGTTGTCATAAAAAGACTCACCTGCATCCCCCCTCTAACTCCGTACCTTTGGCCTCACCCTCACTCCAGTGTGCTGCAACAAAACTGCTGTGCAGCCAGACAGTGATTTGGAGGAGTAGAAAAGCAATTTGATGGAGCAAAGCTCAGATTAAAAAAAAGGGGCTTGAGAGAAGTTTTTTCATTCTAGCCAGTACTCCACAAACAAAGGCTGAGAATAAAGATTTGCATGAGTCAGATGAATTCCCTGTCTGAACCTTACATTAATTTTCCGAAACTGTGAAAAGTATGATCGATAAAATGATGGAAGTCCCAACAAGGAATTTTCTAGATCCAGTAACTTGCAGGTATCCCCATCCAACATCACATTGGCAGAGTGAAGATGGCCATAAGGAAATCCTTTCTCATGGAGGAATTTTAATACCTGCAAAAAATCCAATAAAGAAGACTATCACAAGATGCTGTGATGATCTCAAGATCATGAGATCAACTTAAATGCTCCAATACTAAAGCAGGCACATAATAAATGTGGCCCTGATTTGGAATGCTCACTCAACTTGATCTTCTATCTACGTCCTCTTTGTCTGACTATTCATTCCCATTTAACTGGAAGCACATTTCACAAAAGAAATATTTGATGCTGATCCTCAAAGCAGGTTTATGGACACCTCCCAAAGAGATCTGAAAACTAAAATTTAAAATTCTACTGAATATGATAGTTTGAGTAAAAAAAAAAAATTAAATATACTAACAACCATGAATTTATGGCACATGTTCTGCAGGCTATGAGTCACTTCTTTCCCTTTGTACACAAGGAACAGATTATGTTATCACCTCTCTCCCATTTAAGCTCCACATATACCAACTGCATTTTTTTGGGGTGGTCATAAACGGTCTCACACAAATATATCTAAATTCAGCTCAGCAGTGTATCTCAATTTACACTTAGCTTTGAAGTCTGCTGCTGATATAAAGCCTGTGTACTCACAAGTTTGTCCACTTTCTGTAGCTAGACCAGCCAGCTTCCAAAAAAATAAATTAAAAAATCTGGTAAATAAAGAAAAGAAAAAATACCTCTAATATTTGCCTTCCATATGTTTTTATTTGCTGAAGTTCAAGACCTTGAATTTTTTTAGGGTTGCAATACTTCTTCAGGAATGGGTCTTTTGGCTTTGCCTTTAAAAGAAACACACGTATCAAGTATCATGCTGAGAAGAATCACTATTTGTCTGTTTGCTTAGCAGTTAATAGCAAACACTTTTATAAAAAACATGTATGGTCATTCCAGTATATGTTCTGCCATTTGAGTTGGGGGTATGGGGAAGATATTATATTTACCTTATAAATAAGGTCCTTTAGTGTCCCTTTTTCACTGAATGGTCTAATAACCAGCGCTGAAGATTCGTTGGCAGTGGCAAAAGTGATTTTGTAAATATAGGGATGCTACCAAAAGAAGAAACTGTAGGTAAATTTTAGATGATGGATTTTTTTAATCATTTGTGTTCAATTCACAAGTAAGAAAAGATCAGCCTGAATTGTATATTTAAAGTAGTAAATTAGATTCTGTCAGTGACATGGAATAACTCAAGTTATTCAGTCTTAACCTGGAGTAAATGCAAAGAAAACTTCACAAAGACATTATTCAATTAACATATAAATTAAAAACAAAAAAATCTATTTCAGCCAGTCTTTCACATGCTTAACATCCTTAAAGAGAGACTCCAGAGACTTCTTTTGGAGTCAAATGCCAGTTTTTCAGGTAGAGATGCCTATTGGATTTATAACGTGGCATTTCACAGGAGCTTAAATTGCACACCCTCCATTGCAGCTCTACTAAGATGTTCCTGTCTTGAGTCCAAAGAACTGAAAAAATAATGATACTCGTTCCACTGCCTCATCCACTGCTGCCTGAGAATATCCCAGCTCACAGGTTAGCAATTACACCTAAACAACACTATCCTAACTGCCTAAAGGTGTTGAGGAGATGAAATAAAATCTCATGATCTCACAGTACTGCACAAGAGAAAAATCCAACCAACCACAACACTGAATCTCCTGCAATAATCCTGCAGGATTATTATTTATGCTGGGAACACATTACTTCAAAGTATATGGGAAATGTAATTAAAAGGTTTGCAAACCTTTAATGAAAGCAACTCTGAAATTACAAACTAGGTCAACTAGGCTACATGTGCTTTTCCAAGATCAGTCCTTGACACACACTTTTGTGCTAGCACAATTTAAAAATCTTCAGTACTCACAGAACAGGAAGAAAGAAGTTTCACAGCATACTGTAAGTCTCTGTCAGACAAGTATTTATCAGGGCCAAGATCAGCCTGGAAGTAAACAGGAAAAGAATGGCATTATAATACATGTTGTATTCCATACAGAAAATGTGATCAGTGTTCTCCCCTGGCAAATTAGGACAGATGTTTGAAGGTATTATTTTGAAGGGCAAGCAAGGAAATTACACATACAAAATGAAACCTGAAGAGGCTGAATAAGGCTATGGTTTTGCAATACAAACAGTCTGACCATAAATATTACTGCCTCTTTCCTCCCACAGACCTGACATGCATTACTACCACTGAACGAACTTTGCCAACCCTAAGCTGGGGGACTGTGTACATTAGGAACTGATAAGGCACCTTCTTCCTCTGCAGCAAGAAAAACTTCCCTCCTCTCACAGGCTTTAGTGACCTCCACTCTCCAGTGAAGTCTCACAAACAGCTGTGCTCATACAGCTAACAGGGTAACACATTTCAGCACAGGAGCAAAAGCAACTGTTGTTAAGGGTGCAATTCATGCCCCTCTCGCCTACTAGTTTGGCAGTATAACTGAAGATCTGAGTAGGAAAACCCATGACTTTAAAAAGATTCATCTCATTATTTTCAGTGAGCAAATTTCTATTATGGTCAACAGCCACAGCATTACAACTAAAAAATCCTGAGGTGCAGGTTTGGGAACAAATGACCAGGAACTTCCAAACTGGATTTGCCACCAGAGGAAAGAAATACAAGAAATTCCACACCATACATCTACCTAAGGGCTTCCAAAGCTCTCACAAAACCCAAGCTCTTCAACCTCTCTCTCCCCCCATCACTCACACACAGTAGTCAAAATCAAACTTTAGTGAAACTGATAAAGACTGAAATTAAAGCATAGATACCCAGCTTAACACTAGCCGTTCCTTTGGTTGATTCTTAATTTTCATTAAGAAGTATTTCTTACGTATTCGCCAACCTACAGAAAAAGTAAAGAAAAAAGTCAGCAGCAGCTTTAACTAAACACTGCTAAATCACACAGCTTACAGGCAGGATAAGGTCTGTAAGCAAAGACAGTATTGGAATCTTAGAACAACTCATAGTAGGGAAAAAAATTAGATAAGTTTTCATGCACACATGCCCTTCTTACCTATATCTTTTAATGGTTCAACTACTTCCCACTTTGGCTCTGATCGGAAGAACATTGAAACATGCTGTAAGGCAATTTCTGGAAAGAAAAAAAGGAGACAGAGAGAAAAAGAAAAAGAAAATGTTAAATGTTTTTAAGACACTATATAATGTAATTATCCACAGATGAGGTAAGGTCCAATGCCAGAAGGAAGTCTTCAGGAATTCAGACTAAAAGTCAGCAACATGAATTCAAAAGGAAATCAGATAAAAACACAGTTAGAGGGCATTTACATTTTTAACCTGTTAACTCAAATCCAGAGAGAAAACAGAGAAAGTACTGCTTAGAAAACTTAGCTTACCAATCTCCATTCTATCTGTACTGGATCTACATTTCCAAGACTAAATCACAGCTCAGATTTCCCACACTAGGTGTACACAACATTAGAACATCAAGTGTTTCTGCTGTATCTGTAAAAGTGCTTTTATCTCTTTGACATCTATGTTGCTATTGCTAAGTGTAGTTTATGTAAACTAATTAGTTCTGTTTCACTATATGTTATTGTGCCCTTTTTTGTGCAGGCAGAGGTATTTGGCCAGCTATCATAAGTCTTCATACATTTGGAAGGGCCAAGGGGGAGGACACTCATCTGGTTAGTGAATTCTCCCACAGCTGGGAACACAACTGGTTTATTCATGAAGTGACTTGAGGGGAAATCTCAATGAGAAGTGGGGGGGAGAAAGGGAATCATGCCAACAAGGAATTTTCTCTAACATGGCATAGAAACACAGCAAAAAGGTAAGGATGCGCTGTTCTCTCTGCATTGCATCTTCTTTCTTTAGAAATATGCTACAAAAACGTATAATAAATATCATCTCTCTGTTCCAGTATTTAAGAAATGACAAACTGAAGGTGTCTCTAAAGACCATAGGCAATGACATGTGTCACCAGCTTCCCAGCGACTTGCAGGAAAAACAATCTTGATGAAAGTGCTCAGAATTAACACAGAAGTCACAATGCCTCCTTGAGAATTTCAACTGCTTGCTCAGCATTAGCCAGACAAACTGCATCCTTAAAGAGTTACTAATAATTTACAACTCCTGCACAGCTTATCATATTGGGAAATGTTCTTTGCACTTTGAAGCTGAAGACACAAGCATGTTACACAAAGGGAGAGAAAAAAAGACAAGTGAAAAGGAAGCAGAGAGTTCCTGCTTCAGTAGGCCCTGCTTCTAAGAAAACAAGCTTTGCATTTTGCAAAGAGTTGGTTTGCTTATGAACTAAATTTGTGGAGTGGGTTTCATCACTAAGAGGAAGTTTTTTCAGTCTGAAGACAAATATTTATTAAAATCCAATGGCTGAAGCTGAAGTAAGACAAATTCAAAGAAGAAACTGTTAGTAATGAAGAAACTGACCACTGGGATATCTTTTTAAGGAATCCAGTGACTTTCCATAATCTGAAGAGGGTGTCTGGCTTAGTCTAGCCTTGAAGAAGTACTCAACCTAGCTCAAACAATTAGTTGTAGAAGTCTCACACCCCAAAGCAAGGGTAGGAGTTGGACAAGATTAATGAAAGATTCAGTGTTCAGAAAATGGGCTGTTTTAACAGAACACTAAGCTGACAAACTTAACTCCACCTTACACTGTGACAGACAAATCCTTTCCCAAGAGCAACTCTTTTCATGTATTATGAATTGTGAAAAGTAGATGTCACTCTCACCAACACCCCTCCTCCAAGTTCTGCTTATACAGATCGTGACCCTCTTCACTCCTCTGTGAAATAATTCAAATATTTATATTTGACAATCCCAGTAGGATCCATGCACAGAGCTGGAGAAGCATTATCATAAATAATCACATGCACAATATGATAATTTTGAAGATTGTTCCCCCCATGCTTCACTGTAGATCCTGGCCAGCATTCACAGCAGATACACAGCACATGCTGAAGTCAAAATGAAGCACAGTTTCGTATTTTCTACTTACCAGTGTAATTTACAGAATAGCTGTTTGGGTCCAAGAATTTCTTTACCAGTTCACAGTTAGACAGTATGTGATGGGTAGTAATTACATCCAGATAGGCCTGGAGTCCCTTCTGTCTTTCAGCAATGAATTCACGCTCCATATTTCCAATCAACTTTTTTGGAGGAAGAGGTAGACTTAGAGTTGAGATCTTAAAAAGAGAGGAAAAATTACTAACCTTGCTCTCAAAGTGCCTCAAGGATATAAAATTGGCAACCCAGAAAGCAAAGGTCTCTCAGCAGCAAGCTAACTACTGGATAACTCTTTTTGTACTGTGTATGTACAAGCTTTCACATTTTTCCTAAGCACCGTTATCAGTCAGATGACAGCTCGCATCCCACTGTGAAGAGATTAGGAAGTGGAACAACACTGAAAATACAAGGAGATGAATTTTTGCTAGTGAGTCATACATTTAAGATCACAACCCGAAACTTTCAGATACTAAGTGGCTACAATTTTCAGCCAGATTCTTTCTATGACGTACTTCTGCCACAGCACAAAAACAATTCACATCTTACCATTTTTTCTGGGTAAGATTTATGCTTTCTTATTTCATCAAGTGCAGATTAGTAACTTTCCTCGGCCTCTATGTATTTGTAGGTAATGTTAAGCCCTTGCTGTTAGTATTTTAAATACATAATTTCAAATATGGTGCAAATGTCCATTTTATCTTCTGAATTTGTTCCTGTACATTTTTTAAACATCTATACATCTTTCAACCCAAAAATAGCTGCAATCTACCAGGGGATTGTTTTATACTGACACAGGAGATCCGAAACTTCAGGAAAAAAATCAGAGAAATCCTTCAAAATAGGACAATGAAAAAAATTCAAAGCCTTGTGTAAATCAGATCAAAGAGATCTTTAGTGTTTAGATTCAATTACGTCATGTGAATTGCTAGAATACATTTTTCGTGTTGTTAACACATCATTGTCCTGCAGATCAAAGCACCTGCCTTGGGTAAGCTGAATCTCCATGGGAGTTATCTTTAAGAATTGTGCGTTGCAGGAATCAATTACACCAGATGCAATAACCTCATTTCTAAAGCAAACAGCTCACCAGGGAGAAGATTGGAACTTATGGTGTTTGAACAACTTTCATTTTAACTAGTGGTAAAAGTAACGGATTAGTTCAACAAACTGGGGCAGAAGCAGCATTCCCCTTCCTTTCTACTTCCTTCATTTGAACACAGGAGTTGTTCCCTGCTAACTTTAGCACTTCTCCTA
The DNA here is from genome assembly GCA_013399915.1 of Illadopsis cleaveri. Taxonomy (NCBI): domain Eukaryota; kingdom Metazoa; phylum Chordata; class Aves; order Passeriformes; family Timaliidae; genus Illadopsis; species Illadopsis cleaveri. The sequence continues at coordinate 16,126 of VXBB01007623.1, read as the reverse complement.
TTTCTCGTTTTCTGACTTCAACTCATGGACTGAAAAAAAACTGTAACTATGTTTGAATTACAGAAGCTGTTAACAAAAACCAGGAAAAAAAAAAAAAGCAACCATATATCTCTTACAGCCAGTAATTCACCAAATTCGTTTTAGCACCAAAGGCAAACAGATTTCTTTGCAGACTACTCATTTCAATTCAAAACTGAGTTTCTAAACGAGAACTAAATCCTTTTCTAGTATTACTCACTTAAAAGCATGTCAAATCATCATCACTTTTACCTTCTTGACCTGACACCTACCTATCATCAGACAGAAACTGACTCTAATTCACGCTTTCCAACCACTATTATTTGTTTTAAAACTTATAAATCAGACTTCTACTATTTTTCAGCAGAAAGTAACATTCAGGCCCAGGTTTTTGTAGCAATCTGCCAAGACACACAGCACAGCACAGCAAGAACACTCCACCACAGAAGAACACCTCACTGAGGGGCTGACCTTGCAAAGACCTCACATGCTTTCAGACACTACTTCTCAGTGGCCCCAGCTCACCACTGGAGCCAGGATGGGCTTCGCCACGGAAGGACCTGGGAATTAACATCCTTATCTTCAAACCACAGCCTCCTCAGGAATGTCTGCTCAAAAGCTGTAATAAAATGCTTCACAAAGGCCAGATATCTTGCTGTGAATTCCAGTACTTCCAGTACCAGCACTTCATTTGACACAACAGAAGAGCCAAAGATCTCCACTGATCTCTGTCAACTAAGTAAAGAGGAAGAAATGCAGAACTGGCTGGAAAAAGCTTTTCAATCTGATACAACTGAGAGTTCAGGGAACTTGTCTTGAAACTTTCTGATACAAATTAGGGTCACATATGTACACTTCATTATTTTCCAAGGTGTTTGGCAGGACTGCATTACCTAGCCTAGACGATTCTGAAATTCTCAATCCTTACTATTATCACATAGGTAGTAGCAGATTAAGAACAGAAAATTCGCATTCCAACTCAACTGCAGCTGTGCTCAAACACATTCACGCAAACATACAGAGAGGTCAAGTATGCCACAAGAACTTGGAGAACTTGGGCTTTACACCCAAAAGAAGCTCCAGCAGTTCTTCCAGCAGATTTTTAGCTTTGAAGGAAAAAGATTAGGGTTTGGTATTTTCTTATTTGTATGGAGTTTTGTTTGTTTACTCTGATTTCAATATACACAGGATGAGAGCTTAAAGAGTTTTAAAACATGTCATGGGACCTGAATATTGTGATGGAATATAGTTGCTTGGAGTTTTGGATGGAAACATCTGAGAAGTGTTGCATTGTCTTAATAGATGAGGAAAGTTCAGCTCCTGCATCACAAAGAGTAATTTATAAAAAACTCTGAAACAGTGGGAGAAAAGAGCCACTGGAAGAGACCAACTGCTAAAGCACATGGCCTGCTAGTTTAGCCACCCTCTCATACCCTTCCATTAAAATTAGAGGTACATTTTGATAGTTCTTTTTAATGTTTTCCAGTCATTCAAGCAGCTGAGATTTTTGTCCTGGATCTTAGTCTCTCTTGTGTCAAATTTCCCCTTTGTCCCACTCTGCAAAGTTGCTGTCAGAAAATTTCCTAGACCCTCCACTTTTATCATTCACCTCTATTTCAGATATAAAGGCTGTTTCTTTCTAAACTCCATCATACATGACCTACTTACCTTCACTTAATAGATTTTCCACATAGGCATAATTTTGCAGTACCTGTCATTTCTGGATTTTAAGTGTTAAAGGTCCATTGCCTTCTCTGCTACAGCTGCTTCATTTGAAAGGTAAATGAGAAGGCAGCAAAGCCTTTTCATGCCTCAACATGTTCTATTCCCTCACAGTTAAGAGGAGCTTGTTATAGGTGGCTGCAAAGTGAACTTCTCCCTTCTTTTTAAAACTTTCACAAATTTTTTTCTCTGTGATGTCTCTCAAAACTATGGTTAAGACCACAATGACCCCAAGGCACTCTGATCTAGTACCATCTCAACTCCTTGTGTTCCCATGGGTGTTTGTCTAATTTTAAACCCTGGATGTCTCTAGAGCAGGAGACACCTCTGTACTGCATTTATTCAGCACATCACAGAGAAGGTTTCTAGGTCATGACAACAGTTTCTACGTGCCACTGCACAATTATCAGAATAATTCCACAAGCCAACCATGCTGCATCTGTTGAATTATGACTGATTTGCCCCCATCCACCTGCAGCAGAGGAAGCATTTACAGTGGGTTCTCAGAGCACAAAAATCAACACCCTTACAGGGTTTTGCTCATCAAGGTTCATCAAGCAGATAGTTGATTGGATTTGGGGAGGAGGAAGTGGAAGCAGTATTAAGCTCTTGAATTCATGAAACGCTTAACAAGGGAAAAGTTTTAAAGTCACAAAATCTATCCTCAAAAATTGTGTCATTCACTTTTTATCTTGTTTGCCCAGCATGGAAATCACAAGTAACGAGTTTGTCTCCTGTAGATGTTAATTGCTGCTGCTTCCCCCCTGTTCCCAAACACACTCACATACCCTGCTTTTTCCCACACAAACTAAAAAGAAATAATTGTCCTAAAAAGCAGAAGAAAACACACAGTAAGTCCAGTGTCTGACCAAGGAACACTGCTCAGTGGCACAGAAAACCATCACATAAGAAGCAGCATCTGGTAGTGCTTTTGGACGAATACAAACAATGAGACACATAGCACTTCAATGCTGAATTTAGAAGGTTGGTATGTGCCTTGGCTTTCTCCAAATCAAAGGAGGAATAAATAAAAATGTATAAAACCGGAACAAGTCACAGGACTGAAGGGAAAGATTCAGTATCTGCCAATTTCCTCCATTTCTATATAAATTAATCCTGTTGATGCTAAAAGTCAAATTTTACAAGAGAAAAGTTAAGGGTGAGTAAGTGTACACATTCATGTTACATTTGAAGTCACGGTTTCTCTTTACAGTTATGCGATTTCTTATTTTTTACCACAATATGTAAAAATATCACAAGATAAAAATATCACAAATTTGAATATATTTTTCTAATTATATTTTTTATTTATATATGAAGAGTGAAAATTACCTGCAGGCTGTTATTCAACAAGTCAAAGTCACTATATCGCCTCACAATCTGTAAAATAAAAGACAAAGTTCAGGAAACTAATTACTTTTTCCATTAGCATTTTATTCCTCAAAATCCCATCATAGAAAAGTAATTCCCATTTACAATCATCTTCTTTTACAATTTTTGTACAAATGCCTAACTGCTGGATTTATGCCACATTGCCAGAGGGCAAAAAAGAGTTTTTAGTCGCAACTCAATCAGACAGAAAATGCATTTCTAAAAATTATCTTAAAACAGTACTTGTGACCAAAGTTGCCTGCAACAAGGCATTTTTGCCATATTAGATGTAACAACTTTTCATCTTCATTACTACTTCCTGGTTTCATTGGTCTTGTATAAGCAGAGCTGTGATTTTAGCACTGAAAAAGGCAAACTGGCATTTGAGATTTTAAAATTATGGTTTTACCAACACACAGTAGAAACACATGACAGGCATTTTTCCTGGAATATTCAGAACAGCAGCAGACAACATGCCTCTGTAGCTGGCAGCAATACTGTTTTTCTCTTAGTTTTGACCAAAAGAATTCAAGCACTTCATGTTCTCAATTTCAAATCAACATTTCTCTTTCCAGCTCAAATTTTAAAAGCTAGACAATTTTCAAACTCTTCCTAAAAAAAGATTCCTGGTTACATGAACTACAACTTAAGAAATTACCTGCCAACTATTTTCTGTTGAAACTCCTCTCTGGACACGGATTATGTACTCCTAATAAAAGGAAAAAGTCATTAGAAATTAGAACTAATGAGCTGAAGAAAGTTATTAGGCACTTCTTCAAACATGATAACTAACATTCAAACGCAGAAAATTCAGATCCAGCACCCTGAGGAAGGTCAGAGCTGAGTTTGCTCAGACCCATCCCTAACAGTTGTTCCACTCTGCTTTCCCAGCATAGAAGACAAGGAAAGTTCCAAGAGCTTGCACACCTGTAGAGCACCTGAGCAGTTTAATTTAGTTACAGAAAAAGCCAGCAAAAGCATACTCAGCACACATCTCTACCCACAACAGCTGAAGAAACCTCTCTCTCCTCACTTCCAATATCTAACAAGTACCCCCAGGAATTATTGCCACCATCATAACGAAGTAAAATGCCAGTAAACACCCACAGCTGCACAGCCTCTCATTATTTTTGTACTAGGAAGGTTACCACAAAAGCTTTGGAATGTGCTTGAGTAACTAGAGCATATCTGTTTCTCATGATGTTAATTATTCATTTATAATGTATACTTAATGTTAAATATTTATATATTAGCTATGCAGATACATCTAAATCTCAGTGAGCCACTTCTGAATTTTAAGAATTAATTATTCTCCCACCACAATTACATTCATAAATCACAATTATTTTCAGTCTCTTCATTCCAAGTTCCATTATACCTTTTGTAGACTAATACCTGGTCAAAAATATCAGGTCAATATAGCAATATCATTATTTGAGATTTATCCAGTTATCTCAAAAATAGATATGAAGTATTTCCTACACCTACTCAGACATACTACAAAAAAGTGCCCTACTTACTCCTACTCTGTTTCAGTTTGAAAACACTTCTGATATTTCAAAGATCATAAACAAGGCAACTCCTCTTTCTAGAAAAGGAAATACTATAGACCTATAGGATCCTATGGATAGATATATAGAATCCTGTAATATATAGATACTAGAATATAGATTATACTACATATATAGATTAGAATATAGATACATAGAGTCCTATAATCCTGTAGGATCCTATAATCTCCATTTTAGATATTTGATTAGTAAGAAACTAAAATTAACCTTGGCAAAGCATAGTAATATATACTTCTTTGTCATTAGTACACATAAAACTCCACAACTGCAGCTCTTTTTATTTGTGTTATAAAGTCTTACTATTAATTAATAATAAGATTAATCCAGTAATCCCACGGCCACATAATTTACTTTGAAAAACATGAAAATAGAGCCAAAAAGTATAGTGCTGCCTGAGAAAAAAGAAATTTCCAACATTGAGAAGAGCTGGAGAATACCCCAAGCCAGATGAGGGGAAAGTAGCCACACCAGAAGCTGTGCTTTTACATTTTATTCTAATGGTACCACTCTGACGTTGTAGGAAAAGCCACATCCCCAGTGTCCTTTAAGCACATTCACCACCCCTGCCACACTCAGCCAGGGTGGCAGGACCTGCCCCAGGGCTCAGAGTGCCACCAACCCCCACCAGGGGCAAGCTACTAAACATGGTTTATGTGAAGTGCTGAATAATTTTTTTGATTTCAAACGCCACCAAAATTTTGCTGAACTGGCTACATTAACAGGAGTCTTACACAAACAAAAAGGACTCATCAGAGCATTACCTACAGGGTTTTTTCAGCTATTAAAATTAATGCTGCATTCCAAATGATCATGAATAAACAATAATAACAAATAAAAAAATATTTCCAGCACCTTGTGTTTAATATCAAATTTATCCATTCTGTAACAATAACTCTAACACATACCTGCATACCAAGTAGATAATTCAATTAAGTGAGTGCTTAATTCATGAAGTATTATAAATTTGGCTGCACAGTTAAAAATCCACTGCATACAGTTATAAGTAACTTCTTTCAGGTACTGGGAAGTGTCTTCGGGTTTTGGAGTTTGCCTTCCAAACCTCACAGAACTAATTCCCCTCTTTCAAATGAAATTAAACTGAAAGCTGTTACAATGAAAAACATAAATATACCATTGGACACAAAGAAAATGGGGCATATCAGAGAACCCCTCCACAGAATTAAATTCTCATTTACCATCTACCAAGTAGCGTAAATCAAGAATTATGACTGTTCCAGACAAGAGGCAAAGGCAACAATTACCAGCTGGCATTACCTTGTATATTCAACCTTACGTTATCCAAATTTTATTTACTGAAATTTCCTTCCAAAATCCAGTGCACTGAGGCAAAAATGGTACTCTATTTTCTAAATTTCACTTAAAACACCCTTCATTATCAGAGCTCTCAAATATCTGTAGCAAGTTGGAACCATCTAGCCTTGAGAAGAAACAAGACTACTAAGCATGAAAACCAGAGTGATTTAAAACACTTTTTGTCCTAGCAGCTTAGTTGGAAATTATAGAAATCCAAGATGTCACAAACCAAGAGACATAACTGTTAAATTAGAATTAAAGTGTCTATTTTCAGACAGTCAGCCAGACATGGTCCCTCCATAGTCTTTCCTCTTACCCACTGGAAATCATAATTATGGTATCCTCCTGCAAAATAAGAAGCCCAAATCCTCATACATAGTAACACAAATCCACAGAGCTGATAACATTCAACCACTGTAATTATCTTTGGAAACTATGTGACAGAAATCAATTAATGGGACACCTGGAAACCCATATTCACCACTAACGTGGCTTTTCTTGTTTTGTGACCATTGCTGCATTTTGGGAAGAGGCTACTTCACACAGAGACAAAAAATTGCAGCAACTGCTTATTCGTCAAGTCTCAAAGGAACACTGGCTGTTTCTCTGAAAAACCACGCCAGTGATGATTCACCACGTGCAGTCATTCATCTTTTCTAGGATTTTGAAAGAAGCAGAGTTATTGCTCAATCCCTTGTAGCACTTGCTCTTTATTCAGTGATTGTCATTCTCTATTGTGCCCTGAGAAAATGCTCCAGGACAGGCAGAACACAAATTCATTAAACAACCATCAAAGCATCTTATTGCACACAACCACACTGGTCAACACAGCTCTTCTGGAGAGCCTTGTGATAAACAGCTCGGGACTCACAGCTCATTCTCACGGTAAGATTATATTTTAAAAAAAAACATATTTGGGCCACAACTATTTTTCCCCACACTTACTTGAGCATTTTCCCATCCCATCCATATCTGCTTTTGTGGCCTAATGCACTAATCAAGTCCCTTTTTTATGTCACAGGGTTTGCAACCGGAAAGAGAAGAGCAAACACTCTCCAGGTGTGGCCATTAGTTCTGTCTGTATGGAAAACCTAAAGTACCACATGCTCTCCCTCAGCACTGACCATAATGAATTATTGTCCAACTCAGCACTACCCTGTCAATACAACTAATGAAAAAGCCTAAATGGTCCTCTGAGTTGGTTGAGGGGCTTTTTCCCCAAAGCTGGTAACAAGATTGAAAGTCAAAGTCTACAGCAATAGTAGAACAGTCAGGATAAGAAACGCAATCCCACTCGCAGTATCTGCCATGGCTACACATAATCAGCAGACCAGAGTACGCTGAGTTCTAGTGAGAAGTTGATACTTCCTATTGCCTCCGTGTGGCAACAAGCTTGTCGTGGGATTATAATTAGCACCACTGATATATGCTTCCCACAGGACCAGAGAAGAGCTTTCAACTCTTCAAGTCTAAATGCACAAAAGCCCTTATTACTCTGCCAAATTCTGTTATAGTTAGGAAAAAAACGCCTGAATTACAACAATCTTCTTCTGAGACAGCCTGATAGTGGGACTGAGACTGTGCCCATAGGAAATAAATGAAAGCATAAGGAAAACAGAAGCACACTCAGGATCATTTCTGTTTACCAGCATCATCTAACGTAGGAAAACAGGGTGGAAATACCTTCAGAAAATGCTAGTAATTACCAGGGCTGACTCCTGCAAACAATTTTAGGCATCAACAACCAGGCTTGGGAGGTCTATATTAGCTACACTCATGTAGAAATTCCCATGACATCTTTCACTCCTACATGAATAGCTCAGAATTTTTCCTATTACTCAGTTTACCAAATAACTTTAAAGGAGTCCTAACAGCTGCTGGTTGGGAACGAAAGGTCTCAGCTTGCAGAAGAGAGACAACCTCCTGCTCTGCTTTGCCCACGGGCAGCAAGGTCACCGTCAGCAGGAGCCTCCAACAAGACAGGCCACAAAACCACTCCTAAAACAACCTCCCTGGGTCCCTCCACACAGATAAGGTTTGTACATCCGCTGCTCTTCCTATCAGTACTGCCAAGCCACCTCATGGCACAACCTTGATGTTCCTGCAGCAGCTCAAAATACATTTTTAAAGATGGCAAGGAAAGCAGTTTTACCTATGGGATCATTTCCTGACTGCTCCAATTAGTCAAAAAAAGCTGAAACGGGTGCTGGGAGGAGGAGGTCGGGAGCAGGGAAAGATGTATGACCCCAGTTACACACTGTCATTTCCTAAAATCTTCTTCCTAGTACTACAGTTCTGGATAGAGTTTCTGAAAAGGCATATTTTCCAAATAACCACATGGATCAGTGACAACCACACTGCATTTCTCCAATCTTTTGCCGGTAACAGTTTCACACTCACTGCGTGGGATTAATGCTATCCTGAACTTACCCATTTTCACACAGAGCCAAGATTTAGGTGGTTGTTTTTTTCCCAAAACTCACTAAGATTAGTCCCTGGTGTTCCAGCACTTATTAAAACATTATCATCTGCAACTCAGAGCTGTTCAGCAAAATTTTGTTAACATTCCTGGGTGAAAATTGCACAGCAAAGCACTCCAAATGTTTAACAATTGCTCTTTATCACCATTCCTAGTTTTTGAAACAGGAAGCAAACAGGAAAGAAGGCTTTTGCAGAGATAAAATAGGAAAAAAAAAAGTGGTGAGTTAAGAGATTCTTATAATAAAATGTAGAGACTCAACAATACTGGGTAATACATTCTGTTTCCCCAAGCAAATAGTCTCTAAATTTCCAGCCCAGGATAGTCAGCTTCTTTTTCCACAGATTTCTGCTTTACATCTGTTTAATCCAACAGGCTTGAAAAGCCAACCATTATAAAGATCCAGGTCACCTTCAGGTCACATCAACTAAAAGTTTGAAAGGGCTTTATTTTATAAGCATTAAAGAGAGGAAAGCCTAATTAAGCATGAATACAATCCCTGCTTAAGTAGACTGGATTGGAACAATTTCTAGTAAGAAGCTCTTTTAAATGTTTATTTAGAAAATCTCCCATGTGAAAAGTAGCAACAACATCAGGAGAGCTGCTCAGCCTCAGAGGCTTCTCTGTTACAGGGCACAGTATTTATTTGCTATTGCACAACCTGCCATTAAGCCCATCTGAGGTCGGAGCAGCAGCAGTGGTTGCTGTTTCCCTACTTCCTAAACAATGCAGGTGTGTGTGTGTCTGTGCTGCCCCATTCACACACTGTATCCCTTCTGTAGTAATGAGTCAGCCATTCAGTAAGTTACGAAGTAGGACAACTGCGGGGAAAAAATAGGACACACATTTACATGTAATGAAATTTAGTGAACACGAAAAGCTTTGGAGATGAGAAATCACAGATTTTCAGTGCTCTGCATCACCATGACCTTCACCAGAAAGGCAAATTACTCACTATTTTTCAGGAAATACTCAGTAGCCAACAAAAATATTCTGATTAGGGTTTACTAAAGTACAATATGGAAACTAATATTTTGACTACAATTTTCACAGGACCTACAAATGCAGTACTAATTTAGTAAGATCACCAGTGGAAACCATAAGTTTAGAATATTTAAAACTAGGTGTGATGAAAGAGCCATCTTTTGTGAGCTCAGGCTGGAGGCAAGGTGGGAGATAATCAAGCTTACTGACTAAGTCCAGTTGAGGAACTACATTTCTGAAACCTCAAACAAGTGAAATATGACAGTTCCCTGTCATAGTTCCCTGTTCCCTGTAAAGCCATGTCTAAAAGTAACTTCATGTTTGTCTTTGTCCAAAATGAATGCAGCCTTGAAAAGACTGAATTCCTTGCAAAGCGGATGTGCAAAATCTTTGACAAGCTTTTAAACTAAACCCTACAGTCCTAGAAATATGTGGCTCCATTTTTCTATCTGTAACAATATAGGAAAAATATAAATGTTTTTTCAATGTTTTTCTAATCTAAAAGCCATAAGTGTCAACATTCATCATTGCTTAAGGAAAACTAAAAACTCTGAAGGATTGTTTAACAGAGGGATTTATTTCAGCTGTTCATTTCCAAATGTCTTTAAGACAACAATGTACTGTATCAAAGCTGGCTGTTTCACAACTTCAATTTCAAAATATATGAAAAAGGAAAACCACTTCAGAAAAGAATTAAGAAATGTTCAGAGGAATATGTACAACTCACCAGTGGTTTTACTGCTGAAAAGACTTGCAGATACAGATGTGCAGTTCTTAATAAGGAAAATGTCTAGATAATCATGGAAGAAAATAGCATCCTATTTTAAGGCTTAGAAAGAAGCCACTATTAAATAATGAAAACACAGATGAAATATTGCAATATGAGGCAAGTTTAACAGCCAAAATTTATTAAAGCTTTAGTGCTGAAATTGCCTCTGTTGTCAGAACACAACATTTGGCATCAAGATGAGACACTAGCAAATGGTTTAGTATATTGGATGTAATCCTGCTCCTATTGAAGTCAAAGAATGCAATAGCAACAAAACTTCATTTTCTACAAAAGGGCTGGTACACAGACCTACAAAGAGACTGACTCATGGCTATGGAAAGGTGCCCAACACACCCCTGGACGTTACACAGTTATTGCCTCTCTGACGCAGTGCTAGTGACTGAGGCATAAAGACACAAAATGAAGCCGACTGGGCTTGCTCTTGTAATTTCAAATCTATTAGGTGAGATGCCATTGCAATGCACCTGCAATATGTACATTTTTGGATTTCAAAATGAAATGTACTCTGTAAACACCACACTACAGAATTAATTGTATTTAAGTGCACATTCCAACAAAACTCAGACTGCTTGTAACACACTTAATCAGGGAAACAACTTTTGCAAACACAGAAAGGCATCATTTCCCTCTTCCAATTATGATTGGAAATAAATACACAGGAAGAAAACCTCAGTGAACAATTTCTTTGTTGCAATTTAAAAACATGGAGATTATGTTCCAGCTCAGATGTACTAAGTCCAGTAAGAACTTCTGAGCTCTTCTGATTTGAACAAAGCATGCTGAGCCTGTGAGCCTATCAGATAATTTTGCAGTTGGCTCCCTAACAATCTAAAAACCCATTTATGGGGGGTTGACATACTCTTACTAAGCAAAAAGTGCAAATCCTCAAAAGTAGCTTAATCCCTCCTTAGGTTTCTGGAAAATTCAGGTAAGAACATAGTAGTTTCAGGTTTTGTTTTCAGTTTTGTTTTTTTTCAGTTTCACCTTCAGCCTCAGGAAACAGAAACTCAGCCTCTGCCAAGTACAGCCCTTGATTCAATGCTATGAAGTTTACACTTACCCAGTCCGTTGTACTAAATTTAAATTAACAGCTACTGCTTAGAACAATACACAAGCAAACTATTCATTAGACACAAGCTTTGGTCTTCTGTGTGATATTTCACCATGTCTACAGAACTTTTCCTGAAATTCTTCACCTTTTCCTTAGCTGTTTTTTCAGAAGACTGGCTATTTTCAGCACCAACAGAAGGTTTACATAATTACTAGTTCAGTTGCCATATTACAGTTGCACCTAAACTCAGCCTAAGCCATTTTCATATGAGTGCTTTTAGAAGCTATGATCTACAGGAAAAAAAACAAACAAACAAAAAAAAAACCAACACAAACCCAAGTTTAAAACAACTCTTGCAACACTAAATAACATTAAAAAATCTTAATACATACTGTTGACAAAAGAATAGAAAATGTTTTCATGGCTGCCTTTGCTTTAGAACAGGCCTAATTCTCCAAACATTAGTTTGGGATAAAGGATTTTACAGACATACATCTTTTGAAGATACCGTTTTGAGGTGGAATGGGGAACAAAACTAAAAAGCATTCAGTTAGTAACAATCTGCCTCCTTCTAACTACAATTTAATAAAGTAAAATACAGTCTTCAGGCTCCACAAAAACACTTCAACCCTTATTTCTTAGAATGGCTTCATTTACACACCTCTTCAGAGACAAGGATTTATTTCTCCGGCTTATTTTGAATCAGGAAAGTTCAAATCAGGGACAGCATCACCCACCAATAAACAATCTATTCAGACACCAGGGACACAAGATGAAGTATCTGAAATGACAGAATAGTCCACTTATATCAAATAAGAAACCAAGTCTCTGTTAATGGCTTCCTGTATTTTGTTATCCCACACTGGCTCTATATAAACCATCTGTGCTACACACACTTCAAGCCATCTTTCAGCTACCAACAGGGCTTCTGCAATAAAACAAACAATTACTAATAGACATATCTTACAGACAGATTTTAAATCGAAAGGCCTGGTGCTCCAGCATTCTGTTATTAAGAAAAGATCAGAACTAAACAGTAGAGAATTCTTCTGCAAACCTGTTAGTAATAGAATACAGACATGAAAGATGGGGGGGGCAACATTTGCTATCAAACTTCCTCAGACAAGATGACAGAAGAAAATTCTGGATTGAAAAAGCTCTTCCAAGTGATCATTCTGAAAGAATTTTTTGACTTTTTCTTTTCTAAACAGAATCACGCAAACCAAAGCAAAGAACACAAAACACTATTGTCATTTGCACTAACAAAAAAGCATAATAAGGAAACAAGTTACCAATGAAACTTAATCTGGTTTACTAACTGGGGAGTATTAGGAGTTACACAATTTCTCACGGGACTTGGCGCACCCATCCTTCAGCTACTGAAACAGGTAAAAACCATCACACTTGCCAGGAAATAAACCTCTTTAGTCTTACTTATAAGAAGAGGAGTTGCAACAATTGAGAGCCACAGCCTGTTAGATTCATAAGACCTTCTAGACAATTTCTCACAGATAACTTCTGTTCAGAGAAAGACTGGAACACCAGTAAATGCGAGTTCCTCAGACAAAAAAAATAAACCATTTCTTAGGTGAGAATTATTTATATGAAGAGTATTTAATAAGACAAACTGTAAACTAGTTGTATACCCCATGGTGAAACCACAATTATTGTCATTCAGGTTAAGGGTATGCAACAGATGCAAGGAACCAGGAAGCAATCCACAATCCACAGAGCTGTGTAAGGGATGTAAGAAACCCTCTCCATTTAAAGCAAGCTTCCCACTAGAGTACCTGCTGCTGAGTACCTCTGGCCTCCTCTCCAGCATCCTTGCTCTCAGCTAAAGCAGGAATCAGAAATGACAGCCAGTTCTCTGATTCACACTACTGCTTGGTCATACCATAACGAAATCCAGTTTTTAAAGTGGAAAATAACTGCAAACAGGACATTATAGAATTTGGATTATTACTGCATGCTCAAAGACAGTTCTTACGGAAGCACTGTGCACATGTCCTAGGCATCCCAAAAGAATTAATCTGTGACACCGAAGTCACGGCAGGGCTTGTTCTGCTGAGTGCCACCGCTCCCCACAGGAAAGAAGCGGGGCTGGGGCTGCGGGGTCTCCGCAGCTTCACAGCCTCGGCTCAGCCACACGGCAGGACCCAGAGGCAAATGCAGCCCATTCACGTGTAACTTCATCACAGCCACTGAAACGCGGCAGCCAGAGCCCATCTCTGCTCCAAAGGCTGCAATACCCCGAGGAAAGCAGGAATTACAGTAACTCGCAGGGCCTCGCTGGGAGCGAACGCGAGACAGCGCGAACCGCGCAGCGGCCGCCCCCGCAAACCCCCGGCGGTCCCTCCCGGGGGGTGCTGCCGGCTGCCCCCGGGAACCCCGCGGACACAGAGGGGGCGAAGGAGCCGAACGCCCCTCCGCTCCAGGCGGCGGCGGCACCGCCGCACCCCACCGAGGGGCTCCGGGGCGCTGCAACCCCCGCTGCGAGGTCGCGGCCCCGCTGCCTCCCGCACCGCT
>VXBB01007621.1:132945-165161 GCA_013399915.1 Illadopsis cleaveri | reverse complement strand
TTACACGTCTCCTCCAGTTGCTCAAGCCTTTGCTGCACCTCCCTGCACTTCTCTTCCTGATGTCTCTGCTGCTGCAGCAGGAAGTTGTTTGAGTCCTGCCTAGCAGAAAGCTCTTCTCTCAGAGCCTGCAGGAACGGGTGGGGAAGGAGCACAAATGAGCAATAAAGAACAGGGAAGGTGGCTCCAGAGAGTTGAAAGAAACAGCTAGCAGAGACAGCTGCCCTGAAGACAAAAGCTGTGCTGAGGGGGTGGGCATCAAGGAGAGAAAAGCAGTAGAACACAGAGCTGGGAAGATCAGCAAAGCAGGGCAGGAGTATGAGTATGAAGGTGAGAAAAAGTGCCTCAAGTGGCTGAGCAAATGGAAAGGTGTCAAGCTGAGCAAGGCCTCAGCACCGAGCCTGTGGCCACTAGAGAAGACACAGAAGTTCTCACCCATGTTGCCCCTCGCATCCTTGCCAGTGCTTCCAGAACCAATCCAAAGGCATGCCCTGTATCAACAGATCTTGGAGCTGAGAAGATGTCCCCAGAGTCACCATGCTGGGAACTGTCAGTGCAGATAATGCTGACCATGCTGTCACTGTCGTCTAACACCATCTGAAAGCCCACATCCACCTGTTAGTCTTTGCTCATTTTACTTGCTTTTCTTTATCTTGTTCTCCTTTTCCTCCCACTTTACCCTGGAGTCATTAAAAACTCAGTTCTCTCATTTCTTCAGTCCACAAAGGTTTGTCCCTGTGGCTACAAGTATTCCAGGGATTTCTGAATACAGCTACTCTTCACAAGTGTGAAGTGGCTGGAGGCTGCCTGAACACTCACTTTCTTGCAGCTGTGTAGAAGAGCTGACAACTAAACCCTTCTCTGTTAAGAGAACTTTAGGACTAAGTTATGGTTACCCCTGAAAGTTGCGATTCTGGGGAGACTATAATGATCAGTGAACACACAGGGAAGGAGCAGAGCTGGCAAGTGCATTGACTTGAGTCAGTGAACTTTCATAAAAATCTGAGGAACAACAGACTCACTACTCAGAGGGTGAGGGAATTGCCCAAGAAACACTGGAATACAAATGTCAAGTAGCACGCTCCGAAAAACAGAGTCCAAGAGTGACCTTAGTGCAGTGGGGAAGGCAAAAGTACTGAAACTTCTAATGACTGAATTGTCACAGGACAGCAACTCACAAGCTAGAACAGGTTCTGTGTCAGCTAGGTCCAAAAATTAAACAGGCAATGGCAGTTAATATAGATAGTACACAACACATTTCTAGTCCCTAGGCCAGTCTGTTGCCTTCCTCAAGTACTTCAGAATCAAATTTACAAGGATGTGCTCCCTGTACCAGGTCTGTACTCACCTCAGTGATATTTTTAATGAGCTTTTGAAGGAAAATATTCTCTTCTTTGGCAGTGTTAGTCAATGAAGCTGCAAATTCTTTCTCTGTCCAACTTGATTCCTGAGAACAGAATAAAGAAAGGGTGAGCAGGGAAGAGCTGCTCCCATCCACAGCATTTCCATCCTCAGTAGCAGTCTCACTGCTGGGTCTCAGCTCTAGTGTTTTCAGTATATTGCTGCCGTATCTATTCCATTTCTTCTCTGCTAAAACTAAGAGGAAGACCAAAAGCTAGTTTTTATAGACTGCTATTAAACTGTCAGTTCCAAAGAACTCTGATCCCCAGAGACCTAAAGTCACAGGCAGAAGTGCATTGGTGCCACCCCTCAGAGGAAGACACCTGAACTGTCTGCACTTCCCTGCCACTGTCTGCATCTGGACGGACTCTACATCTGCCAAACACACAAGGAATATTTTGGCAAAGTGCCTGATATTCCCATACACTGGGCATCTTTACCACTGTTTCTCTTGAGGAAGCCACATCTCTGTGTTCAGGCTGGAGAGCAAACACTGGGCTATCTCCCAGGTAAAGGTAAAACATACTAGAATCTCCACTGTGTCGTTAAGTGTTTTCATGGTCTTCTCCTTCTCTTCGTTCTGCTTCTGAGACTGTACAAGCAAGGCTGAGAGCTCCATCACCCTGAGAAGAGAAGGTCTACGTGCCATTCCAAAAGCTTTGCACGCCAGCACCTGTTAAAGAGCCAAGCAGCTCCCCAAAGCATAGCACAGCAAAGTTCAACCCAGGAAACATAGCAAAGGCAGCATTCATCTCTACAGGTTAATAGGCTTGATGTTGCAAATTGGCACTTCTTGCCCCAAAGGCCTCTGCACTCAGTCTTGTAAGGAACTGTCAGCACAGGGGTGCTGCAGTGCTTATGATAGCCCTAGTCAAATTCCTCCCAACTCCTTCAGCATAGCCCTGAGCAGTAAAAGGGCTGTACAAGAAACACAGCTCTCTTTATGCTGAATTCAGTTTTTCACCAAGAATCAGCTAACAGCAAAAGTACTATCAGAGGCCATCTCTTTTCCAGTCTTGGAAAGTACTGGAAGTATTTCAGGCAGATACTTTTTTCCATCCTTTCTGTTGAAGGCAAGAGTTTTTGACTGGGGACAGACACAGGGATGTGCAGGGCTGTTCTAAATGTGAGCCCATCTGTTAACCCAAGAAGGTGCCACAAAACATAATGTCAGTAATAACAAAGTTAAAATACCTTTACCTGTCCTGAAGCTCTTTCTTCTCCATGTCCCACCTGACTTGTAAGGCTATCACTTCCTGAGCTGTCTGGTTTATTTTTGGTTCCATTTGCTGCTCTGCCTGATCCTTCAGGACAGGTTTACCCGGAGGGATGGACTCCCTGAGCTGCACACAGGAGTTCAGGCGGGTGCAGTTCACAAGAATAGATCCAGAAAGCCTCATTTGTTCCGCCTTCAGCTCTGACAAATCTCTGAAGAGAAACCAAGAAAGAGCCAATGTGCACTCCACCATCTTTATCAGCTGACTCACTTCTGAAGCATGCAACCATGCATCAGGAAGAGCTGGCAGGCAAGGTGACATCTTTGTTGGGGACAAGTCATTCATCTGACACTTGGGGACCAGGACACATCTTGACAGCTGAGCAATGACTTTACCAGGCAGCCAAGTGTGGAGTCTGTTTTGTCCTTATATATAAGAAGTAAGACATGGCACAGGCCAGAAGGCCTCAAGCACCTCTAATTACTCTTACTAACATACTTTAATTACCATTAATAGATATTAGGAATTTTACCAAGATCCTCAGCTTTTATACACTGTGCTCTTGAGTGTTCTGTTATCCCCACTTGGACTGCTAAGAGGCTCAAGACTATAACTATATAATAAAACATTTCAGAAAGGTGGTATAAGAATCAGCCTGAAATGCTATAACATAAAAGCACATCCTATAGCATAAAAACACAAGGACTAAATAGCAGGTCAGGCAGACTCTACACAATAGGGAAGACTCATAATCAAATAAGACAAATGGCTTACAGTAACCTGGAGTTTGAAAGTGCATGCTGACACAAGAAGGTACTATTATGGCTACACTATTTTTCTTGGGAGAAAAGAACCACAGAGAGCCCAAGAACAAGAAAACAATCATAAAACAGAGGTATCAAACTAAGCAAAAGAAACTGGACAAATGCAGTAACAGGGTAGAGAAGCTATTCTTTCTCTCAGCAATGCTGGAAGAGGAGTAAGTGGATACAAACTGACCAGAATAAAATTATGCTGGAAATGAAAAGGGAAAAAAATATGGATTAATCATCTTTCTCTTAGGAGCAGTGGCAAAAGAAACCTGGTAAGACTTTTTAAACTCAGGTTTTTATAATTTCATAGAAGGGACCACTCTACATGCTGCATGCACAGCTTCAGTGAGTCTCTTCCCAGGTGTCCACCCATTTCTGTGCCTGCATTCACATTACCACACATCACCACAGTCATCACCTGCTCAGAGCCTCTGCAGTCCTCATGGCCCAAGCCCTTCAGCTTTATCTGAAGACAGGCAGCAAACAACTCTTCTGAGAACAGCCCAAAGCATGCTGACTGGCATTGCTTCTGACTGCCAAAGGAGAAATCCTCCCTCTGCTCTAACTAATGCAACATCAAGGTTCAAAAAGCAGGACCAAAAAGCAAGCCAACCACACTTTTTCTGTAGGAGATCCTGCCTCAACTTCCACTCACCGGTCCGTGGCAGTCTTCATCTCGCGGAAATGGCGGCGGAAGGTCACCACCTGCCGCCACAGGCTGAGCAGTCGGTTATGTTCCCCCCTTACGTAGTTGTCATAAAGCTAAACACACAAAGACAAAAAGAAATGCCAACTCAGCCTTCACTGTCACTCTAACATCTCTCAGATGGGAGAGAGTAAATCACCATCACCAGGTGCCCTTTAATAACTACTGCACCAGGGGCATCAAGGACTGAAGAGATATCACAGATATCTTCTTAGCACCTGCTAAGAAGAGAACATCCACACTTCTCCGGTAGCAGCGGGTAGCAGCAAAGCTGATTGTGACTCATGACCTCAAAGTTTCAGCAGAGGAAAACAAACACAAGCCCCTCCAAGCCCAGTTCCAGGTTGGCTTACAACAGGCAGTCAGTACAGGAGGCCTGTCTTGCTCCTGTGTTGGCCACGTTGAATCTGAACACACACAGACCTCTCTGGTCTTTGCTCAAAAGAAGGATTTAGGAACTATTAAAGAGACAAGTGTTCCTGTGACTGCCCTTCAGTGCCCAGCTCTGTCTTCTCGACTGAGCAGTGCAGTCACAGAAGGTGGGCATCTTTCCCCAGCACCTTGTGCTGACACTCCTCCCTCCCACACCCCTGTCCAGCACCAGTACATCCTCAGCAGAGCCACAGCTTCCACACAGCAAGTTCTCCATGCCAGGAACAAAACGCATTCCCATCCCCCTCTGGCATCATGGCTGGCACTCCCATAGCCTATCCTCACCTCACGTTCACTGCGCCATTCCCTCTCCTTCAGCTCCAGCTCCTCCCGGGCCCTCATCCAATCCACTGTCAGTTTTCCAACATCATCTTTGAGGGCGGAATTAACCTCACTGGCTTTATCGAGGTGCTCCCGCAGGACAGTGTTCACTTCTGCCAGATTCTCACACCTTGGAAAGAGAGAGAGAAACGACGACATCACTGAACAACAGCTCTCCAGCATCCCTGTGATTTTCCAGCTCCCTCAACACTGATTTTGTTGTCTGAGAGACAGTAAAAGCACTTTACAGGCTTAACTAAGATCTCTCTGCAATGAAAACCTCATTTGCTTCTCTGTGCTTTAAACCTTCAATTTCCACCCATGATTTTGGTTTCCTCCTCAACCTTGACAATGCCCACAGGTAACAATTTTCCCCCTCTTCATGCTGATGGTCACTGGATGTATCACCTTTCCCTAGCACTCTCCAGAGTTGTTCATCTACTGAACCACAAAATAATTCAGACTTTCACCCAGAATACACACACCCTACGCAAAGCAGAGCCATTCAGCACACAGCACTATTACTGCACCACAGAAAGCAGATTGTGGACCTTTCTCCTGTCAAAGCAGCTTGCCCAACTGCTTCCCTTGGGGAGACCAGGTAGCACCGACAGGTTTTCCCTCACTTCCACGAGCATCCAGGATACCAAGTATGAAGAAATGCTTCTTCCTTGTACCTTTGCTGCTCCTCTTCCACCTGAAGCAGTGCTTTCTCCAGGCTGTGGTCTGCTGTGGCTTCCCACCTGCCTGGAAGAGATCCCTTAAGAAGAAAGGAAATGTTAAGTCAAATGATGGTGTTTCCTTCACTACTGTCAGTATTCACCATTTTTCTGTCCATTTGTTGGCTACCTCAGGAGCTCATGGCTTCTTCCAGGTGTAACAGTGTTGTGACTACAGGGAGGAAGGGAGGGGAAGGGTGTTAGTGTGACTAGCTCTCCTCACTCTCCCAGTGCTTTGTGCCCTCAGTTCATGACCTCAAGTGCTGACTTGGACTTGAAGCCCAGGAATGTTCTCCTATTCTTCCACCCTTTGGCTTCTAGGTTTACTTTAGTCATGAAGCAGAAACAGAACTGGCTCTCTGCTTTTCTACATTGACCACCAGCCTTCCTGACTTCCAAAAAGCTGTTTTAACTGGTTCTTTCTCCAGGACAGCTGTATCATGTAACACACAGCACAGTCCTCTCCTGAGATCCAGGACAAATGTAACTCCAATGAAGCACTCTTTCACAAAATTAAAATCCTCAACTGGGTTTTCTGGACTGGCATTTCTGGGACTACTGACTGCTCTAAAAATGGCAGCTGGACAAAACACTGATGGAAAAACTCACAGCACATCTCTAAACCCTCAGACAGTAGAAATCTGCTTTCCTGTCATTGATTTGTGGAGGGTTTTTACTGGTCTGCATTTGGGAACATTAGTACAGCCTTTATACCTGACAACTTGTACACTTACCCCTCCAGCTTTCACTTGCCGCTCCAACTCTCGACACCAGGTCTGGTACTGTAGTACCTGAATGGATACAGAGAATGAAGGTGTAACCTGTAACAGCCTCTGCTCACCCCACATTAACTTTTCTCTGAGTCTGTCCAGCCCAAGCACAGTGATGCTGATATACTCAACAAGAAGTCACTCCAACACAGGAAAGCTTCACTTTAACATGACAGAGATTGGGGCGGGGCTTCTTTCACACCTAGCACCGTCTTGCTCACCTGAGACAGCGGCAGCAAGCAGAACGAGGGAACAACAAGTGTGGGCATCTCTACCTGGTCTATGACCCCCACAATACCCCGAGCCAACGTTTGGCTGTTCAGGAGGGTCCTTGAAGCGACCGAAATGAGTTTTCAAACTTGCTTCGCAAGCAAACCGGCTCGACTCCTGCCCGGGACAAACCCTGCTAACGGGGCCGAACAGCAGCGATGCTGCAGGCAGCGAGCTCAGGAGGGGCTCGGCAGCGAGACCACGGCGGGACGGGCGCNGGCAGGGAATGTAATCAGTGAAACTGGTAGTGAACCCTCCGCATTTCATCGGGAGTTTTCTGGGAGTTAGTTAAATTCATTGCTAAAAATATGTTTCATTTTGTATTTGGCTGCTCAGTAACACTGGATTGTTTTCAGTCCGTGCTTTTTCCCTTGGTAGTGAATGCTTCATCGCTGACATTCTAGTTTTTTTAAAGAAGTAGAATAAATTAATTGTCACCAAAATTCTCTTTGGTCAGCTAAGTAATTTGGGATCTCTGAATCTCTCAAATCTTGAATCATTTAAACGTGCTTCTATTGCAAAGATGAGCAATACCTATCAAAGGCAGCTCAGGCTAATTCGCATTGTATACCAAATGGAGGGACTGTCCGTGAATAGGCTTGAAGAAGCTTGAAACAATCCCTGAATTTTTCTAACTGGTAACAGGCAGACGTACCAAAATTAGGGGAAAAAAATCCACTTAAATCAGAGTTGGGGGAATTAGGTACATCTGTGGAATCAAGAAACAAAAATAACACTCCCACTCAGGATATTTCATGTTTCTAAGATTCTGTGCTTTGTGCTTCACTACTGTTTGCACCAAGTTTCTTGATAACCAATGACACAATTATTTCTTTGGACTTCCATTTTTTTTTTAATTTAACATCACAACATTGTAGCACAGTGTTTTAAAATTATGCCACCGTCACATGGAAGTGGAAACATTAGATTTGTTTTGCTCTGGCCTAAGATAAGCAAGTTTTAATTATAACATCTGTAAGTTTTGTGTAATTCTTTCATTTTGAAAAGCACAGAGCTGTTAAGTTCCTTCCTAAAACTATAACTTCACTCTTTTAAAAAGCAATCCCCCAAGTGCTATGGTACAGAGGCCTAAATCGTCACAGAAATAGAATTGTAATTAGTTTCAATAAGCAAAACAATGTGACAGCAAATGGCCTAAAACATGGAGTTAACTCAGTCCTGTAAGTCCTTTCTGGAAATTAGTCCACCTGGGAAAGGACAATGAAATTCCTGATAAATCACTAGAATAAAAACTTCCATATGCAACTTCAATTGCAAGTTTGCAGCAGAGAACAAATTCTAACTCTGGGCATCACATATCCAGTGGAGCCATTCATCCTCAGGGAATGGCAATGTTACCAACTCCATGAAATCTTCCTCTGGCTCCCCAGAGTGATCCCTTCCTCTAGACTGTGCTGGACATCCAGAAGGGCTCGCTGAGATTGTCTGAGAAGGTGTCAGAGCTCACGTAGGGATCATATCAGGATCTGGAGAACAGGAGGCAGTGCACCTCCAGGGAGCAGGGACACGGGTGGCCCTTTGTTTTCAAATCCCTACACACACCATGTGAGGGAGGAGCTGCTGTCACAGAATGGGCCGAGAAGGACAGGTGTGCTACGTGAACCCAGCCACTCCAGGGTGCACAGAAATTCGGCTGGTGGTGAGCAGTGAGAGGCTCAGAACACTGCTTCCACTGTGTTCTGTGTCCAAAGCCTCATCAACAGGAGGATTTCTTGCTACATATTGAAGATACCAGTGGAGTTTGATTTTAGCCAGCTGGAATAACTCCACTTTGGTGTAGGGCTCATAGGAACCCCCCAGTCTGTGTGTCTTGTTCAAGGTCAGCATTCCACTCTGGGGTCTGTGGGGTGCAGTGCATTCTACAGCATCCATGCTCCCATGGTTCCAAGCACTGAGATGGTTTGCTTCCAGAGAGCCCCTTTTAAAGAGAGAGGTTAGTTTGCACACCTCGTTTTCTTGCTTTTCCTTTTTCTTTCTGTCTAGCTCTGCCCAGCTGACTAAGATATTTTTATCTCAGACATGTAAATATTCTTTGAACACATGAACGATCATGCTTTAATCTGATATACTAAGACAAGGCCCATGTAATCACATTGTCCAACCTCCTGGTCTTTCATGTCCATCTCTTAAATCATTTGGAAATCTGTTTGCAAATCTCAGCCAAATTTGATAGAGCAAATGACCTTTTAAAGATCCTAAATTCTTACAAGCATTGTGAAAACTGGAAGCTGGATAGATTAAAAGTGGAAACTCAACATTTAGCTACTTTTGTGGCTTACTGGCAAGCTGATCAATACCCCCATGGTGCAGAATCAGACAGAGCACACTACCAAGCAGAAAGATGGGCAATATGGGAAGGATAAAGTGATAGCATGGCTGGGGGAGCCCATGGGATGATGAGGAGTGACTGCTAGGGAATGGTTTCACCAGAGGTAACTCTCAGGAGAAGCTGCTTTATTTTGTAGGGAAATATCAAAAGCACAACTGACATCAGAGGAAGGGCCATTGGATCAAAATCAGGATAATGATTTGAATCTACCTTATTTGTGACATCTGTAAAATCACTGAACTCTTCTATCCTTCAGTTCCTCCATCAAAACAAGTGAAGCATTCAGAGCTCTTCATGTCATGCAGGTAGTTACTTATGAAAGCAGTTCAGTGTTTCTGATACTAGTCAGGGTGAGTGGGGAATGCTACAGGACACACAGAACAAGCTAAAAAGTGGTGTATCTTTTCCCTTTCGTCTTAACTCAGAAAGAAAAGCAGTTGCAGGAGAGGGACTGGGCTTAGCATCAGTGGAAGATGAGAGAAGGACCCAGTAATCCCTGCTCAGTCCAGCCCAGTGCCTCTTTTCCCGAAGGCTCATTTAGAACAACAGTTCGTTTTTTGCAGCTTGTGAAAGACACACTTGCTCCACACTCTCTTCTGGATGGCTGAAAGCCGCAGGACAGCCCTGACTGTGAGGAGCGCTGTTTTTGACCTGCAGCCTTCTTGGGGCCCGGGGTCAGCAGCTCTTGGATATTTTTCACCTAAAATTACGAGAAAGGCTGGTGTTCAAGAGTCTCGGGAGGAAAGACGGGGTTCGGCCTGTCTCCAGCTCCCGAGTGGCTCTGGAGGAGAAGGAGGAGGAGGAGGATGGCTGCCTGCAGGGTGCACTGCTGCCCCGCCGCACCGCGCCCGCCCCGCGGGGTATCCCCTCCGGCAGGAGCTGCTTCTCCAGCTGGGCTGACACGGTTTTTTTTTTAAGCACAGCAATAAATAAGCCAAAATACACTGACTGCGGGCACGGCCCTGTTGTGCTTGTGTAAAATTAAATGTTACCCTGGTTAAGCGCCTGCGTTACAGCACAGCCCTTCAGTCACAGGGGGACGAAGTGAAGCCACTCTTAAAGTTCTCTGGAAAAAGAGCTACATGAATTATTTCTAAATTAGTTTATGTATGTGTCCAGTGGACTGTGTGACAGCTCTTAGTTGTTGATCTTGCAGTTTGTCCTGTCTAAACGTGAAGTTCATCGAGGGCTGAGGCAGAGGTCATGCTGCCACTTGAAAAGGCAACCTCTGGAGTTTTGAGCCTGTGGAGCTGTTTCACATGAGGCAGAGTATGACTCATGCTAATGAAAAGGGTAAAGAAGATTTTTTTAAAGAAATATATCGCAGTTAAATTAGTTTAGACAGCATGACATCAGAGAGTAATTAAATAGGTTTGTTGGAATTCCGTTTCCAATTCCAGAGTTCAGGTTTGTAAAAGATTTCTGAGCACCTGCAGGTCTCTGTGTGTGAAATATTTTCACTGGAAAGGATTCAAAACTCAAAACTTTAAAAAAACCTTTTAACACAGAGGCAGCATTACGCCATTCTTCCTTCTTGGAAAAAAAAAAAAAAAAAACCCTTGGATTTAAACAAGACTCCTTCAAGTTTTCAGTCAGTTTTACAGAAGAAAACGAGGTGGTAAACTTTCTCTTTTCAAGAACAAGTTCTTTATAGCTGCTAACTGAAGTCAGGGGAGATCGTATCTGAGTACATGAGCATTTCCACTATGGGACTGGATACAAGTATTGAACAACAATATTTGAAATGTTTTAATCTCAAACGAAAACCGTTTTTGCTAACTTTGGTTTTTAATTTCTTTCATGTTTTCTTCTGCCAAACTGGAGGAACCTTTTCTGATTTTTTCTTTAGTGGCATTCAGAGGAAGACCAGAGGATGAAAATCCTGCATTTTCTCACTTTACTGCTTTGGCATTTGACTTGGCTGTCTCTGGATCTAGCTCCCGGAGCGCTGAGTAATTCTGAAGCAGGCCAGGGTAATCCAGGATCTAAACTAGGTTTTTTGAAACCCGAAGGAAAGGAGAGGAATCACCCCGCACGGGCAGGTACACTGAGGACTGCAAGCCATGGATACAGTGCTGGGACCTCAAAGGCCAGGACTAAAAGCAGTGCTGCTCAGGCTGGAGCTCTGCTGGCCAAGAACGATGACTCAAAGAAGGTTCCCTCAAAAACAGCAGCCACGGAGGGCAAGGTAGGACATCTCCCCAGCAGACCTTCTGGAGTAAGGACAGTGACTCCAAAGGTTCAAAATTTTAGCAGCAAGGTGGCTTTGAAAAAAACTGGCACAAGCAGTACTGACACTGATTCTTTCAAAACCAAAAAGACTAAAGAGCCTGTAACCCAGAGGGAAGCTAAGGAAACTTTCCGACATCCCCCGATAACGCCACATGAATACATGCTCTCTTTGTACAGGACTCTCTCAGATGCAGAAAGAAAGGGTGTTAATGGAAGTGTAAAACTGGAGGCTGGACTTGCCAATACAATAACCAGCTTTATAGACAAAGGACAAGGTAAGAAAGGAGCTTGTGTGTGAGTGAGTGTGAATGGAGAGAGATGCCTGAGTGTGTTTATAAATACAGAGAGTATTGGAAATTAATCATACTTTGGTGAAGTCAAATAGCTCTTTGTAATGTAAATGAAATCACACAACTTTGCTGCAGATTTTGTCCTCCTACCTTATCTTGGAAAACTCATTTACAGGCAGAACTAGGTGGTTGTGTGTCAGCCAAAGGAAACATTTAGGAAGTATTTTAGATGCATATTATTGAAAATCAGTCAGTCTTTGCATGCTTAGGTGTTTAAAAACCTTTTGCATTTTTGTCTTATTTTCTTTCTAGCTAGCTGGAAACTGGCTCATGGAAACAGCTAACATTAGATTGTAGTGTGCATACATACTGTACCTAAAAGCTACATAATGTAACTAAAAACATTTAATATGCTAAGAACAGAGCTATTCTGTGAAAAAACCCCACAAGTTTCAGTATGAAAGGGCCAGTCTGGTTTGTTCAAAATAGAATGGTAAGGAACTACACTGCAGACCCAGGAGTTATTATCCTGTGGGGTGGATGTATCTGTACTAGCTTAGAAGTTTCAGGTAGCACCAAGGAGCTCACAGCTCAGCACAGGCTACCAAGGGTAATGACATCCAGGACTCCAGAACTTGCAGCTCAACATTCCCATTCAGAACACTTTTGGAGATTTGGGCTAGTGTCTGCTTTCACAGGAGAAATAACCAACCTCCCAACGAATTATGTTCACCTCACCACCCTGCTTTGGGAGCCCCATGTTGCTTCCAGTGACATTTGTAAGAGTTTTGTCACATTCTCAAGGAAGCAACACAGCTGGTGAAGGAATTGTGATTAAAGACTCACCAGGACTGGATTTGTTTGCCATCTCTTCACTAATGATTTGGCTGCTGGGAAAGGGGATACACTGCTCCCAAGTGCTGCCTTCAGGTTCCCAGCTTGCCACTGGAAGGCACTGTTAATGTCCTGTCACTGGAAGGCTGTCTCAGCCATATTCCTCACCAGCTGAAGCAAGCAAATGTAAAGTCAAGATAAAGGGAGGAATATTTTTCTGCCCAGTTTGAAAAATTGTGAATCATGTGGGGTTTAGTTAATTAGACAATTATCCTAGTGTCTGGCAGTTCCTGGGGATGCTGGTTTTAAAGGATAATTCACTATTGTATCGTCTAAAGGTAAATTTCCTCATGTTTGGAGCCAGCATAAGGCCTGCCCACTACTGAAACTCTGTTTCAGTAATTTAAGTATGTTATAAGTGGTGAATAGGTCCTATGAATGCTCAGCCCTGAACAAGTATTATTTTTCAACTGGCTAATCACAACTTTGAAAGTAGAAAATGCCCACTGTGGTGAAAGAAATGAGATTTCTACAAGGCAGACTCAGAAATTAATTTCTCTGGTGAGTCCCTGAGTTCTTCTGAGTCCCTGCATGGAGTTGATCCCTTCAACAAAAATTGCCATTTCTGACTAACTCTGAGGCTTATAAGCAAATTTGAGGATAACCATTAAGAGCTGAATAAGTGATATTGGTCTGTGCTTGATAGACATTTAAAAATCTGTGTGCTTTTTTTAGATGAGCGAGCACCAACCATAAGAAAACAAAAATATATTTTTGACATCAGTGCATTAGAAAAAGATGGTTTGCTGGGAGCAGAGCTTCGAATACTGAGAAAAAAACCTTCTGATACATGGAGGTCTCATTCTTCTGGAAAAACTTCCCAAGTAAAATTATTTAGTTGCTCTACAAACAGACAAGCCTCAACACTCTTGGACTCTCGGACTGTCAGTATCACCGATACACCTAAGTGGGAAGTGTTTGACATCTGGAAACTTTTCAGAAACTTTAAAAACTTGGTTAACTTGTGTTTTGAACTGGAAACTTTTGACAGGGGCAGAGCTGTTGATCTCAGGAGTGTGGGATTTAATAGAACAGGAAGACAGGTCAATGAAAAGGCTCTGTTCTTGGTATTTGGGAGGACAAAAAAAAGAGACTTATTCTTCAATGAAATCAAAGCTAGATCTGGCCAAGATGACAAAACTGTTTATGAGTACTTATTCAACCAGAGGCGGAAGAGAAGAGCTCCTCTAGCAACACGGCAAGGGAAGAGGCCCACCAAGAATCTGAAGGCGAGGTGTAGCAGAAAAGCCCTCCACGTGAATTTTAAGGATATGGGCTGGGATGACTGGATAATAGCCCCTCTGGAGTATGAGGCGTATCACTGCGAAGGGCTCTGTGAATTCCCCCTCCGATCCCACCTGGAGCCCACCAACCACGCAGTTATCCAGACATTAATGAACTCGATGGACCCCGAATCCACCCCCCCGACTTGCTGTGTCCCAACCCGGCTGAGCCCCATCAGCATCCTTTTCATTGACTCTGCAAACAACGTGGTCTACAAGCAGTACGAGGACATGGTGGTGGAGTCGTGTGGTTGTAGGTAGCAGAACAGTTGTTCACATAAATATGTTATGGAAGGTAATATGACACATTGGACATAACTTCTCCTCAAACAAGGTTAACTAGATTTTTTACCCCTAGGGTAAGTATGTTTACAAGGATGTAGCAATAAACCCAGTGTTTCTATGTTTTTCTCCATGGACATATTTCAGGAGCATTTGGATGCTGTCACACAGCTGGATTTAAGGCCTTGTGCCGCTGGCAACACAGGACTGACTCTAAGGGAAGTCCATGACAGAGAAGATGATACCTTTACACCTTGAGACCTGCTTTTAGCCTCAAGGCAGTGGATAGAGATGATATCAATGAGCTGTGGATATGACCTGTTTGTTCCATGAACATTGTTCTTGAGACTGAATTTCTGTCTGATTCCCATGTGGTTTGTCCATTCATAAATGTGAGAAAAGGGTCCCAATGTTGAGAAGAGTTGTGTTCTGGTGTGCCCCTGTCTTGGTGTAAATAGTTGCACTGTAATATGATTTCTTTCTGATTAGCTCTTGAAACTATGCATATATAAAAAGGGGTAATTAAATATAAT
The DNA here is from genome assembly GCA_013399915.1 of Illadopsis cleaveri. Lineage (NCBI taxonomy): Eukaryota > Metazoa > Chordata > Aves > Passeriformes > Timaliidae > Illadopsis > Illadopsis cleaveri. The sequence goes on along the minus strand of VXBB01007621.1, from coordinate 150,652 downwards.
ATGTTGGTTTAGTTTTAAGTTTTACATGAAGATAGGTGAGGCAGGAGGTATTTGCTTCCATGTATGTTTTCCTCCAAGCTACATATCTTTCTTAAGTATCCACCTTTCCATTATTATGTAGCAAAATATATTATTCTGTATAAGGTCCAAGTTGTTCTCAAATGCTCATAGCGAAAGTGTTCAATTATGGCATAAGATGTAATAAATTATTGACACAGTGCTGCATTGTGCCTAGCTGTCCAACTCTGCATAATTATAATGCAATTAAGAAATTGGTTTATGTTTTTGTACAATAAATACAAGTGAAAGGTCTTTTCCATGCAGGAGGATACCACGGGTATGCAAAACGTCTGTGCATTTTGCTGCCACAGAGAGAAACTGTGGAAACATTGAAAGAAAGATCTGAAAGGAAGGCCTGGTTTGATCTGGTGGGGAATGACACTGTGACTTGATGTATTTGGGGCAAAAATGAGTTATTCAGATGGTTGCAAAAGAGCTTGGGTATCCTTTATTCCACCCTCCAAGGGCTGTGGGCTTGTATATCCCCTTTATCTATCACAGACGTGGATTATAAATGGGATTGCCCCTGCATGTTTCCACCCACAAAAGTAGGTACTAAATGTTCAACTACAGATGGATGAGAAAGGTCCTATGGACCATCAGATATTACTGAAGGAGTTCATCAAAAGTACAAAATATAAATGCTAAGGTTTGATATTGCTTAAACCATCAAGTTACAAGATTTCCTGGCTCTGCACAGCATCACTGGTGTAGGTAGAGGCAGGGAGCTGAGTACAGTCCCCAAGGTCCTTCTGCTCAGTACCCCAGTTTGGACATTCTCAAGCTCACACCAGCAGCAAACCATCCTAAATTCCTGGTCAATGACCATAAACATTGACATAAAGCTCTGCCCTTCCTCCTGCACTCTCTGGGCAGCTCAGCCTTCAACCAGCTTAACACACCTGGGTAAGCAGCCTTGCTGCCAGACACCTGGGGAACCCCTGTGCAGGTGACCTGCCCTGTGCCCTCACCTGCAGCTTGGGGATGCAGAACAGCCCTGCAGGGAAATTTGGTCTGTGGGATTTGCTCAGTGCTGTCATTCCTGCCCGCAGAGACTGACACTGCCTGTTTTTCTGCCTGCAGGAGCTGACACCGCCTGGTTTTCTGCCTGCAGGGGCTGCAGTTTCAGCCTGCCTGCTGCAAACCTGGGGACCAGAAAGCTGCCCTTGCCCGGACAGTGAATCCCCAGCTTGCAGGGCAGCAGGCACGTAAAATGACGAGCACTTGAAGCTACGTTGTAACAAGTGTGTGAGAAATTCAGGAATTTTATGGGTCTTTTTGATGGGTTAGGGCTGACGGCAGGGATTCCCCGTCTCCCTTCTGGACTCTCACTGTGCGCCTCCCAGGTCCTGCTCTTGGTCACCTCATGGAGCCTTAGGCTGGGCGCAGCAGTTACTGACCCCAGCATTAACTGTGTATCACCAGCCACTCTTTCAAAACTACAAATCTAAGCTTTACTAAAAGCTGATTTAGAGACTGTTGATTTTTACCATTGCTACAGTAAGAGGGAAAACACTCCCCTGCCAAGTCTAAAGCCAGGAGGGCAGCTCAGGCTTTTTTTCCCCCAATCTGTTCAAGCAGTTCTTTTCCTGCTCCTGGCAGTTCTCAGGTGTGTTTGCAGCTTCCTCTAGCACTGGCTCCAGCTATCTCCTCGAGAGGTTTGCTAGATGACCATGACAAAGGGTTGTCTCCTTTCTTCCTTAGACAAGTGCTGCTCCCACTCTCTGGGAATGCTGTTTGCACATTGCCAAGGAAATCTCTGCTCTGACGTAGGACACACAGCTGTGCCATGCCAGTTATTAACCACAGAGGCACATTCCTCAATGGCTCAGGGTGATCAGTTTAAAATAGCAAATACTGCCTATTTAAATACACTTGAAGCAAATCTAAGTTAAGACAAATTAACTCCTGGGATTAGGACTGCTTGCATGGGGCAGCTTGCTTCAGTACCACCCGGATTCATCAAGTGCTGTAGCTCTGGTGATGGGAGCACTGGTGTTACACAAAGGCATGATAGTTTGGAAATCTGAGGAGGAAAATTCCTGTTCAGTTCACACTGCAGAGCTGGTGACCAGCCTGAGAGTCCTGGTGAGGCTGGTCATGATAGAAAGTTTCTAGGGCCTAGTAGGTATAAACCTCTCTGATGTTCTTTCTTGGTGTCCTTGTATGACTTTTTCAATGCATGAATAAAGCAAGACCAAGGCTCAGGTAAATTGTATTTAAATTGAGTATGTATTAGCATCTAAATGGAAAAATATGCCAAGGTTTTGCAATTATCCCAAAGCAAACAGTATGATCTGGGGAAAAATTAAATGAAATACTGACAAATTAATGTCTTAAAAGACACCCTTTGGTAATCATTCAAAAGCCTACATTCTGCTTGGTGGGAGTTATACCTAGAATGGAAAATAAACAACCAAACCACCAGTAGGTCTGTTGTATCAGTTTAAACAAATTTGAAACTACAGACAGTAAAATGCTGGAATCATAATGGATTATTACTGCTTCAAAAATGGGTTTGGCCAAAACAGAAGCAGTTTAAGCCCAAGTGTCCGGGTTAGGAGGTAACATGACATTCAGTTTGCTTGGCTGGTCTCTCAAAGGTGGTGACATACCGAAGGCACAGCTCTGGCACTGCTCAAGTTTGGTTCAGCTCAAAGAGAGGAATTTATAATCGTGGGCATAGGAATAGGGTAAGTTCTTTTTCACTTTGAGGTTTTAAATTGAGTATTCTTGGTTTATACCAATAGTTATAAACCAGTATTGCGATGTCCAGATGTCCTTTTGCATTTACATTGTGAAATTGTTTGATAAGTCTGGGAATTGTGGTTCAACACTATTTTATTCTGGAATGCTCGACTGACTTTCCCCGTAGTGTAAACGTGTACTAGCCTATAGGTGCTTTATTGGTACATTGTTGGAGGCATTGGAATCCCGTCACAAACTTGTGTCTTCTCACAAATTGTTGCCAATCTTGTCAAGACTTTACACAGCAATCTGCAGTTTCAGTTACCTGGCATGTGAACAGAAACAGACATTGAAACTTCCCAAGGTACATGAATGGCACGGATGGGCACAAAAGAAAGACCCAGGCAGGGTTCACTCAGTCTTCATTCCCCTCCAGTCCCAGGGATTTAGGAATAAAGCACACCCCAGAGTTCACACTCAGCACAGAAACTGAGAGAAACAGGGAACCTTGACATTGGCCAAGAAGTGCTGGAGTCACCATCCTGGAAGTGTTCGGCAAACAAGCAGATATGACATTTGGTGGTGTGGTTTAGTGGAAGTCTTTTCCAACCTGAGTGATTCTGTGATTCTATGACTGCAGGAGTTTGGCACTACTTTCTTTAGCCAGGTCATTATATAATGTGCAAAGATAGACACCCTAAATTTTTGTTACGGCTTTCTTCCCATAGGTGAGCTGGTGTGAGCAACTGGATGGCAGAAACCTGAGCTGTAAAGCAATACAGGTTAAAAGTTTAGCTTTCCACCTTTATGATGGCAGGTTTCACTCTCTCACTGAGAATGCCTCATTTGTATTTACTTTTTAGGGTCATTATCTGTCCCACGAGAGTCTTTGTGAAGGTCCAAATTTCAAATAAACAGTACACTATAAGACAGGTATGTGTGGATAATTTTTGTTGTATTTGGCTAAAATATGGGTACTAAGCTCAATAGGTAAACATAAAAGTATGCCATTGAAAACAATGCATTCCCATTAGTGTTTGAATATGTGCCTAAACTCCATGTACAGTTTTACATGGTTATGTCATTTCCTGTGTAAAATGGGCTTGTTTATACAGCAGCCATATGAAAGATGCAGGAACCCGCTATGTGGGCTATTTGAAGCTTTCTTTAAGAAACATAAAAACCCCTTGACCCTTGTATAATAAAAGGTGTTAAAAGATACTGCTTTTATAACATCTTAGCCAAGACTAATAAGAATGTACAAAGCAAACAGTATTTTTTTTTACTCCGTAGTCCTAGTCAATCGTGTTATTTTATGGATTTACTATTGCTGTTGGGTAGTAAAATTATATTTAAAAATAAAATTGCAGGAGATTTCATTGCTTCTCAACAAATTCAATAAACAATATTCTTAACATTTTTTGAAAAACCTGAAATACAGAGCAGTAAATGCACTTTGCTGAGTGCTCAGAATAGCCCATTTATTCTGTCATTCAAAGTTCACTGATGTCCCTGTTTTCCTCGTTTTTTTCAGAACTAGTTTCAACTTTCTGCAGTGATTTGGCCAGCTGAAGTAATCCAAATGGATTCAGTTTCCCCTGATGTCATTTTGAAGGGCACAGCTGTCAAGAAAAAATTACTTAGTCAACAATAACAGTGATTGATTGGCTGACCCTCTGTTAGGGGACAGAAAATGTTCTTTTCACTGCTATTTCTCTTAGAATCTCTTTGATACAATATCTTAAGCCATACTTTGCCATCCAGGAATCCAAGTTAAGCAGCCTCTGCCCATCATACTGCCAGAGAAATGCCATTAAAATGAATTAAATTGAATTAAAATGAAGGTATTGCTTCTGCACACCCAGTTTCCATCTGCCTCTTTTTACACAATGCCATTGATTGTTGCATAAAGTCAGAAACAAGCTTTAACTGATAAAACCAGAGACATTTCAGTTTGCTCATGCAAATGCCTTCAAAACATTACTCCTTCTCCAGAAATTTTAGAAAAGAAACACAACTTGGGTCCTCCCCATGCTGAGAGAAGGGGATGAATATCTTCCCCACAGCTCTCTTTTCTGCCAAGGTGAAACAAGACTCATAAACTTCAGATGGCAAAGAAGTCATTAACTCATAGGGTTGGTGATCAGGTTACAGGAACCCAGCTAGGGAGGATTAAAGGGCTAAAGGCAGTGCGGGGAGAAGCAGGAGGAGGTGCTCGAAGGGAATGTGGCTTGGGAGAGAGGACCTGGGGACAAGTGCCTCTCGGGGGAACACAGGCAGGCAGCCTCCACAGCAGGAGCTGAGACTGGGTGAAAGGCTGAATAATAAGGTGGAGCAAATGCAGGAGCAACTGTAGAGTGGATGTACCTCCAAGCGTACATGAGCTGGGTGGGTGGCAGTGCTGCTGGGGGAACAGACACATCCCAGATGACAAACACCAGGATAAGAGGACACAGACTCAAGGTGCACCAGAGGACGTTCAGGTTGGCCATCAGGAAGAATATCTTCACAGGAGTTGTCAAGCATTGGCAGGGGCTGCCGAGGGACATGGTGGAGTCACCATCCCTAGAGGTGTTGAAGAAACAACTGGATGGGACACTCAGTGCTATGGTTTAGTTGACAAGGTAGTGATCAGTCAAAGGTTGGACTCAATGACCTCAGAGGACTTTTCCAACCTACATGATTCTATGATTCTCTCTATGTGCCTACCAAGAAAAAAACCCTTATTCTAAGGGCTTGGTGCAAGTAATTCTTTCTTAGCACTTGCCTGTCCTTCCCATGTTAGTGGCTTCTAGGGCTTTCCTGAGAGCTCTAGCCCAGAAACTGCTGAAGGCTTAGAGCAAGAGCAGGCTGCTGGATCATGGAATCACACAATTGTTAAGGTTGGGAAAGACCGCCAAGATCATGGAGTCCAACCCTTAACCCAGAGTTGCCAGGTTTACCACTAACCCATGTCCCCAGGTGCCACATCCACACATTTTTTAACGCCTCTAGGGATGATGACTCCACTATGGGCAGCCTGTTCAATGGCTGACCACCCTTTCCATGAAAAAACTGGCCTCAATATCCAACCTGAACCTCCCCTAGCATATTTTGCTTGTCCTGTCACTTGTTCAGTGGGTGAAAAGACCAACCCTCACCTGGCTACCACTTCCTTCCCTCCTGAGTAACCTTTTCAGGCTGAGGCCACCCAGCTCTCTCAGCTTCTTCTCATCACACCTGTGCTCCAGATCCTTTCCCAGCTTCATTGCCTTTGTCTGGACACACTCCAGTCCCTCAATGTCTTTCTTGTCATGAGGGACCCAGAACTAGTCCCAGGATTCAAGGTGCAGCCTCTCCAGTGCCCAACACTGGAGAATGATCCTTGCCCTGGTCCTGCTGGCCACACCTTTGCTGGTACAATACTTTAGAAGCTCAGCAGAGGCAAAAAACTTCTGACAGTGGCATTGAACAGACAGAAACAGCAGTAACTTTCCCACAACACTAACTGTGGCCATGTGTGCTGTTGTGGGAGTCCAAACCAACAGAGGTTAGAAACCTGAGTCTGAATGATGGGGGACTTTCATTTATGAGACTTTCAGGTGGATGGCAGATGTCATTGCTGGGCCCCAGGCACAAGCAGTCTGTCTTCTCCTAGCCATGTGCAGCCTGGGGTTAAAGGTAGCTCTGGACTTTACCAAGTGCTTAACTTTGGCATTTTTGTGCTTTTCTCAGCAACCCTTGGCTCCAGCAGCTGATTCAGAGTGCTAAAGTAAGCAGCTTCCCCAACAGCAAGAGGGAATAGCCAGGCACTGGGAGAGTGAGCTGAAGTGTCTGTGCTGAGCAGGAGCTGGTGAGTGACACCAGGCACAGTGTCCCAAATGAGCCTCCTGGCTGGGGACAGGTACTGGTATTTGGCTCCCTCCGTCCTGTTGGGATTCAGCTGCAGGCACAAGAGGATCGTACTTTCCAGGCAAAAAAGGGAGTGGAGAGGCTCCTGTTAAACACAAGAGTCCCTGGGTTTGTTGGGAGGTTTTTTAATTGCCAAGGTGATGAGAGCTTGGTCCCAGTTCCTTTTCCCTGCTGCACTTCTGCCTGGCTGGAGGCACCAGGATGGGGAACTTCCCATGTCTCCCACTGCTACTGGGAAAGTCACATTCCTGCCTGTGCCACACAAGCATGAAGCTGGACAGATTGAAAAACAAAGCAGGGCTGACACAGACACCTACCCCCGCACACTCCCTGAGGAATAGCTGATCTGACCTCGAGGAAGGACTTAAAGTACATGTTTCCACATTTAACTGATTCTTTTACTTCCTGTGTTGCTAGGTAAACAGCAAGTTACAGACAGCCTGGTGGTTCAGGAGCATTGTAAGAACAGCTGCTGGGTTAGTCAAGAGACAGGTAAGAAACACTGAGTGAGAGGAAGGAGAGAGGAGAGAAAGAAAGGACTTGAGCAACTGGAAGGAGCATAACAATATTTGATCATTAAGTTACAGAAAATATAAGATGGAATCTTTCAGTAGCACAGAAACTTTAAACACAAATTGATTCTTTGGAATTCTAGAAAAGTGACCTGCTCTTTATCTCAAAACACAGTGGGGCTATTTGTCTCCCAGAACTTTATATTTTTGGTAAGAGAAAAAGCCGTAAGAAATAATTCACTTCTTGCAACAGTAATGAAATATTCCCCATGCCAGTAAGATAAGAAAGTGATGAGGAGCATGTGCTGGCATTGTCAGTTTTAAAACATTTAACCTGCACCAGTAAGCCTACTGATTTTTAATAAATCTTGGGATTTGGAGGAAATTCCAGAAGTTTGGGAGTCTCAAAAGAAAAGAAATTTAATTCAGTACTTTAAAGGGTGACTGTTCTGAACTGGCAATCCTAAACAAATTATGGGTCTGTTGATACTGACTGAATCTAATAATGTGGTTGAAGAATGGCAATTTAATTTGCAGGTGATAAGGGCAAGAAGAACAATGAGGATCATTTGGCCTGATGAGCTCTGCTTACCCCAGGTAAAAAAATTTACTTCTGAGTCCCTGAAGTGTCAGTTCAGTTTTCACAGCAATCAGTGAAGCAAATGCAACTTTAGAAATGACTGAGAGGGAAATAGAGAATAAATGAGAAGACAATATGCAGCCATTGCACTCAACTCTGAAATACTTTGGGATGCAAAAGAGCTGGAGAAGGGCGGTAAGGACAGGAAGTATGGAACAGCTTCTGTGAGCTGATGAGACTCGAGTCCTCCAATGCAAGGTGACTGGGGCAAGAAGGAAAAGTGGTGAGGACTAAGAATTTGAACTGGGAGCAAGTTTTCTCTCAAACAAGAACTACAGTACACCAAATGATAGTGGCTCAGGACCGGCTTGAAGCAAGCAGAATGACACTGATTCCCTCAGGGTAGCCCAGCTGCAGAACTTCTGAGCACACCCTGGTTGGGATGCTAAAATTTATACACATTTAAGAAAAGAAAAGGAAGAAAAATCCATGAAAAGCTGCTCACCATGAGTTCATGGGACTTTCTGAGCCCCTGGCAGCTGGAAGTTCAAAAGCTCTGCCAAGAAAACCTTGCTGCGCATTTGTCCTTTATTTTCCATTTCCATGTCCATTATTTTCTTTGTAGGGATCTGCTGTTTCCTATGGAAGATGAGCTCCATGGGATCCATGGTCTAACTTGCCAAAACTGTTCTTCCATATGAAGGCAAAACTCGGAGTAAACTGGTACAATGGGACATTGTGGCCCAAACCAGTAGGACTTACCAGGGGTTGGCCACTGTCCTGTTAGAGGAGCATGGCTGTCTGATGTGGTGTCCCTTTTCCCATCTATTTTTTTAAGCCTATTTTTAATGTTCCATGGAATTAAATGACGCTATATAATAGCTGGGTATTACATATTTGGAAAGAGAGATCCAGGATTGATTTAAAGACCGAAAGTTTTAAAAAGCTCACCACATTCAGCTCTAAGCTAATTCTGGGAATATTAGCACTTCATTTTTTAATAAGCAGCTATTTCTACTTACTGTCCAGTTTCCACTTTGAATTACTGAATTGGCCTCTTTGTCTGCTGCATGAAAAAACTTACTCCCATGGGCATTGTTCTACCTGTGCAGACTGTGATGAATGTTTTTCTCTTATTTTCTGTGGAAGAGGTTGATTGACTTTGTTCTGCTTTTGCTGTGCACCTTCGTTACTAGATTTTTTCTTCTTGGGTTTTTTCCTTTAGGCTCTCACTTCTCTAAATACTTTTAGTATGTAAACACCAGAACTCATTTAATGTTGCAGTGACAGTCTCATCAACGCCACAGAGGCACTACTAACTTTCTACTTTTACTGGATTTTGACCTTTACAGTTTGGGGATCAGCTTTCCCTCTCAGCTCCCACATCATGTTAGGAGTTCAGAATCAGCCTTCTATTATGACCAACCCTGCTTTTCCATAATCACTGCTTTCTAATAAAAGTTTTCCATTTTATAAGTTCTTGCCTCAGAGTTGAAAATCCTTGTTTACAGCTGAGTTAAAAACCCGTTCAGTGCCACTAAAAAGTCTCTGCTTGATATGATTTATGTAATTATGAAGTGAAAGTTACTTTGCTTTTTTAGGGTGAGGTGTTGGGACAAGTGAAGGTGGGACCTTATGAACCCTGTCAGTGCCAGGCTCCAGAGCAGAGCCCAGGGTCCCAGGCTGGAGGGGTCGCCACCATCCCATGCCTTCAGGAAGAGTGAACTCCTCAAGAAGACATAGAAGAAAGATGCTGGCAGCAATCTGTACTTCTGGAATGGTGAGGTGCTGGGCTTCAAGAGCTGGGCAGGGAATTGACAAACACTCTGCTACTCACACATATTCACACATATTTCCTTTGTCCCAGGGCATTCTCCAGACATCCTAAGGATGTGAAAATCAAGATATGCTCTCTTTGGCATAGATTTAAAGTTTGCTTGAAAGTTGCTCTAGACCAGATGCCCGATTCCTACACGTTTTTCTGCTGTCAGCCCTGGGAAGCACATGCTCTCAGATCGCTGGAGGAAGTTTGCACCTCTTGCTGTGAGTCCATAGGGCACCTCTGTAACCTGCTCATAGGCTGCTTGCAACCTGCTTCTAACCAGCTTGTAGCTGCTTATTCCTGGCAGAGGGCACGTGCCATGCCAGAGCTCTCACCAATGTCATGCTCTCCCAGCACAGCGCCAGCTGTCTTGAGGAGGTTTAAATTCTGGACACTAGGTGGTTGTTTTGGTTTTATTTCCAGTGGTGCACAGTGCAGGCAGTACAGATACCCCAGAGCAGCATCTGCTCCCCTGGCCCAGGAGGAGCCACTGTTCAGTCACCCCAAGGGCCCCTGGGCTGCTCTGGCTCACCAGCCTCTGAGAAGCTGCAGGAGTGCACTGCTGGACACAGCCCCTCTAATGAGGCTGGGCCTTTTCCTTGTTTTTCTGGGATACAGGCAGTACACTGGCACTGCACGAGCCATCCTGTAAACTCAGTCCCTCAAGATTCTTCGGAGCAGCAAGAGCCTCTCCCTGCCACGGCATGCCCTATTCACAGCATGGGGCTCTTGTTGGGAGCCATGTGAAGGGAAGGAAGAAGGAAGGACTGCTGGAAGGTGGTGGGGTGAGGGATGGTAGGGACATTTCTCAGTTAGAATTGCTCAGTCTTTGCTAGGAAGGACTGACAGCCTGTCTCTGGTAGATTATCCGGGATAGCCAGACCTTGCCCCATATTATATGGTTTTCATCACAAACATAAAAGTACTTGGTATAAAACAGAAGGTCAGGAGGGTTTAAGACATGGTATATGAGAAAACATTTTCCAGATTTCAGCTTCCTCCAAGCTAATATGCAAGTGTAATTAAAACAGAACCTGGAAATATAGAGTACAGTACCCTATTGAAAGTGTGTTGTATGAGCTGAACTCCCTTCATTGATAGTTTTCCAAAACACACAGCTGCAATAATCTTTATCCAGGAGAAGGGAATAAATTAAGTCTGAACACCTCTGCATATAGTACAGTACAGTGTATAGCCCTGCACCCCATATAACCTCGGAGAGGTAATGGAAAGCTGAAGGACGCGCAAGTGGAAAACCTCTCTGACCAGCAAACACTTTCTTCTTCGGAAAGCAGACAGATGGGAAGAAAAGCTCATGAAACAGAGGCAGCTTAAGAACTGGGATGTCTCGTTTCTGCTCAAGTCGTTGGGACTCTGCAGTGGCAGGGTGCCAAAGCACACTCCAGATTTGACAGGTGGGGAGGGGAACGTCCTGGGCTTGCCCAGCAAACAGGGAGTATTGATGGCTGGCTAATGTGAACAAATAGGAGTTTATCATATTTAACAGTAGCAGCAGCCACTAGGATATAAAAGCCTGGAAAAAGTAACCAGGTTCTATTTCTACTCCCCCTGAACAGTTCAGCCATGGAGTTCAGGTTGTGCTTGCCAGGCTTCACCAAACTCAGCGAGGTGCAGCACTGAGCAGCTTGTTCTGCTTCATGTCTGCTTTTCCTCCTGCAGCACTGGGGCAGAAGAGGGGTAACTCCCTTCTGGAGACCAGAGCAAGGATTGCTTTGCACCTCTAGCCAAGAAATTCCTGATCAGGGATTTGGTCTCCATACTTGCCAAATCTTTCAAGGTCCATAGTGAATTGTAAGGATTGTATTTTTATTGAAAAATACATCTTAATTTCATATTTTTAAATAGCATTTTTTCTGGGATAGGCAATAGAAAAATGTATGCACACTGACATCCGAAGCTGAGTCTTATGGGGAGGACTAAGCACCTTTATGTTGCTAAAATATAATTTTCTTCTATTAAAAGTCCTTTTTCAGCTTGTAATGTATTCCTAAGGGTGGGCTTGGCCTCTAAGTTTTCAGATTTACTCCATATGAAAAGAAGAAAAATTTTGCAAGAGCGAAGTATGACGAATTTGTTTATGAACTACCAGTTCAAGCTTAGAAATGCACTTTTCCTTCAGCAGCAGCCAGAGGGAGGAATCTAGTGAGCCCGGGTTTCCCCATGCAGTCAGATGGCCCCTCACCACTCTGCTGGGACTCAGAGTTCTGCTAAGAGCAGTGCAGACACATCCAGGAAAGCTCTGGAAGAAGTCAATCCACATACACCAGTGCTCCAAGGTATATGTTATCACTGATGTGCACTTCCAGTCCGAAAGGAGTGCATGAGACAGGATGCAATGCCAGATCCACACTGGCTCCAGTGGTACATACAAAGTCCTTTCAGAACCTGGAACACTGAGAAAGACACTCACGTAGCTGTGGGGGCCAGCGGGCACTTCTGCACTATTGACACAAAACCAGAATTAATAAGATCTGCTGGACTTTAATGCAGTTTTTTCTATTGGGTTTCTCTTTATCATGATCTCCAGAGTGTCCTGGAATACCCATATGAACTATTTTCCCTCTGGTTAGCTAGAGTGTCCAAGCTCTGCTTGTCCCAGGTAACATGGACAGATCCTCTTTCCTCATATGACTCCTTTGACTCTACATCTGCAGAAGCAGGAGGTTAAGAAGGAAAATTAATACAATTTTAAGTCTTTACTTAGACAGGAATTTGGGAATGAGCAGAGGAAAGATTAAAGTTGAAAGATTTGTACTTTTGCCCTTGTCTAAAGCTCTGTTTATTTTTCATTAGGAGGGAGCTCCCCTCAGCAAATGTTGGGCTAACAATTGCCTTATTAAGTTGATTTTGATTCTTCATTTATCCAAGAACAGAAAAATACAAGATGCTGTTATAGGACTTTATTTCAAGATGTTCAGTTAACCTGCATATTTAATATTTTAAAATATAAAAGCACAGGCCTGCATAAAAATGATCAGTCTGTTTTTCTGTGTGAAAACAGGAATAGCATGTGCTATGATAACATTCAAAGGAAAATTATGTGCTGATGGGGAATGAGGAGGACAGAAGATCGAATATTTAAATGTCTTTGTTTAAAAGTTATTTATCATTCCTTGTTAATTAGGACAAAAAGGAAAGAGAGCTGTAGTAATGACCACCGAACCAGCCTAGGAGAGGCTAAAAAGAAGACAGGACTGAGGCCAAATCAGGAGGCCCATTAAATATAATGTCTTAATAAATGAACTATTGTTATAAATAATAAGAAATTTATTTTATAATTCATTATAGACGTTAAACATCATCATATACTTTCTGATCCTTCGTTCTTGTTCAGCCACATGAACACCTGAGGCCACTGTTGATGTTCCCCAACGTGTTTCAGAAAACACGTGACAGCGAGTTTCTCAGCCTCTTTAGTGGCCTCATGTCACAATCTCCCAGGAAGAGGAGAATCTTCCACATGGAAGATTCATTATCTCAGATGTAAGACAAAAAAGCTGTGGAGCTGCTCACTGAGTAGAGCTGAGTGGAGGAGCTTAAGGACAGCAAAAATGTATGTAAAGGGGAATAAATTGCCAGTGCTCTGACTGAGGGAATCCCTTCAGAACTGAAACTAAAATTGAAACTCAGGTTCACAGCCAATTTTTCTAGCTTCATATCCCATCAGAGGCTGTGCTGTTCTGTTCCCTCTGGGAGCTGTGTTCAGACAGATTGACAGGGAAAGGGCTTGGTGCTACACGGAGCAGAGACAGGCAGAGGAATCTTAGGTGGGCCAGTAACTTTCTCCAACTGAAGTGTGTCAGAATCATTTTGTGTATCATTAGGTAGAGTAACACAAACCCAGGTAAGTGTCAATATTTATCAGACACAGCTCTGAGTTGGAAAGTGTCCACTGTGGTGGACAGACCATGTCACATCACTGAGAGATACTGCTTGTGGCAAGAGCCTTTTCTCTGCACAACTACACACTTTAGGGCCTCTTAAGTATCGTCATTTTTAATGGCTGTAACTCAATAATGGCAAAGAGGGTTCAGAAAAGTGTAATCACTCCTCTCTCCATTGCCTTCCCCAAAAAAATTTGGTCTTAACTGATATTTAATATTGGTTTGAGTGCAATGCACAAAGGGCAGCTAAGCAAATAGAAAACAACAAAACCAGCTTTAACCTTCCTGCCTGGAATTTGCTGCAGGCACAAGAACAAAATGAAATGTAGCATTTCCCCCACAGAAATCCCACAGTTCCCTGCATTGTTCAACATCCTGCCTCGTCAGAACAACCTGTTCACTAAACACCTTGTCAGATACAGTTAAACCCTTTTCAGCAGATAACTGTGGGGAGTCAGAACATCTTGGGAAAGACCAGCTGCTAGCACAGGGATCTGGGATGCCTGTGGATAGGAAGTCCAGACAGGTGATTCCATTGGGCCCCTGAGGCCTGATATTTAAAAACATATGAAAGATTTCTAAGGACTACTGTGAAGTTTCAGGGCCATTAAAGCAGCTGCTACTGCCCTCTTGAGAAGCTGACATCCCAGTTAACGCGCTGGGAAAGAGAGGAGGAGAATATTATAGTTCCCTAAGCCGTCTAAGCCAGCGCTGCTGCCTGCAGCGCAGACTCACTCCCTGCCCCAGCTGCTGCCGCTCACATCTGCACCAGCACTGGCGTTTGTGAGGTGATGCAGATGTGATCCAGATTCAGTCTAACCTGGCAAAACAAGCCAGCTTGCTTCACCCCGTTGAGTCACTGCTCAGGCTCACTCTGTGGCCTCATGAAAGCTGGTGCCAGCAGCAGCCAGGAGCACAGAACATGTGACAGGGACAGGTGGGATGGCTCTTGGCAGGGAATATGCAGCAGGGACAGGCAGGATGGCTCCTGGCAGCAAGCTGCCGGCTCTAGGGGACTCTGGTTGAGGGACTCTGCCATGTTCTCCTGGTGCTACCCCAGTGCTGACACATGTGCAGGCTCCCAACGATGCTTGGGGCAGCCAGGATGGCCTGACCAACCTCAGCTACGGGAGCTGCTGCTGCTTCCATGCTGCCCCGAGGCAGAGCCACCATCCCCAGGACACGGCTGATAGCAGCAGGCAGGCACGGATCTGCCACCTCTGCCCCTTCCAAACCAAACCCCAGCACAGATCTGGAACCTCCCATACCGTTGCAAAAATGTGGAATATGTGTCAGGATTATCTTAAGTCAGGATGTTCTTTGGTGTAAGGTCTTTGTATACTTTCAAGCCTAATGATCAAGAAAGGAGACCCTGTCAGTGGAACAGTGAGCAGGAGCATCCCCTACCCATGGACATCCTGTAACTAACAAGCTTTAAGGACGGAATAAATCAAGATGTTGATGTATGCTTATGTCTACATTGCTAACGTGGCAAAATACTCAAGGTTCATGTGTTCCATAGGTGAACTATGTTCATTGTAGTACTTACATCATACCTACAGGTCAAAAAGACTCCTGGATTACGTAACTATATGGAAACAACTAACTGATCCTAATAGAGGGGCTTTACTTGGGAAGTTGTTAATTCTGAATTTCTGTGTCTAAAAAATGCTGTGCAAAGTCTGCTGGGGCATACTGGATTTGTTGAATATCACCGAGCACGCAGGCTTGCACAACTCTGAAATAAATAATCTTGCTGACCTTTATTTCCATTGGGCAGATATGCAGCACCAAGAGCACGACTAGGTGCTTCCTTTCTCAAGGAAAGGTGATGTCATTTACATGCAGACGCCAGTTTGGCATCAGGAGCTCAGCTCCAAGGTTGAATACATCCAAGAATTGTTACAACACAACAGGTTCCAAGAAAGAAAGGTCTTGCTGGCCTTTACCTCCTGTTGGGCAGCCCATTATCTGCACCTGGAACACTGGGGGCTACTTGCTTTCCTTCCCATGGAAAAGCACAGTCATTTCCATTCAGGGGCCCATAACCAAAATTTATGATACCACCTCCAATAATGAATACATCTGAGGATTGCTCACACACAAAAGGTGCCAGGACAGAAAAGTCTTGCTGGCCTTTACCACCACTAGGCAGATGATCACCTGCAGCACCAACAGGAGGAACAGGTGTTTCCCTTCCCAAGGAAAGGTGCTTTGATTCACTTTCTGGACCTGATCTCTGCAATCTGGTTGCAAAACTTGCTCCAAAACTGAATAAATCCAGGGATTGCTCCTACACAAGATGTGGGAGGTCAGAAAAAAAACTGTTGCCAGGCTTTACCGTTGAGAAATAAATCTGGTCCAGGTAACTCGGCCTGCAAACTGCAGACTGAGGTGCAGATTGAAGTGCAGATTGAAATGCAGATTGATGTCTGGGTGGGAGCCATGAGCCGCCAACCTCTGGTTAACAAAGGGCACAAAGACAAGTCCAGGTGACACTGAGAACCATAGCAGGAGCCAAGGAAGTGGATGGACATGGAGAGGGGGACGGGAGTCAAAGACTCATGAGGAAGAGCTGAGACTTTGCTGTGCTTGGACTGTGAAGGTGTAACAGCCCAGGGGTTCAAGGCCCCTCCCTGGAGGCTTTGGCTCGAGCTGTTTCTGTGTTCCTGCGCTGTGAATAAATAATTTTGTGGAAGGAGAAATATGAGACTCTGCTACGGGAAACCTGGTCTGACTGTGTGAGAGTGGGGAAAGCAGGGACACCTTTTGGCTCATTTGAGCCCCCCACTGTGGAGGGGCTTCGGTTCCAATAGTGAAAGTCTCTGACCTTTGGCAGTGTGACTGCCAGGGCGTTACAGAATGATCAGAAATAGGAAACTTCCTTAACATTTACCTCCCATGGGCAGCCTATGGCCTGCGCTTTAAATACTGGGGAAAGGTGCTCTCCTTCCCATGGAGACACAATTACATAAGTACTCTCTCGAGCGTGTCATTATCGGCTTGTTGCACGCCAGGGAAGGCTCCCGATGCTGTGGGGCAGCGCGGTGGCTACCCACCCGCCTCAGGCCGCCATCCTGCCCGGCGCTTCCCGCGGAAGGGGCAGGGTCGCGCCGGCGGAAGCGGCGCCGGGGACTGATGGCGGCGCTGGCACGGGCCCTGGTGAGTGAAGGGAGGCGGGAGGGAAGGAAGGAGGAGAGAGAGCGCTGGTGCTGAGGGGGTGAGCGGCGTGTGGAGCCGGGGCTGTCCCTGCGCCGCCCCTGTGGCGGCCTCTCCCCGCAGCCCGAGGGGTGTCAGCGGGGGCTGCTGCCTTCTCGCCCTCTGGCCTCGCACCCGATGTCTGGTGAAGCAGCGGGGCGAGCTTTTCCCGCGGAGTTTGTGGTTACAGAAGGGTTAGTGAGGGGTTGGAGCCTGTTTAAGGATGAGAATGGAGTTGGGGAAGGGGTTGGAGCACCAGGAATGGCTGAGGGAGCTGGGGGTCTCAGCTTGGAGAAAAGGAGGCTCAGGGGGCACCTTCTGGATCTGTACAACTCCCCGACAAGGAGGGGCTCTGCTCCCAGGGAACAAGGGATGGGATGCGGGGAGACAGCTTCTGTGCACAAACAGAACAGCGTCAAACTCTGACAGAGGAGGTTCAGCTTGGACATCAGGAGGAATTTCTTCACTGAAAGGATGGTCAGGCATTGAAAGGGGCTGCCCAGGCAGGTGGTGGAGTCACCATCCGTGGAGGTGTTTAAGGGACTCAGTGCCATGGTCTAGTTGACATGATGGTGTTGGGGTCATAGGTTGAACTCGATCTCAGAGGTCTCTTCCAATCTAATTGATCCTGTGATTCTGTTGTGTAAGGGTTTGGCCTGCTGGAGACACGTGCCTGCCAGTGGGACTCCTCTGCTGGGCTCACTGTGTGCCCTAGGGGGTGGGCATTGCCCTTATGGGACCTTCCCCTCTCACTCTGGAGCTGTTTGATAGCAAGGACAGTGTAAAGATTCCAATTCCTGTCTTACTGGTCAGGCACTGGCACCACCACAGGGCAGTGGTGGAGTTACCATCCCTGGAAGCGTTGAAACACCATGTGGATGTGGCACTTGGTGACATGGTTTAGTAATGAACCTGGCAGTGCTGGGTTAATGGTTGGACTTGGTCATCTTAGAGGGTTTTTCCAGCCCTAGTGGTTCTGTGATTCAGATTGGAAGTGTTTGGGTTCCTGTGAAAATGGCTCCACTCCTTTTTTTCTTTCCCATTCGTTTGC
>VXBB01007621.1:55435-132909 GCA_013399915.1 Illadopsis cleaveri | reverse complement strand
GTTTTTTTTTTTTTTTTTTTTTTTTGCTTTTCTTTTTTTTTTTTTTTTCTTTTCTATTAGCCTTTGAAGCATCTGTAGCAGAGTTCCTCTTTTTAGCATTTTGTCTAGAAAATGGAATTTTGTACCTGGGTATGATCTTATATCACCACACACGGGCTGGCCAGTGCTGCTAAGTGGGAACAGATTTCCCAGGAACAGGAAAAGCCTTTGGAATGGGGGCAATATCCACTTAAGAAATTAGTCCCCGGGTACTCTGAGCCGATGGCTCAGGGTGTGGTTTCCCCAAGCGAGGTGAAGCCCTGCCCCAAGCCCTGCCCTTTCCAATCTCAAGATGAAAGCCGCCAAGCACAAACCTGCCCAGGGGCAGCTGAAATGCGACCTTGAGTTCCTGCTTACTCCTCCCACCCCTACCCTTTCTCTGTGCTTTGTCCTTGCTCTGTTACCTGCCTTTTTCTTGGACCCCGTGATCCAAGTGCTGGAGCAGCAGAACAGCAACAACAGGTTCTGCAGTTTGAAAGCATTGAAGAGGCAATGGTCTGTGGGCTCGATATTTTCTGAGCTTGAGAAGAGCTAGCTCAAGCTTCTCAAGCTCAGAAAATATCGAGCCCACAATGGTCAGCAGACAGGGAGGGGGGAGCCAGGCAGGAAGGGAGCAGGGAGAACAGTAGGGAAGCAGTGAGTCACTAGAAGGGTTCAGCTGTCTGTGGAGCTGCACCTCCAGGGCAGGGTTTGCAATGAAAACTGCTTCTGAATGGGAAGGATTTGCCTCCTGGGCTTACCTGTCCCTGGGCAGCTCCTCAGCCAACTGCTGCTGGCATTCATGTGGCAAAGTAAGTTGATTTGATTTTTCATCCTGACCAGAAAGGTTTCTCTTTAGAGAGGAGAAGGTGTAGTTACGTGCCATTTTTGTGATCTGAAGTATGCTCAGTTCAGCTCAAGTACTGCTCATCCCTGGCATTTCTGAGCACCTGTTTCTGCATTAGAATTTAGTGGTTGTGTAATTGTATGAAACAAGTCTTAAAACTTTCTGTATTTCTTCCTTCTACTGGAAATAAGGAAAATTGGTTTTTTGGCTGACTGAACTTCTGGTGTATGATACAGCCCTGACATTTCAGCTCTGCTCCTTAATACTGGCATTATGGTAAATCTGGCTTTTGTCCAAGATACCTTGATGAATAGCTTGTCTGCTACCTAAGAATTTCCAAAAGGTTTCCAGGAGGATTTAGAAGACTAGTGATATTCTTTCATCTCTATCTTGACAAGGCAGCTATCTGCAGACTATTCCTGAGTAATCCTGTTCAGTTTAGACTTGGTACATTTTCTTTCAGCCAAGAGGAGAAGCAGAAGTAGCACTTGTAATTTGAATGGAGGGCTGTGTTCTGCAGAGTGATGCTGGCTTCGAGAAAATTCCTCAGCTCCTTGTATCACCTGCTATCTCCTGGTGTCTGTTTTCTTTATTACTGGATTGTTTATCACATCTCAACTTTTAAGTGTGCTTGTGCTTATTTTTTTGTTTTCATGTCTCTGTCCAGTTTTGTTGCATTTGTGCTTTTCAACAGTTCTAAACCTCAGTATGTTCAAGCTCTCAACCATATCCCAACCTGGGCATGTTAATGAGAAAAAGCCTCAAAAAAGTTCTGTCAGATCCTTGGAATCTTGTAGTAATTGTTCACAAGAAAAGGTTTCTTCTTTCCCACGGGGATGTTTGTTAAACTGTTTGTGTCAGAGCACTAGATTATCTCAAAAAGTACTTGTGGGACTCAGCTGAAATGGGTTTTTTTGATAAAAACATATCATTTTCATGGTTTCACTTGCTGACAGTGATGTTACGTCCGAAGATCAGAAGCCTGGGTAGTCTTGCTACAGTAGAAGTGGGAAGGTGTAGTAGCAGTGAGCACTAACCACATTTGTCATGGGACAACATCTCTTCCTTTGCAGTTTTTAAAACCTCAATTCAGTTCCCTTAACTGATTCGAAGTGCAGCTCTGGGAGGAGTTGAGGGTCAGCCTGCGAGGCTGATGGCCACATCTCAGGGACAGCAGTGGCTGTGCAGGTCACAGGAGGGGAACAGGAACTCACGTTGGTTTGTGTTGGTTCCTCCTGTCTCTGGGCAGATCTGCTCTCGTGGTTGTCCTTTCACTGGGTACCACCAGGGTCAGTCTGACTGCCCACTCCACCAGACATTAATACAAATTGATAAGATTTCCCTTTTTTTTTTCTTTTCTGAAAACTAATCCTCTCCTTATATGTTGGATGCTTCAGTCTCTTAAATCATCTCTGCATCCAACCAAAAATGAAGCTATTTTTGTTAGAAAATGACATCTCCATTCTAGTAAGATATACATTATGTCCAGTATTAACGTAGTGCATGTGTGAAGGAGGAAAATATTGTACTAACTTAAATATTGCAGAAAGTGAAAGGTGCAAAAAAAGTGCAGGCAAAAAAAGCCCCACCTCTTCTTTGTATTGCTGACATGTTCATGACAGAAAATAATTATCTTAACTGAAATTTATTGGGGCAATATGTGCTTTTGGAATATGAAAATTCTTAGCTGTGCCCGAGTAAAGTAAGAGAAAGATGCATAAAAGCTGACTTGGATGAGGGCTTTTTAGAGCTTACTCAGTCAGTTGAAGAATGCTTCTTAAGCATTTGAATTTATTGTATAGACAGAGAAGTTGTGATGTGGTTTTATGATGTAGACAGCCCACCATTTCCTTCCATTCATCTGTTTCTGCCATCAGACTTGGGTTGGATACTTGTATTGGAAGGCAAAATATTTTCATAATCAAAATTTATACCTTGTCAAGCACAAGTTGGGACTTGAAACTGAGGATTGTTAGAATCATGGAGTATCCTGAGCTGGAAGGGACCCACGAGGATCATTGTGTCCAGTGCCCAGCCCTGCACAGACACCCCAGCAATCCCATCCTGTGCCTGAGAGCGTTGTCCAAACACTCCTGGAGCTCTGGCAGCCTCGGGGCCGTGCCCATTCCCTGGGGAGCCTGGGCAGTGCCAGCACCCTCTGGGGGAAGAACCTTTCCCTGAAATCCAGCCTAAACCCATCCCCCTGCCCCCCCCCAACACAACTGCACGTTGTTCTTGTCGTATGAATGAATAAAACCTGTGGAAGCAGAGGGAGAGTTAAACTGTTTCTGCATATTTGTGTCCTTTGCTTCATTGCCCATGTCCCCGTTGCAGAGCTGCCAGACTGGAGTGACCCAATGGATTGCAGGGTGCAGTGGATTGCTACAGAGCGCGGCAGTCCCGGGCCGGTGTAGGCGGATGCTCTGCAGTATTTTCCAGGTAAGACATCAGAGCATGTTAAAGTGTGTGAAAAATGGACTGATATTAAATTACCAAGAAAAAGTCATGTTTTTTCAATAAAGAGGCTTCCAAAAGTGATGTCTTTACTGTGTATTGTGGAAATACCAAGGCAACTCTAGAGTTCTCTGCTGCAAGAGTGAGCTCCCACTCCTGTTACGTGTCCTGGTGTGTCTTTTAATAGATCCAAATGATCTGTCCTGAGAAGATTAAATGCAGAAGTCCAGATGGAGGTGTTACTGTTACAAGCCAGTCACATTTATATGCTGTTTCCAGCATTTTATTTTAGAGACCATTTTTATTTTATTGAACATCTCCACTGTACAGTGGCCTTGGACTTCCTAGTACTGATGGAGGTTTACCTTGCACAGCACATTTAGTGTTGTTCAGTGGCAGCTTTGCAGCTTGGCTCACAGTTGTGAGACAGCCAGCATAGTGCTAGAGTGTGTCTGTCCAGAGTAAATCAACTAGAGCATCATGTAATAGCAGTTAATGATAAAGGGGTGAAAATGTGTAGAAAATGGGAATAGATGCCAACCCTACTATTAAAGTACCAGTTCACACCAGTAGGACATGATGTCGGGACTAGAGGTAGAAATGAGCAGTTGTGAAGTTAATAATGAAGTTGGATTTACTCTACATTCAGTACACATCTGGGGATGACTGCTCTGAACAGCATATTTACTGTGTCTGAATTAATTGATAAATAAGATACTGCTAAGATGAGTGTCCTGGGAGGCTGTGAGTGTTCAGTGTGCAGCTTCTTTCCTGGGGAGCCCACTTGCTCCTGCTTGAGAGTTTTCTTTGTTGTGCACTAGCTCTGTGATTGAAGTCGTCCTCTGAAGTCATAGGGTCTGTAGTGGTACTTTTTACACTGCAATTTGTGTTTTCTCAAGTCCTGGCCAAAAACAGTTGAATGGGTTATAAAGTTATAGATAAAAATAGCTGTTTGTCTGCTAAGTCAGAAAAAACAATTATTCTTTTTAAAAGACAAACCCCATAATTAGAAGTAGTGTGAGAGTCAAAGCAGAGAGCCTGTGGCTTTTGAGTGCTGTGTTCTGCCAGTCCATTCCATCAGTACATTTATGGAACACTGGAAAATGTGGTGTGGAGCACTACATTAAGCATAGACAGTCATTTTGTTTGTAACAGTTGTTATAATAAATTTGTGCTTTTTGTGATACACAGTTTTTCGGGATTAGCCAGAAATAATTGACCTGGAAGCAAACTACAGGTGGTGGATGTAAAGTTAGGTCAGTGGTCTCTTAATTTTTTTTTTCTTTTATCATTTCTACTAGAGACACAAGGCTGGCCCCTTCCAACTCTCTAAATTCTGTGGTGGATTGTTTGAAGCCAATGGAGCCATCACACAGCAAAACAGATCCTTTTATGATACAAATAAGGTGAGAAGAGTTGGGTAGTTTTATTGTTGGAGGGCACATGTGCTAGGGATTCTACAGAGACAGGAGGCAAAACACTTCTCAGAACACATGGGAGAGGATTCAACCTTTATCTAAGATGTTTTAGTGTAATGTGAACAATGTGTCTGGTAATTTGGGAAGGAATTCTGTTCTTTTCCACAAAAGGAAGGGCTGGTATAGGGAGGTGCAGTTACAGTTGGGTTATCAGGGTGAAGGTTCCATTGACAAGGCTGAGGGCTTCCTTCCAGTGAGGAAAGAGATTTAAGTCAAGCTGTTGAGGGCAGATGTTCCCTCCACACATATTAAAAGTGACAAGATGTTTCCTGATTCTTTAGTTTGGGAATAATCTGTGGTGACAGTTTTGCTATCTTCTAAGCAGTGAAAATTGTCATGCAATCTACTAATGACAGCTAATTATTGGGTAATAATTTACTGTTCATCAGTACTATTTTGTTAGTCTGTGGTCCATGTGTCTTGTTCATGTATTGTCTTTTGTCTTGGAGTAGTTTTCTGGGGCATGAATCAGCTCCATAAAATCAGTTTACCACTTAAACTAAGGGTGTTAGCATTTCTCAACTAATAAATATCCTAATGCTGCTCTTGTTAATCCAGTGTGAAGAAAATGGCAGAATGGAATGCATGCATGAGAAATGAGAGGACAGAAGGAAAAAGAGTTAGGGACTGATGGGTAAAACTTGCATGAAAACAATAATTCCAGTTAGCTATCTAGCTAATAGTGCATTTGGCTGGTGTGGAGTTAGAGGTACGTACTAAGAAGGATTTTAAATTGGTTATTTTGATATGGATAGAAAAAATGAAGTAAAACCAGAAGTGTGCAAGGCAAGGAAAGAACCCCTGCCTGGTCTTTGCATTTTGTTCTTAACTAGGGGTTTGCCTTCGTGTAGTCAGTTTCTCACTGTTTTTCAGCTGTTAAGATAAACCAAACATTTTGCAGAGATTGGAGCATATACAAAGAGGTTGCACAATTTATCATGGCCAGATGTGAAGCTGTAACCAGACTCCCAAAAATGGTGCATGCCCCTAATCCTTGTTCCTGCACTTGCAGAGCGGATAGGGGAGAGTATGGATGACAAGACAGTAGATCAGACAAACCAGGAGTGCCATGAAGATCTTCAAGGCAGGTCTCAAGATTTGCTCTTGGTGTATTGGAAAGGGCAGGGGGCAGGGTACAAGGGTTGAAAGATGGATGGGGAAACTTCCCAGTTAAAATAGCCGTGGTGTATGGAGCCAGGCAGGACTTATGACCAGAGAGGAAGCAGTTTACAACAGTTTGAGGTGGGTTTTTGGACTGCAACTTCATTATTTTGAACAGAGAAGTACTTACTCATCTTTGAGATGTGAACTTGACTATGCAGTCCTGGTGGGAAAGTGGTTTGGAATTAATGGTGAGCTCCAGATGTTTCAGTTTACATTTGTTGTCAAAATTAAAATGATTGTTTGCTTTAAGCACTGCTTTTCAGGTATTGAGCAGGAAAGGCAGCCTGAGGTAGGCTTATGTCCCTTGCACAGTGTCTTGATGAGCTTGTTTTGAGTGAGTTATAAAATATATTTTTTAAGTTCTCTCTCTCTCTCTGTGTTGTGGTTTTAGCCCAGCTGGTAACTAAGCACCACACAGATTCCCCCCTCCTCACCCCAGGGTTTCCTAGATCTGATTTTACAGATGCTTCTAGGATTGTTTAATTGCATTTGGCTGCAGTCCTGGCATTGGTAGGATGAGCTTCAGGTCTCTATCATTAGGTTGAACCCAGCACTCTCTGCTTAAATCCCTTCACCATCTCCTGAGCTAGTCCAGGCTGCCTTGCAGAGGAATGAAGCCAGAAACGTGGCATTTCCTAGAAAAACCTGCTTGTTGGTTAGCCATTGGTTTAGTGATGAGCTAACAAGAGATGAATTGAGATAATTTTGGTTATTAACTTTCTCTGCATAGTGAAAAGCCTGTACAGAGGAAGACTTTATATGCTTTTATAGATAAGAGGCATGTAGTGAAGTTCTGCCTGGGTTCACTAGAGGTTCAGTGTCATTTGAATTCCTGTGGAGGAGATGAATGCTGATTTAGTGAGTGTGGCAGTGGTTATTGGACACCAGTTCTGCCTCGAGCAGTTCCTATCATTGCCTGGCTGGAGGGGGATTATAGATTTATGATGGAAGGTTAGGAGCCATTTGTAGTGTAGCAGGGAATATTGCATTGCATAATCCTGCAGAGGAGGTACTAAAAATTAGTTTAAATACCCATTATGTGTCAGTGGAATCGCTGGGTCCATCTCTGTGTGGCAGAGGGTGGGATGCACCTCTGCAGACATTGGTAAGAGGGGATGTGGTGAACAGGTTTAATGAGACCAGCATTCAGAGGAGGAACTCAGGAGGAAATGAGTATCACAGGAGATCCTGGGCAGTGTTGCACTGTCTGGGTGGTTGGCAGATGTTAAAATGGTGCTGGGTGTGTTTCTCCCCATTTACCTGCATGCTGGGCATGGCAGGATTCAAGTTATTGACAGCCATCCGTGGACAGTGCACAAGGGCAGAGTGTTTTATCTCAAATGCTCAGGCTTGTGTGTGGATATGTGCAGGGGTGGATTCTGTCTCAGAGCTGTAATTTTTTTCACCTTTACAGTTAGTTTTTAATTAAATATAGCAACTTGTGCAGAGTATGGATCTGTATTTTAATCTGTATCTTAATATGTATTTACTTATTCATGCCATTTCAAAAACTACTATAATAGTGCTAGGAAGTCTATAGAGGATGATCAGAAAGGGAAAAAGCTTTCAACATGAGAATAGCCTATTTTAGGAGCCTTCTGAATGAAGGAGTGTGTGTATGATACTGGCCCATAAAAGTAATAAAAGTTACTGAAAAGTGGGATAGGAAATGGTTATTTGCAGGTTCTTATGGGAAAATTTGGAGCATCCAAGGATCATAGAATAGTTTGGTTGGAAGGGACTTTTAAAGGTCATCTAGTCCAAATTACAAGGTTGGATTTAAAAAAGGCACAAGAGGTTTTTTTTAATGAATTAAACTCTGAAACCCAACATACCACAACTTTGTGTTACTGAGGTTAAAGTTTCAAATGCCTGGATATTGGTGTATCCAGTTGGAGCTGACAAAAAAATGGATGAATAAATTTTCTTGTGCAGGAATGTCTGTCAAAAGCTGGACAGGTACATCCCAGAAGGCTGGAGCTGTGTGTGTTGTATTTCTCTGCTTTTGTGTCATCCCCGCGGATCTGCTCCTGATCCTTGCTGGAATTGGCATCCTGGTCTCATTACTTTTGCAGATTATAATGGCTCTCAGCTGTGCTTCCTCAAGTATATGTAGGAGATTCATGTGCAATAGATAGGTTAAAAGCAATTTGTTGACAGCAAAACGTGTATACTGCATTCTTAATTCATGGAAATGATTTGCTGGAGTACTGGTGGTGATTACAGCTGGCTAATGGCTGCTGCTGACATGCTTAGAGGCAGAATGCCATAAAGTCTTCTTACTAGTTGTGCTCCTTTGAGCTGGGGCAGAGTAAATTTTCTTCCCAGTAGTTGGTATGGGCTGTGGTTTGGATTTGTGTTGGACACAGCCCTGATAACCCAGGCATGTTTTAGTTACTGTCAGCAGGGCTGACACAAGGTCGAGGCCTTTGCTGCACCTCACCCCACCAGTGGAGTACCTGGGGGTGTCCAAGGAGTTGCAGGGAGACAGGAGGGACACAGTGGGGACAGCTGATCCCAGCTGATCAGGGACAGTCCAGACCATTCAGCATCATTCTCACATAGAAAGCTTGGGAAGAAGGAAGAAGTGGGGGACGTTGGTTTGATGTTACTCTGATGGAGCCCAGCTGTCCTGGGGATGGCTTAGCACCTGCCTGGCCTAGGAAAGTGGGGAATGAATTCCTCCTTTGGCTTTGCTTGTGTCTGTGGCTTTTGTTTTACTAATTAAGCTGCCCTTATCTCAGCCCCTGAATTTTCTCACTTTTACCCTCCCAATTCTCTCCCCTGGGCTTAAACCACAGCATCAGCCCAGGGGTGTTTAAGGTGTGTAGTGAGTCTGGAAGAGAACATTTCTCTTCATGTTTGCTGGCACTGCAAATCATTGCTGACTAAGTACTTTGCTGATGTGGATTTTCTGCCTGTGCTCTGTAGATTAACTGTAAGGGGAATAACAGTCTGAGGGAGTTCTTTGGTAAGAATGGGGGGTTCATATATCTTCATTGGTTTTAAAACAGAACTGATTGGTTTCTATAATGCAGAATTACTGTAGAATGCCTGTGAGAGGAAGAGAGGCAATGTGAAAAGTTAGCTTTATTTACTCTGTTTCTGTGATGCGTTTGCTCATTTTGTCTGCAAAATACTTAAGCCCAAGTAAAGACACCTAGAATGAATATGGGAGTCTGGGATAGGAGCCTTATTTTGGAAAGCAGGTTTCTGTAACTTTGAATGTGAGCTTCCAATGGGTTGTTGTTATCACAATGGTTATGCAATGTTTGTGTTCATAAACAGGAATGGCACATATGAAAACCAGTGGAATACTTTCAGAGGAGACCTAAACAGTGGAGGCCTTTGTTGAACAAAGAAAGCAAGCAAAAAAGCCCTAAAATTCTGTTAAATGTGTAACTTTGATAACTATTTTAATTGCTGAAACTGAAATATGTGCTATTTCAATTTTACAGCATCTTTCTGCAAAAGATTCCTTGCAGCCATCTGAAGAAAAAGTGGGTGCTTTTACAAGGATAATAGAAGCAATGGGGTTCACAGGACCACTCAAGTACAGCAGATGGGTAAAGCAGTAATTTAATAATTCTTTTGGTTGTTTAATAGTTCTAAAAAGCAGACCAAAAACACCCCACAATTTTTTCTTACGATAGGAGCAGTACTGAATGGAAAAGTTTTAATGTAAATTCCTGTTTTCTGATGTAAGAAATTAATAATCCAGATCTTGAACCTCCATTATGTATTGCTGTCATTGACATATGCAACAATACTGTATTTGGTTTGTAGGGTCTAAATCCTTCTTGAACTTCTTAAGATACGTGATTTTCACTTCATTTGTGCACCAAAGAACAGAGTAAGAGCCTTAGCAAGAGGGTCTGCTGAGCAGTCAGTGATGAGACATGGCATGGTTGCTGTTCAAATCACTGTTCAATGGTAGCTGACTAGGGCTGAGTCACAAATAGGTCCTTCTCTTTCTCTTTTTCTTTTTAAATAGCCCTTTCATGAAACGGTTGTTCACACTGACTAAGTGAGAGCAGCTCTGTGAGAGATGCTGTTGGTTCCTTATGCAGAAGAAAAGGGATGAAATTCATAATTCCTTTTCTCTGAACTAAGGAAGAGTACAAAAGAATGAGAGGAAAAGGCAGCTTGAAAGAAGGACTGAGCCCAATTGTGTTGAAATTAAAATCAATTATTTGAATAAAAAGATTAAACATAATAGAAGTTTTAAGGTGCTTTGAACGCAGAGTGCAGCTCTTCAGAGACTGATGTGAAGCTGTTGCTGATTGCATGCTGCTCCTCAGAAAATGCAAAGCAAAGATAAATTACTTGTAACCGGCTTAGGTATTATGGTTAAAATCAGTTGCTTTAATCAGGTGATGCTAAACCTCTTGAGAGTGTAGTTTCTCTCCCATGTGCTTGTGTACATATTGTTGTAATAAAGATTCTTGTTAGCTTTAAGTGTTGATTTCAGAGTTCTCCTTAATTGCTGCTCTTTACTGCCTGCGTTTGGCTGGGGAACCTGAGTTGGAGGAGAGTTATTTTGTGGTTAGAGCCCAAGGGACCTGAGTTCATTTTTGGCCTTGCCCGTGCTCTCTAGGAGATCTTTGGGAAGTTTCTTAATATTTCTCTTGCTTTTTTCTGTTTCATTCTCCCTTCCCCCACATTTCTTCTACACCCTAAAACTTCCATGATTAAATTTCATCAGTTTCTCCTTTGTTACCTGTATTATTTAAGGGCTGGATTGTGGGGACTGTTTTTTACAATATGTTTTTAATGTCTAGTAATGGCTGCTCTGGGGCAGTGACTCTCACCAAGGAGACCTCTGTTCACAGGCTGAGCAGTGTTTCCTTTAAAAGGGAAACCTTCAGAAGTCCTGTAAGCAATGTAAATCATTTTACTTCAAGAAGTTTAGATGTATGTTTGATTTTTGACAGAAGTCTGAGATTACTGAATAAGAATAATAATGGGCTCCTGTGTTTCCTCAGCAATCAGTTGCAACTTCTTTGTTTTCCTTTTGGTTGGAGGACACACAAATAATTACTTTGGTGATTTGAACTGCCATTTAGCAGGTAGGGTGCTTGTGCCTGCAGTATGGTGAGCACTGAGATGATCACTGGTATATGTCACTAGAAAAAACAAGAAACCAACCCAGAGCAATCCAAACCCAATGCCATTTCTCTTTAAGATTTTTGCTATTAGTTGTTGTGTTCTTTGAAGCTTCAGCACGTGTCTGTGTTCTAGATGCTGCACTGGAGGTATTTTGGGTGCAGTGGCAGGCCAGGAACAAAATGAGAAGTGCCAAAGCACCTTGGAATACCTCATGTTGTTCATAATTTGGGATTCCTTTCTCACTTTTTTAGGAAAAAAGAAGCTGTTTTTAGGACATGTCTAGTATGTGACTTCTTTAATATTTAAAACTTAAATTACACAAAACACTCTTAGTGGTATACTTCACTTAAATTTATTAGAGGAAACCAGGAGTTGTGAATTGGGATCTTCAGAGACTCTGTAAGGAAAGCCATTTAATTTATATTTTCTATAATTATATCAAGTATTTTAACACACTAGATTGGAAGGATATTCAGGAAGACATTTAATAATATTTTTCCTTCAAGGCAAAATTAATTATACTCATGCCATTACTGGCAGATCTAATAGTTTAGTGTGCTCCTGAAAATCTCAAGTGGTGGTGATTCTCAAAAGAAGTGTTTTCAGAAGATGGCAGTGTGTGGAACAAAGCCAGTAGTGTTCACCAGCTCTGGTGCTGAATACTTCAATTGTTGTCTCTTCTTTTTGTTTAGAAGATCAAGGTGGCAGCGCTGCGCATGTACACGTGCTGCGTGGAGAAAACTGACTTTGAGGAGTTCTTTAACAGTAAGTGCTGGACTGATGGTATGTGAACTCTGCCCTGGTAAGAGAACACACGATGGAATTATGTCACTGGATATATTTGTGCCAATAAATGCAACCACAAAAAGACTTGTCAGTCCCTACCAGGGCATAGTCAGCTGGAAGGGGCTGTACTGCAGCATTCCCTTAAGCTCTGGAGTGACAGGGGTACAAGGGCAGACTCTGGACTCTGGCATTGTTACATTTTCCCTGCTGCAGTGGGGAGCAGGGGTGGGATGAGTAAAACTCAGAATATCCTGGACTTCAAAGGATATTGCCATTTTTTATTACTAGGGGTGGGATCAACTAAGAATGCAAATATCTCTTCCCTTTTTATGGTGGTCACATGGTCTCTGTGTACTACCCTGTGCCATCCCCAGTACAACTGGGGGGCAGGTAAGGGAATCATCCCCATCCACTAATGCACAACTTTTTTATGATACAAGGTCAGTTAGATCACAGGGGTCACCTGTCTGTCTCTATCATGGTTGGGGCAGGTTTGGGTACAACTTAAGAGACTTTCTACATTTTGTACTGATCCTGACAGCATTAAATCAGGACACATCTCTTGACTGGGTAGAGAGTATGACTAGAACAGAGATACAAGTCCTTCCTTTAAGTTTATAGGCATATTAGTGGCTTGGATGTATACAATGGTTTTTAAGTATTAGCTAAAAAATCTGTTGCAGCTTTGAATAGTTTCAAATCTGGCTGGTGAAGGGAGAAGATGTACTTTTGAGACTTACGTAAGCTACAATAATATTTTTTTTCTTACGTGAATTATTTCCCGTGTCAGTGTGATTTAGCTGGTAGTAAACCCATTAGCTGGATCTGGCCTGTCACCTGGATTCCTGAGCTACCAGATGCTTTCTTATAGCACAGGTTGGGGCTGCTGCCTCAGGAGAGATCAGCTGAAGGGACGCCTTCATCCAGTGCAGAGCTTATTGAGGGTGGTGTGTTCGATGGTGTTGCTACTGCAAAATTTTCAAGTGTTTTTCAGAAGATTTTCCAAAGCTGTGATGTGGTTTTGGCAGTTGCAGGAGTGAGAGAACGCTGTGAGCAGTAGGATTCATCACTAGTGATCAAAACTTGAGAACCTCAGTTTTCCCTGTGCACACCCTCTCCCAGCTGCGTGCCCTCCCAGGCTTGCTCAGATAGGGTCTCCTCTGTTTGTGGTATTTACCTCTCAGACAAGGGCGTTGCTGTCTTTAACTTATGTTTCACTATCCCTGTTTAATTGTACAAAGATCTATAAGTGTTGCCCTAGCTTAAAATTCAAAGGAATTTCTAAACATGTCTGTGGAAAAAATACTGGTACAGATTTTCAGGTTTGATACAGAGTAAAATAGCTTCAGTTTTGTTTTTGATGTTGTCTTACTATCTTAAAAATAAAATATGTATTTTAAAGAGTAGGATGTGTTTGCATGGACTTGAGACAGTTGTTGACTAAGGAACAAGGCAGTTTTCTGAGATTGATTGATTGCATGACTCACCTGTTGGTGGTGTAAGAACACCTGTCACTGCATATGGTTCCAAAGAAATCATTGGTTTTATATCAAAATAGGTAAAAGAAGTTTCTTTTACTTCTGTCTACATAGAAATGCAGCTGTTTAGGGGGATTAGCACCAAAATTTAACAGGTTTGTGGTCCATGTTAAAAAGTAGTTCTCCTAAAATACAGGCAGTGTGGAATGGGTGGGAAGCTTTCAACATGATTTTGCCATGGAGAAGCTTTAGGCTGTGGTTCCATGGGCAGCTGAGTTGAAGTAGCAGCCAAAGGGGAAAATCTCACATCTCCATCTTCTTGTGCCTCTGTTCTGGACTGCATAGTTATGTCCTTGGTGAACTGAAAGAGAACTGACTCTTCAGGTTACTGAAAGAAAACAGCCCAGTTTACTGACATCCAGGTGTGTGTATTGGTGAGCTAAAGTTGCACATGGAAGGGTCTGGTGGAGGGCAGCTGTGACACAAAGCAGGAGCTAGGGGGTGCATAATTGAGAGGGGAACTTGGAGTGAGATACCCAGCTTTCCCTTGAGTTCACCATGTCTTCATCAAACTGTGTCAGTTGGGAGCTGTTTTTTTCCTTTTGCAACTAAAGATGGAGGTTGCTTAAGCCCATTGCTTGCTCCTGAAGGAGCAGCCTGGGGGAGTGGTGGGAAGAGAAGCAAGTGCCTATGAACTGAGCCTGAGCATGTGCTCTGTGGGTGCTGCACCCCTCCCAATGCCCCAGGGGAGCCCCAGGTGCTGTCTGAGCCACAGCTGTGTGCTGACCTGTGCTGTGTTTGTGCTCTGCTGCCTCCAGCACTTCTGGCTCTAGCTGGAGGATGTTGATATCCAGGTGAACTGCTCAGAGTCAGCTTTGCTCTCTAGAGAGCTTATTAGCTCCTTCCTGGCCATGTGTGAGCCCTGTTAACCTGCTGAGCTGACCTGGGAAACCTACAGCCATCCATGTGTGAACCACTCGTGGGCTCGTTAACCTGAGTGAGCACAACCAGTTCTTCAGAGAGCCCTCCTCAGTGTTTTCTGGATGTGCTTTTGTGGTGTGGTTGTGTTGTGGCATGAGGAACAACTGCACTGTGACCTTGTGGAACTTGGATTGGTGTGTGGAGTTTGTAGGGTAGTTCTCTTACAGAGGTGACAGTGTAAAGAGTGGATAGTGTGGTGGTGAGGACGAGGACAGTTACAGCATTTCATGTCTCCTGGCCTCTCTTCTATCTCACTACATCCCTGCTGATGCCCAGTGGAATTTCCGAGACTTTTTGTGGTGCAGTATGAGAGCCCTGTGAACTGCCTGTCTCTGTATATGCCTTAGAACAGCAGTTCCCAAAATACAAACTTTGGGTATGCAAGTCATTAGGCTGCTGTGGGCTATAAAGAACGTGTTTTAATTGAGACTCTTGAGTATGAAACTGCAGTTAATTTTATTATGCTTGTCATCCCTTTGTCTCTTGATACTGGATTGCTCCTGGACAAAACTTTGGGAACTCTGCTTTAGAGTCCATATCCCAAATGTCTACACTGTGCTGCTTGTGTGGAAAGTGGAGCTATTTTAGGCTGTCAGCTGTTTCTTGTTTAAAGGAGAAGAGAGAAGCAGCAGAGGGAATAGCAAAATTGCTGGTGCCAGGTTTGGCACAGAGCTTGGGTAGTTCCAATGCAACACAGGAGGCAGCCTGTGAGGAGAGAGTTTCATGCCTGACCTCAGACTTGAAAGGTCAAAAGAACTTTCAGGATCAGGCAGGTAATACTCAGAGCTGAACTGGAGCTTGACTGATGAATATGGACCGTAGGGTTACCTTGAATTCCCCTTGAACTATTGATACTGTTAATTCTCTAGAGCCAGGCAGCTGCAGCAGTAGAGAGCTTGTCCTACCAAATCAGCCTTTTGGATGGCTCCTAGTGGGGCTCAGCACAGCTCAAGAAGGCTGGAGGTTACAGGACTGTTGATTCTTGTGTCTCCCATACCCCACCCAGTGCCTTCCAGGCTCCTGCTGCTGCCTGCCACATCCAGGGGAGCACTGACACAGTACATCTGTTTTGCAGGATATGTGGATAGTATCCCATTGTGTCCTTCCTAAAGCTGTGGTAGTGGCGAAGATAATCCATCATGAGAAAGTCCACAGTCAAGTTTTGCCTCCCTTACTTGGTGAATTTAAAGTGCAGAATATGACTGTAGGGAAACATATGTAGGGAACATGTAGGGAAACACATGTCTTCTTAATTCTGAGCATTTCTGGGTCTTCTGGCTCCAGAGATGTGGCCAGAATGGGTTTTGTGCAGAGAACAGGTTTATTCCCCAGCAGAAAATATCACTGTAATTTCATAGGTAGCTTTATCATCAGACATTTTTTCTTTATCTAGTTTTATTCTAAGGAGAGTGGTCCATCCTATAATGAAACAGAAAATTATTCTCCCCATATAGTTTACCAGAATAAGGTGTTCCAACCCCCCGAATTTTAGAACTCCATTCTTTATACAAAGCTGATAGCTGAGGGCAAGCTTCTTGCTTTAAAGGAGCCACTCTTCCTTTAAATTTACCATGCAGACAGTCCAAATATAGAAGTTAAAAATTATTTATAAAAATAGAATTGCAACTCTTGGAAAGTTAGAGAAAAAATTCTTGCCTCCTGGGTACTGAATAGGTCTTTAAAAACTTTCCGTATTTCCAGGAGTAGAGGTGTGAGCTTTGCTTTCCACTGCAGAGTGATTTCTGTGGTGGGGGACTGATCCATGGGAACTTCTACTGGAGAAACTCTGTCTGAACTGAGTGTTTGACTCTTGCCTGTGGAACCTTCATTTACTGAGGTGGTTTGGTTAATGCAGCCATTGTGTGCTCCTGCCCTAGTTAGAGATGCCTTGGCGTGGCTTTAGGTCAGAGTCGTCATTTCTAGGCACAGGAATTATTTCTAATAGGAATGAGGGAGCCAGAAGGGTAGAAGGGTGAGGGAGACTTGTGTTTAATCTCCAAACATGGACTGTTAGTGTCTTTGTACTGACTTAGAGGTGATGTATGAGCAGTGGTGCTGAAGCTTGGTTCCTCCTAGGACTGATGGAGTCATCTCTCTGGGGAGGGAGAAATAGTGGTGATCTGTTTGGTTCTTCTGACCAGAGCTGGCATATAAAAAGAAAGAGGCTGTGAAAGTATTGCTTCATGATCTGGGTGAATCTCCTTTGTAATACTTGACAGCCAGGAAGGAAGATATTCAGCACAGAAAAGATGAGGTTGACTTCCCTAGGGTACACCTGACTGTAGGGTCACTTTCTGAAGGCTCTCTGGCCTTTTTTTGGTGAGGTTTGAACAGCTCAGAAGAGAACACCAAGTGCTGGGCAGGCCAAGGTTACTGCCTCAGATCCTCCTCATTAGGGACAAAGTTTTTAACTCGCCTTAGTTTTTAGCTTGCCTTAAAAACTTCTCCAGGAAACAGATGCAGGAGTGTGCCTGGGAGGAGGGTTTGAGATTGACAGGAACTGAAGGATTTGGCATGCACAGAACCCACAGGTTCATTTTTTTCAAGCATGAGGAAGAGGAATATGGTTTTTGTGCCACGTGGCCTAAATCTCCAGCCTTACATCCTAGGGCACATGGAAATCCATCATGTGAACACACATATGGACAAGCCATCTCTGGGAAAACAGTAGCTGTGGGAGTAGAGCTGAATCTGGAAACAGATTGTTTCTGTGGTTGGTTGGTGGGTTTAATCCTAATGTAGCCTGGCTGGAACACTCAGAGTGCTGTGGGCTGTGCAGCCATGGAGTGAATCCAAACAGTGGAGTGGGAGCAGAGACCCAGGTGACACAGAATTCTGTCTCTGGCAGGAGACAGCAGCACATGGGAAGGAAGAGTGTAAGAATGGAGCAAAGCATCCATTGATTCCTCTGTGTTACTCACTGCTGCCTTGGGACTCTCCAAGCTAGAAGCCACATATTTGTCTCATTCTCCATTGTGGAATTTTTTCCCCCCTGTAAAAGTTATCCAAGTGAGCTCTAAACAGCTGAAATCTCTCAGAATCCACAGTTTCCTGTGGCTACATGTTCTAGAGTTTTAGCACAAACATGACAGTAAATGGTGTTTGCTTCCAATATGTATGTACTGTTATTGCTGAAAATAAATAAATAAGATGCTTTTAGATTTTGGTGCAGTAAATTTCTGTTATGCACAAAATGTGATCAAACTCGTTTTAATGTTTTGTTTTGGTTTTGTGTTTTTTCTTTTTCCCTTCCATCAAGGGTGCCAAATGCCTGATACTTTGAATTCATGGTTTCTGGTAGCCCAGCTTCATGTCTGGTAAGTGAAAAACAAAATAGTAATAAAATTATTTTCAGAAAATGGAGTTATATACAACTTAATGTGCGAAAAAGTAGAGCCTTCTATCCATGGTTGATAATAGAGGTTGTATTCATTTTACTGATGACTGAATTTCAGCAATTTTCTGCTGAAGAACAACAGAAAGTCCCATAGAGAAGCTGACATCTCTTACATCTCAAAATTCCTCACTAGTGGAATGATCTTTGCCCTGAGTTTTCTTAAAGCCTTGTTCAGGCTATGTGGAAAAATCCTACTTGGATGTTTTAGGAAAGGTTTAAATTTATGTAAAAGTCATTTAAATTGGGAGAATTTGTGGTGATGAGAAGCATTTAACAAATTATAGCACTGGCATTTATTCTTTCACTTCTGAAAGGTATGTGCAGGGTGGTGAATGCCAGCTTGGCTGCATGTAAAAATATTTAACACCTTAAACGTGAAGCTTTTTCCCTTTTTCATTTGTGAAAATAGTAGCCAAAAAAATCAGGTTTTCATCTAGCATTACATATTTATAAAGGTCAGAAGATGCACAAGGGAGTTCAGTAATTTTTTAAGTGCCAGATCTTTCAGGGAACTGAAGTCCATAGACTTGGGTTCAGCTGTCCAAAGGCTGAAAGGAAGTTTGTACTGAAATAGCTGCACTTAAGGCCCCTTGTTTCCTTGCCTCCTCCTTTTTCTCTTCCCTCCTTTTAATTTCCTTACTCCTCAATATAGTGAAAGATGGGGCAACTCATTACACTAAAGAGTGAATAAATGAGCAGAACCATTGAAATTCTAATCAATTAATGAAATCAGTGGAACCACGTAAGGAAGACCCTTGAAATCTGCAGTTTATTTATTTCCTACTGTTCCCTGTGGGAAAAAGGCTTTAAAAATAAATTGATGAGCTAATAATTTGTATAGGTATTTTGAAAGCTAGTGCAATAAATGTTAGAAACCAGACTGTTGGTAAGTATCTGAGAAAACCAAAGAGAGTTTAGATGAATCTGCAGAGAACACACTTTTTGCATCTTGATTTCTCATTGACAGGACAATGTATCCTATGATTAGTCCACAGCATCAAATTCAAGATTAATTATAAAAATAAACAAGAGAACTATGACAGAGATGAAACTGGTATAGGATAGGCACAAATTTCTGAGATCAAAGCTACATTGGCTCCTTTTGAAGGTGGCCAAGAGTCACTGGCCTCCTAGCTGATAATGTTATGGAGAGATTTGCTGAGGAGAATTGAAATACTCTTACGTGTGAGATACGGTGGACAGGATGACAGCAGTATCCTGCATGAGCAGGAAAGAACCAAATCCCTCTGCCTGGTTGTGATAGCAGTGGAAATTCAGATGTGGAAGTTAGCACTAGAGGTTGATTTTTCTAGGGTTTATGAGCCTGACTCCTCTGTGTTCCTGGCAGTTTCACCTGAGGAACACTGTTTTCCAGACCACAAATGAGAGATCTGGTTTAATATTCCAGGACACACAGAAGCCTGTGACAGGCCTGCTCACTACCTGGGTCACTGGGAAATGCTGTAAGCTTTGCTTTTGATGAGATCAGTGGCCAGCACCCTGCCATGACATGCTTTGTTTTCCCAGGCAGGTTTTTTGCTATGTTCTCTGGGATTCTCTTCCTTTAGGCAGTTTGGCCTCAGTAGAGTGGGAGCAGAAGTGCTTCTGCTAGCTTTGACAAGGTCAAGGACATCCTACCCCTGTCTGAAGGCTCCAGTTCTCTGTCTTTCTTGCTGGACCATTTGCCTCAGGAGCTAGAAATCTTCCTGATCTGCTGGCCAACAACCTGCCAGGAGATTCTCATCTTCATCTGCTCCTGTTTCCCCTAGCAGAGCAGTCTGCATCACTTTCTTATGTACTTCTTCCTTCTTATTCAGCAACTTGTTTTCAACTGATTTAGAGGGTCTTCTGGAGCCAGAGAAGATGAGAGTTTTCCCTACTTTGGTAAACTTTGTCTGCTTTTCTTACTGTTGCCATTGCCCAGCATGTTCTAGTCAATTTTTCCATGCTTTTTGCATCCCAGCTTTTACAGACTTAAGGTGCTTGTCAGGGTACGTTGTTGTTTTACACATTCTGGTGGATCCTTTTTGAATCTCTGGCACCTAATACTTCTTGTCTGTGAATAGAATGTTTCTACTGACACCACTCAGAAAGAGAGGAATTCAGGCTCTCATATTTAGCCTCTGCTTTTGCAAACTTCTTTCAAGATCGTATTCCTTCGGAAACACTCCTGTGCCTTCCAATGCAGTGCTAAAATCATGCTTTAAAAAGTCAAACCATCAATATTACTTAGGAAACCAACCCATGGTTATTCTTTCCTGAATGTCATGTTTTTATAGGCCATTTCTGTTACTTCACACCTCTGATGTCAGGAGGACTCTTGGTTTATATTTAGAAGCCCAGACTTTTAGAAAAGCTCTTTATTTCTTCTGCTGGGTTTGCATTTTGCCATGCATCTAAATGGAATATTGGCTGAATCCAGAGCTGTTACCGAACTGCCAAAGAAATTACTTGGGTGACTGCTGAGGAATGTCTTGGTTCAGTATTTATCATGTAGCTACTTTGAACTCCCTTCCTATTTTCACCAGACCAAGCATAGTGACATCTCTGAAGTATTTAGGATCAAATAGAGTGGTGCTACAATTCCTGTTCTGAAACACTAGGAGACCTGTTGCAAAATTCATCTAAGCATTGTTTTTCACAGGGAAATCACGTAGGAAGGTTTTATCAGCCCGAGGAAGTCTGGAGGAGAATGAAAGCCACCAAGTATTTGTAGAAAACAGTTCCTGCAGGAAAAGATTTCTCTGATTTGCATAAAGAAGCCTGAGGACACAATACCATTTTGAAATGTGGTGCTTCAGAGGAAAGGGAATAAACTCTTTGTTTTGTGTCTTAATTGCATCAGAATAGTCTTGCTTGAGGGAGATTTTAGGAATAAGTTTATTTGGAATGTCTCCAGTATATAGTTGATCCTGCCTTAACCTGAGGGAATGGGCTACAACAGCCTAAACAAAGGTCCCAGGGGGGAGGAGGCTGCACAGCCAGGCTGGGTTCTGTCTGCTGGATAGAGCAATGGTGGGGATTGGCCAGGCTGAGTGCAGGAGAATGTGCAAACCTAATTAGGACCTGTTCAGAATTCTGCTGCAAATCATCATTCACTGAAGTGTAATGTCATGACAGAGCCAATGGAAAAGTCAGTTCAGGTGTTTTCTGCCGTCCCCCAAGCTGGTAGCTGTTCATGAGTGAGTTAAACAGAATAAAGCCTTCCAAAAATGCTGTTGATACTTGTGTTGTTAAGCCAGAGTAATTTCTTTGAACAACTATAGCATAGCTGCAGAAATAGCTCTGGAGTAACTGAGGAAGCAGGAATGAGTGGCCAGGTACAGGAAGGTTTGAGTGGGCTTTACCCTTAATGGCACATCACACCTTGATTCATGGCACAGGGCACATCACAGCAGTGATCAGAGGGTGTCAACCACCATTTCTGGTTTTTAGGCCAGTCTGGCATTCTGGGAACACTGACAGAAGCAGTTGTAGCTGAGGCTGTTGTGAGAAACTACGTCTCAGCTGACATGGGTTGAGTTACAGATGCTGCTGATCCTTTTCAGCTATCCTTTTGTATAATTTTCTTCTAAAATAATCTCTCTGCATAACTTAAATACAGCAAAAATTATCCAACCCAACTAGTGTGAGGTAGACAGCTTTCTAAAGATAGTTTGGAGTAATTTTCCTTTCAGGGTTTGATGAAGATGAGTCAGTATTTGACTAAACTGCAGAACAGGTTGTGCAGTGAAAGGATGAAATGTTTCACACCATGGTGATCTAGTTAGAAAGTTTATAGGCTTTAATGAGTCTGTGTTGCCTCAGACAGCAGGTGTAGTAACAAACTACCAAACTTTCAAATAAGCTGCAAAATTCCATGATCTCACTCATGCTGCAGAACAGCTCTGTGACAGCACTGTGCATCCAGACACAGAGCTCCCTTTTAGGCTTCCATGACTTGCAGGTTTTCCTCTACACTGCATTCTAGTCCAGTCCTGCTCATCATTGAGCAGTTGTTGCCTGTTGGTCCCTGCACTGCTCTCTCCTCCTGCTTCTCCACCACTGAAGGCACAAAGGATAGAAAACTATTTATGCTCAGGGGCAGCTTTTCTTGCCCCTGAGTTTTTCACCCCTGAGTTAAGCTATTCAGCAAGAGAAGTATAAAAATGCTTTTCCTAGTGCAAAATTAGTCTTTTAAACTGAGTCTTTTTCTCTTTGACTTTTTAAGAGTAAGAATTTTGAATTGAGTGATTCACTTCTTTGTGCACTTCACTTATGTAAATGCACTAGAGGAACACAGGTTTTGAAACTTGTAGAAGTAAACTGAAAGTTTTAAGCTCTTTGTGCATTTGTTTTGTGGAAGGTCTGGTACCTGGACAGCTATTCTCCCACCACTGTTTGAACAGAAAGCTTTGTCATCCTTCTGTGAGAAAATGAGGATTTGGTTTTGGTACCATCTTAATGGCATTTTTGTGGTGGGACAGTGTTTCTGACTAGCATGAAGAATGCAGCATGGCTGCAAATTTTGCTACCTTGAGTTTTTGTCTCTGATTGTCCCTGGCAGTAAGTTTTACTTCTTTTACAGGTTAAAAAATACACTTCCTTTACTAATACATACACAAGATAGAGCCCATCATAAAGATGGATATTTGTCCTTTTACAGGTCATCTCAGCACACTTCAAGTGTTTGTGATTTTCGCTGTGGAGCTGGCATTCATGGGTCACCAAATACTTTTAATGCCTGTAGATCTTAGATTCACTAAAGAAATGAACCTATTAACAAATAAATAATCATATGTTCCTTTTAGCTCTTGTGGCACATTCACCATTGTTAGTGTGCACCAGCTCCACAGCGGCCTCCAGCAGCTCTGCTGTCTTGGTTTTACTGCTGGGAGCAGTTTCCCCCCTAGCATGTCTTTGAAAAGCAGTGGCTCCTCTCAGCTCCAGTGTTTGGGCATGACCTCATCTACAGTCACTCAGTCAGCCCTGGTCAGGCACTTCTGTCTTTCAGCACAGGAGCAGAGTTGCTGAATGAGGTAGAGAAGATGGGACAGGTGACAGGACTGGTCCCAGCCTGGTGGGGAATCAGCCTGGGCTTCAGTTTGTGCTCTTTACAGATGTTTTATAAGAGGCAAAATAAAATGTTTGTTTTATTTTGTAGACAGAACAGCAGTAATGAAGTTCGAGTGGCTTTCATGCTTAAAAAAAAAAAGTAAAACTCAACCTGATACTCTCCTTAAGATCTCACAGTGCACTTACAAACCTCTGAGCTGGTCTTGCATATGGAGGTTTTGCCAGGTGGCTGGACATGTATCTAGATACCCCTGTAGCTGAAATCATTTAGGACATTGCAAATGTGGATTGGTTGAAGTTTGTAACTTGCTTAAGCTTTCCCAGCTTGGCTAGTTGGGCTCTTACAGCACTTGAGTGCACCAAGCTGAGCTACAGCTGGCTCGGAGCCTGGGATTAGACAAGCCATGTGTTCCTGCTCCAGAGGGTGAGGTGTTCTTAAGGCTGAGGAATTCAGGTTGCAGTAGTGTTTAACTAGATTATAGTACTGTCAACAAGAATAGAGTCCACTGTCACTCTTCCATGGCTGGATTGGCCAAAATCCAGCAGATACCACTCCTGAGTACAGAATGCAAATGTTTGTGATGGTTTATTAAAAAAAATAAATCCGTGTGTACTTTTCTTTTGATCACAAACATGTGCTAT
Source organism: Illadopsis cleaveri (assembly GCA_013399915.1). Taxonomy (NCBI): domain Eukaryota; kingdom Metazoa; phylum Chordata; class Aves; order Passeriformes; family Timaliidae; genus Illadopsis; species Illadopsis cleaveri. The sequence continues at coordinate 109,500 of VXBB01007621.1, read as the reverse complement.
AAGAAAAACCTTAAATGAGCTGGAATGCATTTAATTTACTCTTTCCTTTGTAAAACAAGCCCAGGAGCTCTGAGTGATGTGTGCTCTTGCAGGATGTGCCTGGTGCGGCTGAAGCAGGAGGGCCGCACGGGGAAGTACATGTGCCGCTACATCGTTCACTGCATGTGGGAGGACGTCGAACAGCGTGGGAAGGTGATGGGGGTAAGTCCTCTCTGGTGGTGTTAATCCTGGTGATTCCCATGTTTCAATGCTTTTTTGGATTTAAATGTCTTAGAAAAGTGCCTGAGAATCAACCTGGTTGATTCCTTTACTAGCTTAAGCTGGTAACTGCAGCCCTCACTCCTGACCATTCAATCTCCCCGCTGCTGTATTGAGCTACTGACCTTGTTTCTGAAAGTGTGTTGTGGCCTGGATAAAGGTATTGATTTGTCTGAAATTAATTAATTTCCTACATGATTTGCTTTGTGAGTGCAGAAATGGATGCTGCTACAGCAGAATGGGGATAGGAATAAGCAGCTGAGGTAGGGAGGAATGTGACTGGTGTCATGTCTGTAACTACAACTTCAGTAATTCCAGCAGAGCTCTGAGTTTTCTCTATATCTAAAGTGGTGAAAGGAAAGTTAATCAACAAGAGGTTTTTATCAAGTTCCTGCACATGACTGTAACTAGTCCATAGTGTATTTTTCATTTTGGATTCTCACTATACCTGATCCTTATGACAAAAAAAAAAAAAAAGAAAAAAAAAGAACATTCTAAGGAGAGAGTAGTTCCAAGGACAGTTCCTTTGCAAGTTTGAAGGAAGGAAGGAAGAGAAAGGTTGAATCATTCTAGCCTATCTGGTAGTTGGTTGTAATGGTAATTTCTACATTTAAAGTATGAAAATGTGTTTCTCCATCCTTGTGTTGGTGATTGCCTGAAGAAAAGGCATTGCAGAGGCAGTGGAAGTAGGTGACAGCACACCTGATACAGGTGAGGCTGCCTGTGTTCAGGGCACTTTTGTGGGAGAACACGGCTGGCAAAGATCACCTGTCTTGTCAGAAAGGAAGAGAACCATTCAGTGATTAAATAGATGTTTGTCTATGAGTAAAATGAATTATGCTGTTAGAGAAGTGACAGTTCTCATGTAGCAGTAATTAATGGCGTATTGTCAAGCCTTAGTTGTCAGTTCTATTGGAGGAGCTGCCAGGATGTTCCTGGTGGTGCCAGACAAGGGAATTAACCAGTGAGTTAGGATTTGAGATGTGATCACATTAGTAATTCAAGAAGTTTCTCTCTGATTCTTTATTTTGTATGTGGTTTTAAAAGGCTTTGGTTCTAGTATAACTTCAGTCATTCCTTTAGCAGTAGGATTTGTTCCTAGCTGTTGGGAATTCCATAGCTTTACTCTGTTACATGTTGCTTTTAAAGACAAGACATCCTGTTAATCTTCTTTTGAATTAAGTCTAAATTCATACATCTGAGAATTTTTTGCTATATTAATGTGCTTAGATAAATTCCAGTGTGGGAGTCTCTTCTCTCTAGTAGGGCAGTGTGAGTGAGCCTGACAAATCCGAGGAGGAATTACTGGAGGAAAAGACTGAATGAAAGAGCTTCTGCAATTTTGTACTTATACAATGCTTTCCAAATCATACAGCTGGTTGATTCTGCTTTCTCCAGGAACTATACACAGCTCAGATCTTTATTCTGAGTGTAAATTTAAGGTCCTTCTTCTGGAAAAGCAAAAAACCACCCAAACCCAAAACAAACCCCAGCCAAACATGTCACCTTCCAAAGCAGCTGAAATTATCTGTCTGATTCCATGGAGAAAATGAACCTTTGAAACAGAGCATGATTTGTCTGTTTCTTTTGATCCTAATTATGTCTTCTATGAACAAAATCCTGGCTTGTTGTTTTCTGTGCAGGGTTGGAAGCAGCAGACAGCAGAGAGGAGCAAAGCTGGCTGTTTGCTGCCCTTCCAAGCAATGCAGGGCTCCAAAGTGAAGAATGCTGCAGGTTAGGCCTTTGAGAGCTTTACAGTAAACCTTAGGGGAAAAAAGATAGTGCTTACAGGCAGTTCTTTTTAAAGGGATGCACAGGGTTTCCGTTTATGCAAACTAAACTATTCCATTGCTCCACAAAATTCCCTGAAGTGTAAAGACCCATCAGTCTTTATATTTTCATCAGACGCTTTATATTTTCATCCAGTCTGTACCCTGAAATGTTTACACATGCATTTTGCAGTAGCATGGTTCCTGTGTGATGCAACTGCAGGAAGCTCTGAAGTTGCTGGAATGCAGTTCATTCCCTGCCTTGTCAGGTTAGGCATCTGGTCAGTTTATCCTTGAATTCAAATTGTGCAGTCTTTGTAGGAATGACCCTGCAGTGGAATCTCCAGTGTGCTTAGCTTGCAGTACTGTGATACCTGTAATACATCAGACTGTGGCCTGGTGCTAACACAGCTTTTATGTGGTGTCCTAGGGTGACTATGATGCCTGTATCCCCANGAGGGGCTGTTTGGGTTTGCTCTCCAGAGGAACCCCATTCGGAGGTTTCCTCCCAAATTTGCCCTAAACCAGGACATGTGGCCATAGCAGATGCTCAGAGTAAGAACCTGCACATTTCAGGGATTAATCTGCAAGGCAGTTACACCTGTGTGTGTATTTAGTAGAGCTGCGCTGCACAGAGGCCCCTTGGTTTAATGAGCCTCATTGGGTGAGAAGTGAACTCCTGAGCAGGCACTGAGAGGGAAGTGAGAAAGCAGAGTGGACTCTCCTGGGGATAAATTTGAAAATCAGGACTGTTCTCTTCACTGTAGTCCTAGTGAGGGCTTTCATTATCTTGCAGTGGTTTGTTTTGTGGTTGTTTTTAATCTTTTCTCTATTCCTGATCTTTCAGTCATTTTTCATTGTCAGTCCCCTATGGAGACAGGCTGAGAAAGTTCTGGTTGTTGAGGCTGGAGGAGAGAAGGTTGTGTGCAGACCTCTGAGCACCTGTCCAAAATCTGAAGGGGCTACAGGGAAGCCAGAGGAGAGGAACCTCTCCTCAGGAGCTGCAGTGACAGGAGAAGGGGAGATGGCTTCACATTGAAAGGGAGGGAATTTAGGTTAGACATGTGGAAGGGATTCTTCCCTGGAAGTGTCCAAGGCCAGTTTGGATGGAGCTTGGAGCAACCTGTGATAGTGGAAGGTGTCCCTATTGATGGCAGGGGGTGGAATGGGATGAGCTTTGAGGTACCTTCAACCCAAAATTTTTGGGATTTTGTTGAGATGAACAAACTTCTTGGTCTCTTCTGGTAATATTTATTGTATGTTAGATGAAAATTATCTATGCACTGATGTTTGAAAATGTTACCAGTTCCCTTGCTCCTTATCACTGCTTTATTTTCCTTCATCAGTGCCAGTGATTCTGGCTTCATATCCCACTACACTCATGCCCCTGCATGGGCAGTTCCTGTTTTTTCCATGCTTGTTCACTCTTCGCCACTCACCTTCCTTCCCTTCACAGAGCTGTACCCTGACTGAAGTCTTTCTCACTTCTCACCTTTAGCAATTGCAAGTTTTGAGTGACCAGTAAAGGGCAGTTTCCCAAGTGCTACATTCTTTTTATTAATCTTGACCTCTTTATCCTTAATGATTTTTTTAAACTGAAGCTGAGGTAATGACAGAGGATTTGTGACCTGATGGAGGCATATGTGTAACAGCAATTTCTTTGCAAGTAATGTGGTCCTGCAATGAGTAAATATCCTGTCTCCAAAAGAAGGTGGTCAAATGCATCAAGAATAGCAGATAAAAAAAAAAAGATAACATCTATGTTCCTGTGTCAATGCTTTTAAACTTCAGAATCTGAGTCGTTCTCAGAAGTAGGGTAAATGAAAAGAAACTTTACTGAATACGTCCAGAGAACTAAATTATCATTTGCACAGATCCTAGGAGCTTAGGAAATTCCATTCTTTGCCTTTTCTCTCATGCAGTGTATCAAAGGTCAATATTCAACTATGATTCCTGTATTGTGGCACAAGTGACAGAGCACCTGGGTGGAATTGCTGGCTGGATGCAATTAGTTTAACTTGCTGACATACAAAGTTGCAGTTCTTTAGCTTGCTTCCAATCTAGCAACAATGCCAACACTTGATGCAGAAAATGGACACTATATTCCTGAAGTGATACTGATGGTTTATTGAAATGTGCCATTTGCTCTTAACTGGTTCATTGGAGCTGAAAGGGGTAGAATGTAAAGCATTTTAACTGCAAATTTACATCAGCTCCAGCTCCAAATGGAGTTTGTATTATTTCAAAACCTGGTTGTTAAAACTGCTGAGATCTAAATCTCTGCTACAAAGTTTTGGGACCTGTTAGCCTGAGCTCCTTCAGCACTCCTGAATGTCGGCAAGAGTCAGAAACCCAAACTTGACACAGCTGTAAAAACACACTGAGAGTCTGTGGCCTCAGCAAATTCTACTGGTGCAGGCATATTTCAGATATAAATTTTACTCTGCTGTCCCTAGTACTAATGAAGTCAGTCTCTTTTGGTGGGTTTGCAGCCAGGTGTGTCCAGTTCTGTGGCTAACCAGTGCTCTTTACTTAATTTTTCCACTAGTGACATTTCTATCAAACTTTAAAAACAAACAGAAAAATTGGCTTGATGCAATGGCTCCAAGTGTTAATAGTAACATTAGGCTGGGTAAAAGACTTCCTTTGGATTCTGCTTTGCCAGAGATCTCCACCTCGTGGCTTGCAGGGAATAGATTTATACTGTGCAAGCTGGCAGCTGCCTCATCAGTTTGGAAAGGGAATTCTCTCAGGACTAGGCATTGCTGCTGTTTTGTTCTTAAGGGAGTTCTGGTGTTCCACCTGAGAATTAACCTGGCTGATCTCAGTATTGTGTTTTAGTAACTGTGTGGATTTAAAAGTTGTTATAAAAGTTTGTTTTAATACCCTTAGATGAAGCTGCAAAATTGATAGGAAGGACACGTAGGGGTTCCCTGGAACAGGGTTTGAGTTAATAACAGGACAAGAGATATGAAGGTTAAATAAATTACAGACTTTCAACCACTCAAAAAATCCCAAACCAGAAAAAACCCCAACACTCCTCCCTCCTCCAAGCACCCCACACTAATGCTTTTGGGTGCAAATCCTGTGGTGTCTCAGGAAGATACATCAGGCTTTATTCTAACACTTGTAACTGATTGTAGGCTCACTTTACCTGCCTCGCTCATGTATGTTGTGGTGGGATTCTGCTGCTGAAATGAATTAAAGTTGTTTTCAGTGCAAAATGACAATTCATTTTATAATGAATAAATGTTCTAAAAGCTGCCGATTCATTTTATAATGAATAAATGTTCTAAAAGAGATAGGACTAGGGAGGGCTGTCCAGCCCAGTGTGCCAAACCTGTTTTAATTTATCATAATCTCACTTTCCTGTTTTCCCACCAGACCACTTAGACTCCTACCCTCTTTTTTTTCCAGGAACACATCTAGGTGTCTTTTGAATTCGTTTATTGGCTCTGCTGTGTGTAGCACAATACAGCCTTTGTTACACTTTTAGCTGGAGCTGTTTATACCCAGTGACCCATAATTTGCTCTCAATTACACTCATGTACATCTGAAGTAACAGCATCAGAATCAATACATGTAACTGAGAGCTGAAATTGGCTCTGGGAACTTGAACACCATTTTCTGTCTTGATCCTCTTTCCGCAATTAGAAAATTTCAGTTGATTAAAAATGCCAATTTACCTTACAGGAGCTACAGAATTTCCTAAAATCAGTTTAATTCTGTTTAAGTTATTCTTACTGTGGAGAACAAAAAGTTTGACTCTTGTAACTAAAGACTTGGAAGGCATGGTCGGGGTGAGACCAGCAGGTTGTAGAATGGCTTTAGAGGATGAGAAGACAGGGTGTAAAATGGGTACAATTTTAAAATAGGACTTGATCTTTTTATGAATTGAAGTGGGAGGCTGCTGTACTGGGATTTTCAGGGGTCCCTCTCCAGGTCTACCTCTAAAATCTGATGGGAAGTCATGGAGTCAATTTTGCATGCACAATAGTGAAACTACATTTTTGAGAGAGAATGGGGCAGAAGGAAAGTGGGTACAGTATTTTGGGGCTGGAGTGGGGAGTTGGGATGAAGGGAATGTACTGAAGTAAAACTTTGCAGAGAAGATATTGATTTTGTTGAGGAAATGGGCTGGGATAAGAGACAGAGGATAGTGTTCAGTACAGCTGAAAAAGGTTTTTAACAACCTATAGAACTAAAGAAGAGAAGTTTGAGTTTTAAATTCTCTATGTATATTTTGAAATGCTTTACTAGGACATTTTAAGGAGAAAAATGTTACGATTTTTGATGACCACTTGGAATATATAAAATTTCACCAGTTTCTAGCGTTCCCTTTAAAAAAACCAAAGAAACAAAACCCTTGCCAAAGTAGTGAGATACAAAATTGCTCTGTAGTTTTTGTGGGTTTTTTTTAATAAGATACTAGACATTGTATGATTAGTTTTACCTGAAGTTATTGTTTCAAGAACATCACAAAAAAAAGTTCATCAACCCTTGATCTTTTCTCAAAGAGCTTGAAAGTTCACACTAAGTTTCCAGTACTTTGTCATTTCATAAATGAATAATAGTAGGTGCTTTTCCAGAGGAAATTCAGTAAATTTGATTCTGGAAATCTTAATAACTTAAATATGTAGGATGGTGCACATGTATGGAATGTTACCTTGAATTATCTCAACTGGGATGATGTCTAGAAGAAACTGTAATGATACAAATGTAGCTTTACATGAAGCTTTGAAATATGCATCCCTTTCTCAGGTTATTTGTGATGTAGTTGTTCTAGAGACAACATCTGTGGAACCAACACACCTGGGTGAAATGTTTGGGCCATGCTGAGGATACCTGGTATTGAAATCAAGATGTAATAAAAGCTTGGGTTCTTTTCAGCTGGCCTGCCTCAGTTTTCTGGCATAAAGAAATCAATTCTGGCACCAAAAAATCAATTTAAATTTCCCAGATGTGTTGGATCCTGTTCCTGTAAGGTGGTGTCATTGGCCTCTTCTGTGCCTTGCTTGAGTGCCTGCAGGAATTACACTGGAAGCTGCTTTGTGGCACCTTTTCTAGAGATACCTTTTTTTCAGTATAATGTATTTTTCAGTATTATATTACTCTATGTCCACTATAAAGGGAAAGGTTCTTGCCCCAGAATGTGCTTTTAAGCTCCTTCATAAAAACAGAAATAATACCAGAGACCAGAGTCTGTTCTAAATCAAACCAAACAAACCATTGAGAGCTTCTCTGTCATTCCCATATATTTTAATCACATTGTTGCTTGTACTTTTCTCTGCAGGTAGAATGTCACTGATACCTTCTGCTTCCACTTCTGGAGTGAGTTTTGTATTTTCTTGTTAGAGCTTGGTTTATTTTTTGCTTCCATTTTCTGAGTTCTCTGGCCCATTCTATCCATTTACAGAACTGGCAGCTCTCTGAAACGTTTTGTTTTGTTTTGTTTGTTTTTTGGGTTGTTTTTTTTTTGACAGCTTTTGTTAACTGCTCCCACAGGAGAGCAAAAGATAATGATCAGGAAGTGCAAGTGCAATCCCTGCAGTAAACCCAGTGCCTGCTTCCACACTTGCTGGCTCCTCTGATTTCTTTTACAACCCTAATAAAGCAACAGCATAGGATACTTCTGTACACATCTAGGGAAACTGAGGTGCTTTTCTGTTTTCCATTCTGGTCTGCGAATCTCAGTGGATTCTATTCCTTTTTCTGTCCTCAGTCTTTCTCTTCTGGTCTTACACAGCACTTGCTTAATCTCTATTAATTAATTAATTACCATTACACTTCTGTAAGAGCTTGAATGTTTTTATTTCATTCAAAGGTCAGGAAATAATGCCTAAGCTTAAATACCAGCATATCTGATCTTGGAGATCTCTCTTTGTTGATAGCAAAGTGTTCATCATGTTGATTTTCAAGTTTGTCAGGAGGCCTTGAGGCCAGGAGAATAAGTGCACATAAAAGGGACAATTTTATGATTGTGATGTTGTGGATGGGTGATAGGGTCAGTACAGTCTTGGTCAATGTGAAATGAGCAACACTGGTCTGAATGGATTTCCACAGGGCTTGGGCATCGAGAAGGATCTGGCAGGGAACAGAAGGGGCAGGCCTGTGGGTGAGCAGGGGTTTTAGGGGGTGTCCCCTGAGCTTTGGAGTCACTTGTCTCATTGATGCTGAGTACCAGCAATTCTGTTTGGAGATGCTGTTTGAAGACTTCATTTTTTGAAACTGGGGAAGTGGCAGAGCCTCTTTAATTGGTGGAAATTACAGGACTAAAGCCCCAGAGGACAAAGCCAGGTACCAAGAGCTTAAAAATAATGTGTCTCCTTGAGAGCATCCTAAATTTACCCTTTTGTATTTCCTGTTTTATTATGTCCTTGCAGGAGGGAAGATAACCAATGTATAGGTTTAATCTGTGTTATTCAGGAAACTGTGTAAGGAAGATTTTGGCTTTTTAAAATCCTTGCCCATGCTTTTAGGATCTTCTGGAAGTTTATTTATTCACAGCAGCGTAGAGTCTGAATGAAATGCAGAAGTAAGATGGAAAACTCACAATATCTTACCAAGCAGCGTTTTCATGGTTCACTTTCCTCCTTTGCCTTTTACTTGAGGGCAGAACTGGGGTAGAGAAATAATTTTTGTTCTCTTCTGAAAGGTTACAGTAATAAAGAAACTCTTGTTAACATCAGAGTATATGGCAGGCAGGAGTTTTCACAGTCTGGCATTGTTTATTTTACCAGCAATTTGGAACCTTCTGCACTCTTAAAATATTGGCAAGAAAATATTTAACTGTTAACTGTTCTGTGGCCTGTGTGTGTTTGAAGCCCTGGGGAGGAGGAATGCTTGGGGAAATCGGGTTTTTCTCAGCTTATGATTGAAACCAGAAGGTGCAGAATATTGGTAGAAGGTGAAAGCAATGTGACTTCAAATTAGAATTTTACCCAAATGTGGAACTGATGGGAGAATGTCAAACAGGTCACGTATTAGCAGGGCCCTGCTAGGAGGGAGTGGGGAGGCTGATGGAGCAAACACAAATCAGCCAGTCTGCCAGGCACTACAGAAATGAATTTGAAAAGTTGATGGTAATTGTGAGTATTTGCATTTATCCTGACCTCTGTCACTGGATAAAGGTGAGGATTAGGCTGGTGACAATAGCAATTGTCACTCCATTTGAAATGAAATAAACTTTTTTTTGGACAGTTTTTTTAGGAGAGGAGATAGGTGCCTTGCTGTCCCCCTCCAACAGAAGCTTGTTCTGGTCCCAAATTCTGGAGAAAGCATGTTTTTTTTGTGTTCTTACTATTTTTCCCCTAGGGGAGGATGACCTATATGCTATAAGCAGGTTCATTCTTGCTCATATTACTACATAAAATGTAGCCTCTTCCCATGAGGGTATTAAAGGTTATGGTAAAGGGAACAGGTTTTTTAATAGCACTAGCACTTTTCAGGTGAAATTCCTGCCAAGTCAGCAAAGTGACCTGATGTCTGGTGTCCAGGATCATCTAATCAGCTGTGCCTGTCCTGCTGGAAGTCAGGGCAGGAAAGAGCAGAGACCCAGACAGGAGAGATACCACCCAAAACCTGCAACGGTCAGCAAAAAATGGATGAAGCTGAACATGCCTAGAACTCGTGCTCCTGTCAGATGAAGATGCAGTGTGTCCTGTGGCTGCCAATGACCAGAGATATTTGGGATAAAGGAAAAGAAACAGAACTGTTGATCAGTTCCTTCTGGTACTTTCTGCTGGCATTCACTAATGAGTAACTCGAGAGCTGCACAGGGACCGCCGGTTCGGGATCACTGACAGAAATCCTCCAGGAATGTGCAGCCCTGTGTTACCTCTTCCATATTTTTTGCTCTTTAATGCCCTGTGACAGTGACTTCTCCCACTTAAATGCATTGCATGAGAAAACACCTAAATTTTAAAATATTATTTGGACATTTCATTAGATTATTTTCTACTTATATGCTTGATACCACTCATGATTTTACCTCTCCACCATCTTCTTCTTCATTTCATCCTGAGTATTTCCTCATGTCTCCTCATGTCATCTTGGTCTTTTCTGTGTGTTTTCTACTACTTTTAAATCTGTTCAGAGATTAAAAGGTAACAATTATGTGCAGCATTTTATACGCAGTACATTATGGATTTATGCAGAATAGAGTTCCTCTTTTGGTTTATATTCCTTCCATAATAATTCCTAGAATTTATTTATCTTTTTCTTCACTATTGAATTGTTGAACTTAATTTTTTTCTCTTAAAGATCCATTTCCAAACTGTAGCTGCTAAACGTGTGCATGTTGTTAAATAGGTTTTATGGATTATTTTTCCTAACACCTACTACTAGTACCTTTATCAGCATTGAATATCACTGGTCATAATTATCTGTGATTTTTATTTTCATTGACTGTATTTTGTACTAATTTGTACTTACCTGTTTCTGCTGAAAGACTTTTCAGAATGGATGCCACCTTTCCTGTCTCTGCAGCCCTTGCAACATTAGCTAAGATGTGTCGTTTACTTTAGTACTTTATGATCCCTGGAATTTTGTTGCTCTTGACCCTTATTAAGTTATGTGAAGCCTTTCTCTATGGGTGGATTATATCACTTGGAATATGGACTGGGAGTGTCCAAGGCCAGAGTGGACAGGGCTTGGAGCAACCTGGTCTGGTGGAAGGTGTCCCTGCCCATGGCAGGGATTAGAAATGGGTGGGCTTGAAGGTCCCTTCCAACCCAAACCGTTCTGGGATCATTCTCTGAGTCTCAAGATCCTGAGTGCTATGAGAAGGTGATGGAGCAATGAGTATTCACTGCCTGATCCTGTGGAAAGACTGGGCCAGCAGAGGAAGCCAGCAGAAGCCAGTTTCAGGGGGAATCCACCAGAGGAGATGGATCTCCTTGGGGTAGAAGACCAGGGTGCTTCTTGCTGAAGTACGTGGTGAGTGCAGAAAGTTCCCTGGACAAACTGCTGGACATAGAGACCTTCTGGAAGTTACTTTCTAAACAAATAGCAAGAGTTGGGAAGTATTCTTAGCTGAAATTGGTTGGGAGAATCCTTGGAGAAAGTATATATCAGCCTTTGTAGGGTTTGGCCTTTTCCTAGGGATTCTGGCTGCTGTTGAAGGCAGGATGCCCTGGTAGGTGGCCCCTTGGTCTGATCAGTGTTCCTGGTGTGTGACGCTTTCTGACTGTCCATGAGGTTGGTCTCAGTGAGGAACTGGAGCTTGTACAGGATCTCTGTGAATGCTCATGGTGCATATTTACCTTAATGATTTATCTACTTTTACTACTGTCTTCTCCAAGTACTTCTTTCAAACTTGGTTCTGAAATTTCCTTTATCACTTTATCAGGCTGAATTCCTGATTCTGCTGTGTTCAGAAACACATTGATTAGCTTTAGGCTTTTAGCAACTAGTTTTTTCAAGAGGCATTACAGGAAAGTCCCTTGACAACTGCTCACCTTACAGAGAATCAATACAACTTTACAGGGCACAGAAATTCAACCTCTTTTCCCTGATCTTCTCTTGAGAGGTTGTCACTGAGCTCTGCCAGCCACGTTCTGCAGGGAAGTGGGAATTTGGAATAAGCCATTAAATGCAGTTCAGATTGTACTGTGATTTCCTCTGCATCTGTAACTGTTACTAAAGCAGAGCTTCCAAATCAATAAACTGCAAGATAGGAACAAACCTCATTTTCTGGGTAGCGGAAAGGTAGGGGAGAGCATCTGCTTTTGCTGAAAGATGTTGGTAATGTTGTATAACTTGCTTTTCTGTGTCCTTCTTGGAATAGACTTGCACTGAGGAGCCTTATTGATGATTGCACAATCATCAATTGTGAAGGTAGAGCATGCACAACTTTTTCCATTAACATGTTGTTTTTATGGATTGAAGATTTTGGCAGCAGCTGGTTCTGCTACAATCCAACATTTAGCTTTTGTCTAGGTTAAAAGACTATTGGAGTAGGTTATCACTGAATACTGAAGAAGGCTTTAAAGATTGTTCTCTGAAGTTAATGATTACGGAGGTGCATTGCAAAATTACTTATAATTTTAAAAATAGAGAATTTATCAGAAGAGTTAATATTTAAAGCATACAGGATGCAAGCTGTGGCTAACTACAAGCAGTGATCTGCTTTCCAGATAAAGTAGCAGAGCAGTTTAAAAAAAGGCTCAAAAATTGAAGATTGGAAAAATAATTTCTTCAATATCTTTGTCATTTCACAAGTATGTGCCTGAAGGAACTGGTCATTATGGCCCCTTGCTACAGAAATCTTCCTAATATTTTTTATTAATTTAATCTTTTTGATCCTAGCTACAGTCTCAGTCATGTCAAAGTTACTGTACTGCAAGCAGTAGTGATGTTATAGGATGAAATATAAGGGCTGTGTTTGCCCATTTAATGTCATGTGTGTTTTAACACACTGTTTCAAGTAAACATTCGAAAAGCCCATATATAAGTGCTTATATATTATTTATAAATAAGATAAACCATATTAAACAAGTAATTCTGTCCAATTGCAACTTGAGAGAAGGGGCATTAAAAAGCCTAAATATTAGTGCAGTGACATTTTTTACCATGTAAGGTTGGTCCTGTATCTCCTTCAGGAACTTTTGCTGATATTCCTGCTCCAGCAGTCAGAAGTGAGAATGGTTGATGTTTGTGGAATGGGCCTGCAGAAGTCCCCAGAGTGGACTCAGCCATGACAAGATGAGTGTACTCAGACTTGTGAAACTTGTTTTGCACAAGGGATGGATTAATTTTTACTGTGTCAGCATAAACCACTACTTTGCTGTTGCAACTTGGACTCCTCCAGGAGTGTGCACCCGGTGAGGTGTGACAGTGCACCTGGAATAGCCCAGCCCTGGCTTAAAAAGGTGACACTGCTGACACATCCATTGTGTACAGGTACAGGAGCAAACACATTGTACAGGGGAGGCTATTTATTCTAGCAGGAATGGTATAATGAAAATGAGGGGGTGGAAACCCAAGCCAGAAAATTCAAATATGAAATGAGATACACATGTTCAACTGTGAGAGGTGATATGCTTTAGCCAAACACAACTTAGTGAGCTTAGTACAGGGGGAACTCGGTGAAATGTAATGGTCTGTGATATGCAGAGGGTCAGGTTCTATGATCTAATCATTTCTTCTGGCTGAAATCTCTTCATAAAAAAGTCTAGTTCAAGCATAACTTACAGCCTAAAGAGAGGAATTGCTGCCTGGAATTCAATGACTAGTGCTTGTATGAGGCAGTTAGAAGTGCCCCTTCTGGCTTTATAGTCTATGGAAGGATTAATGTGTTAAAGTAGCTTAAGGGTGCAACACATGCTGGCAAAAGCTGAAGCAGAAAGAAACTCCTGTTGCAGTGCTCTCAGACAGTGCAGCCTGTGGCCATCCCAGCTGGGGCAGTGCTGGCAGGACCCAGGTGTGCAGTGGCACTGCCAGGGATCCGTGTCCTGCTCCGAGGGCATGGGCTGCACCTCGGCACCTGGGCTCGTCCCTGGGCTGATAGCTCTGAGGAGGCAGAGCACATCAGAGCCCATGGAACTGTTGAGATTAGTAAACACCATTCAGATCATCCAGTCACCATCAGTCAATGCAGCACCACCTCCATGTTCACCATTAAACCATGTCCTCAACTGCCACATCCACACATTTTTTGAACCAGGGATGACGACTCCACCACTGCCCTGGACAGCCTGTGCCAATGTTTTAAAAGTCTTTCTGTTGTTTCTTTTCCTTCATGTCCAATCTAAACCTCTCCTGGTACAACTTGAGGCTGTTCCTCTTGCCCTATCATTTGTTACCTTCCAGTCTGTGCACACTGGTCCTACTCTGCACCGTGAGCCAAAGCAGGTGGGGAGGAGGAGGAGATTCATTACCAGAGGAGGCTCTTGGTCCATCACAGGACACTGATATGGACTGATTCTAGAGCAGCATTCACTTTAAATACCATGTCCATATGTTAGGTCTTTTGCTATGTGTCCAGCAGTACAGGAGAGCACTGTGCTCTTACTTCCCTAGAAATCTTCTTAGAATACAAAACCTTCTGTGAGACGTGTCTGCTGCAGAGTCACCCTCAGCACGTGGCTGTTGGATGATGCACATGAACTCCCTGAGGCTGAAGATGGTTTCTTCACTGTGGCATGGAAAATCCAGCAGCTGCTTGCTGCAGTTGTCCCACAGGCAGAACGTGGACTCATGGAGCCTTTCAGAGAACAGCTGTGACCTGTAGCAGGAAGATAATGTTAGCTGTACATTTCCTTGTTTCAGAGGTCTTGTAAAGATGAGATGTGTACCAAAAATGGGTTCCTTGTTTTGAACTAACACAGTCCTGTGTCACTCAGCACATAAATCTGTCCAGTGACAGCTCTGCACTGGGCTGTTCCAAGGAAGGCAAAGGGGCAAAGTCCCAAGAAGAGCTCCAGATGTTACTGATTTTTTCCTTGTTACTAGCAATTACTCACTTGGAATTCTCTAGCAGTTTTTCTTCTTCATAACAAACTGTGGAAGAGTCAGCAGAATCATGACCAACCAGATCTTGAAACTGGCCAGTGGTAAGAACTTGTACAAGCTTCGAAAGAGGAAACACTTCCAGCAAACACTGCTTTGGATTTGTTCATTTTTCTTGCTTTGTAAAGAAGGATTTTTTCCTTCAGTGTTAGTACTTGACTGATGCCAGTTGTATTCTTCAGAAACTGCAGTATTCCTTTAAGTATCATTTCATTGCCAAAGATATGTCTCCATCCCCAAACTCAGATTTTATATCTGAAAGTGTCTTTTAAGATGTATTTATTACCATGTTTGTTTAACTTGGTTATCTCCTTCATCGATCTGTTTCTTGCTAACTTAAAGCTGCTGCACTTTGGTTTTAGTAGGGAAAGCTGCTTCCCCAGGGATGTATAGTCCAGGACTTGTCTCTGTAATGGGACTATTTGTTTTCTTTGCCCCTTGCAGTTGCCTGCTGTAACATTTGTAGTATGTGTTAAGTAATCCTTGAGGTAACATTTTTATTATGTCATAAAAAGTGCGTGGCAAATATATAATAACTCATGGAATTTGTTTGTTTAAAATGGAAGGATAATTTATTGAGTGTGTTACATGAGACCTGCTCCCCCTTATTAGAGCTGTAGAAGTGCAGCTTATTTAGAAGTATGTTCTATTGAGAAAAACCACGATCTCTGACATGCATAGAAGGTTTGAGCATGGTTGGGTAGAAATGACATCATAGTTTATATACTCAATAAAAATTTAATTAAGTCATTACAGAAGTTGCAGTCATCATTTAACCCTCTGATTTCTTATGTTTAGTTCTTTTTTTAAACATTCAGTAATAACCAGTCTCCAAATCTTGATAGCCTATAAAATATCTGCATGAATTTTAATAGCTTATATTAATGGAAAAATATGAGTAACTGACATAAAAGGAATTTTCCTTGTGTTTGCACTATGTGCATTGCTATAAAAATCAACAGATGAAAAAAGACAGTGGTTTAAGGGAAGAGTATATGAAGTGGAAATTTGTTCACTTGGCAGAAACTAACTCATATTTTGATAAAAAAGCTGTTGTGTATTTGCCAAGGTGAATACTGTTAAGGATATTGAGAGAGAATTCAGGACAAGGGGTTCCCAATGTGGTGGGTGTGATGGGCTGGTGTCTCTAGTGTGTAAATCCTGTCTCTGCAAAGTGCAGTGTCACACCTGAGTGTCTGCTGGTGTACAGGGCTGATGGCCTTGTTATTTGTACCTCTGGAGCATGTGAAAGCTGTAGAAAAGAAATTCTTTATGTCTCTTGAATCCCTCATGGGTGTCAGTACAAAGAAGAAGCTTTACCAAAGTGTACCTGGGCCCCTGGGAGAGGAACTGCATCACTTTGTTGGTAGAGGTAACGAGTAGAGGCAAGAGGGACAGACAGTGTGGCTGAGGGAGATGCACAGGAGGCATTTCAGCCATCCCTCTGCACCCAGCAGTTGGTCCAGTCCCATTTTAAGCTCACATGGGGTCAGTTCTCACGCCAATGGATGGCTTAGGCTAACCCAGCAAATACTTAAGCAGTTATTAAATTTAGTTAAAGGTCAGTGTGGAACTTGGACTGAGTCACACTTAGAGCATGGGGAAGTTGCTGTGTCATCACAGACTCTGCAAGAAGTTTAATCATAGACAAAAACTTGTGAGTCTGAGCTGCTAGAGATGCTGGAGAGGCAGAATTCATGTTCTTGCTGGCTGAGAGTCAGTCTGGGCAGTACCTGAGGAGCAGTGGCAGGGTGGTGTCTCTGTCTTTAGCTTTCCAGTACTTCCACTGTAGTAGCACATCCAGCCCTGCAGTCTGTGCTTTGGGGAAAGAAAAAAGTTCAAAACCCTTGGAGTTTCTACAGATGAATGAAGGTCTGGAATAGCTGCTCAGTAGTGAAGCTACAGAGGGCTCTCTATGCTCTTGGGCTGTGCTGCCACTGCAAGGGCAGTCTTGCTTCACTCCCCCAGCAGCATTTTCTCTCCACTCCTGCAGCTGGTGGCAGAGCTGTTGGCTGGGATGTTCCTGGCAGTTGTGTGTTGAGTAACACCGACGTCAGAATTAAAGGAGCTGTGTCATGGGGGGTTTCCAGAGAGACTGACTCTTGCTTCCAGCCAAATCTCAGTGGGGTGGGCTGGGCTGGGGCACTGGTGGTTCTTTGTCCACTCACAGTGAAACTGGGAATATTTTCTCCTCACCTCTTCCTTAGAGCCTATACTGATGGTTTTCTGGTTTGTTTTCAGATTAATTCTACTGTTCTAAAAGAAGAGTTGAGAAGGATGGTAGAAAATTTCTATGCAGCTCTGTTTGGATACGATGAGGTAAGAAGGCTGTTTCCAGGGAATGTACAACAAGTAGACCATCTAATTCCTGAACACAGAATAGTCCAGATGGGCAAAACATTCACTGTCCATTTTTTTTTTAAGAAATACTGCCTTAGGGAAGCAGCCTTGAATCAAAGTTCTTAGAAGAAAACAGCAGAGAGCATATGGGATTAAACCATGGGGTGTGGAAGGTAGGGTGTTCTTTGTGCTACTTCACCATCCCTTCTTGGCCACCACTAAATCATTTCCTCCCTCTGAATCCTGTTGTACTCAGCTGTACTTTGAAAGCAAAGAGGATTTATAGAGTATTTATAAGGAGTCTATGTGAGAATATTTATAGGCAGTACCTAATAATACAGGGAGGCAAAAGCACCACTCTGCACAAGTGTCTGCAGGACTTTAAAGAGGAAAATACAATTACATAATTTTTTTGCTCTAGTGAGTGTTGCTTTTCAGATGCTTTTATTCATATAGTGATACTATTTTTTTGCACAGTGATTTGCATTATTAATTTGTTGTAAGTGTAACCTCATAGAGTTGTGGACAGTGTTACACATGCAAGGTTTAATCTAGGTCTGAGTATAGCCAGGATGTGTCTGCTTCTGCTTTGTTGATACTCTTTTTGGAAACATAGTGTTTGCTTTGATTAAAGACAAATGTTGACTTTTTTTTTTTTTTAACTGAATATTTTAAAGTCTTTTGCCTCTGGCAAATATGTCAGCAGAAGACAGGAGTTATGAGCCTGTTGTGACAACACCACATAATCTAAAAAGACAATAAAAGTTAAAGACAGTTTGGACAAATAACATTAATGGATGTTGTTGTACAAACTAAAGCTAATATTAGATTTAACTGGAAAAATCTAGATAGTTCTTGATGAGCAAGATTTCTCTCTCATTTACAATGAAAAGTAAAAATCAAAGAAAAATAGTAAACTCCAGACTACAGTTCTGAAACATTGGATTAAATATCCTTTAATTTTTCTTTTTAAAGTGTCAGGGCTTCACACATTCCCATGAGGTGGTGCTGCCTTCTCTGTAAGATCACCATTTTTTTGGTAAAGACTTCATAACACAGAAATGCAGTTATCAGCTCCGACGTTAGGAATACCCGGACCCAGGTTTTTTCCAAATTAACTTGCCAGAAAATTGGTTACAGGCTGCTCTGTCAATTAATTTAAGGCCAGGTCTGTTTTTCCATTCTGGGAAAGAGTGATGTTGCTGCCTTTCCATGTGCAGAGCCCATGGCAGCTGTGGGCTCTGGGACAGGTGCCGTGGCCAGGGGCCAAGTACACGAGTGGGGGTGTCTTGTGTTCAGACCTTCTTCACGTGCAGTTTTTAATCCCCCTCTGCACTTCCCTTTAGGGAATCTTGTCTGATGATCATGTTCTGGCAGCAGCTCTTTGGAGAAACCTTTTTAACAGGAACTGTGATGACCCTCGGCACCTGGAGCTGCTGGTGGAGTACGTGCGCAAACAGGTACGGCCCACTCAGCCTCTGCTGCAGTGCTTGCTTTCATTGCTTGCATGTGCAGCTCACTTCTCATAAATAAATCTGATTTTAATAGTCAGTGATCATTTTTAAAGAGAAGAAGGTAAAAATCTGAAAACTGGATGGTATTTATTATAGAGTCATGGAATGTCCTAAGCTGGATGGGACCCTCAAGGATCATCCAGGGCAGCTCCTGGCCCTGCACAGACACCCCAACAACCCCACCCTGGGCATCCCTGGCAGAGCTGTCCAAACACTCCTGGAGCTCTGGCAGCCACGGGGCCGTGCCCATTCCCTGGAGCAGTGTCCAGCCCCCTCTGGGGGAAGAACGTTTCCCTGAAATCCAGCCTTACTCTCCCCTGGCACTGCTCCAGCGGTTCCCTCAGGTCCTGTCCCTGGTCACCGGAGAGAACAGATCATTACTGCAGTTCGATGACAAATGGCTGCAAAGAAATAAATGGAATATTGAAAGCAATCCTCCTCACCTATTTCTGGACCTGTGCTATGGAGGAACTTGACAAAATGTGCCAGAAATAGGTTGCAACTTGTAGAATTGTTAGCAATGTTAGAGAGTTGGGGTTCTCCTCTTAGTGAAATAGCACACAGAACTTGAAAGTCTCTTGGTGACCTTTGAGAAAAAGAAAGAGACGGGTTTGTTTTCCAGAATTATTTCTGTTTCTTTCAGTTATTACCTGGAGCAGACAACACTGAGTAGTGTTTGTCCTCGCAGCCCTGAGGAGGTTTGTGAACCAGATCTCTAGAAAATGTTGGTGGGATAAAATCCATGTGGGCACCAAAGAAAAGGGGTGAGAGAGGTTATGAAAGAAAAGTGGAGGGTGTTGGACAGGAAATTGAAGGCCAGAACTTTCACAACATCATTCTCTGTTATGTTTCCAGTACCATATTCAGGATCAGATAGACATATGGAGTACTTAAGTGTGTGTCAAAAATGGGAAATAAAGAGCTGAGCTTCCTTAGGACACTTAGGGAATGCCAGAGAGTTCTTGGGAGGGACTGGCTTAATTAAATACTGAAGGTTGCTGATGCTCACAGGTGAAGCTGTAGGAAAGTTTGCTGGGGACAAACAGCAAAAAGTTTAGGATAATTTCTTGCCCGATGGGGATTTGTTGCACTTGTGGATATTCAGGCAAAGGATAGGTCTTAAGTAATCAGCAATTGAATAGGAAAGAGTGATCAGACAGGAAAATGTGGCACATTGGGGAGGAATGAGCACAGGTTCTGTGCAGATAGGTCATTCCTGCAGACAAAGTGGTGCACTTGAGGAAAACATTCCCAGCTTTACATAGGTACCAATGAGCTCTGAACTTTACCACACAGGAATGAGGCCTTGAGATTACAGCTGTATTATCAAAATGTCAGCTCAGCACTCCATAGTGTGTAAAAAAATGTAAAACAAATGCTCAAACTACTAGAGGAGAAATGAAGGATAAAATATTGATGTGGTGCCAGTTTTACATCTCTGGTGCCATTGTGAGCTGGAATTATGTGTCTGGTTCGGGTGCTGACCACCAGGACAGATAAAACATGAACTGAAGAAGGCTCAGAGAGGAGCACTACGGGTGACAGTGAAACTGCTCCTTTGTTAGCAGTGAGTAGAATCCCCTGCCCAAAAAAGAATGGCAGAAAAAAGTGGGAGACATCTCTGGGAAATCATGAAGGCAATGTGAAAGGTGAGCAATGAAATGGGTTCAGGGACACAGGAATGTAGGGACAGAACGTTGCCAGAGTTGGTTAGGGTGCTGCAATTGCACGTGGGTTCCAAAGCCGCTGGCAAGGTTTATGGAAGAAAAGTTTGCCCAGGGCTCTTTAATCCACAGCCACTTCAGCCTCAAAATCCATGAAGGAACAGATTTTGAGAGGGAGGGAAAATGAACAAGGAAAAGAGCATTGTATGCTGTGTTTAACTCCTCCTGGGGAGGCTACAGGTGGTGACTGTCAGGAACAGGACAGTGTGCTTAGGTGGCTTTCCAGTGTGACCCTCTGTGGCCATGGGTGCATTTATTCCCCTGGTGAGAAAACTCCTTGTCCAATTATCCTTTGTTTCCAGTAACACTGTGTACCAGGTTGTCCCCACAGTTTCTTGTGGATCCTGTCTTTAACAGTGGCTGTTAGTGGATGCCAGAGGAGAATATGCTGACAGGACAACATGTACTGTGCCCCTAGTCAGCTCTCCCAGCCTTCCTGAGCTAATGATGGTGTGTTTGTCTTTTGACTGATCCTTGAGTGACTTTTTTCTTTATTTTCCCCCATTTCCCATATCTAGGGTGACCAGTGGCAGCAAGTTGACCCTCTGCTGTATGATAAGAGGGTGTTTATTTTTAATTTTGCTTGCATTGTACCTTAAAATTACATTAGATCCCAACTGTCTTGCCCAGAGAGGTTGTGACTGCCCATCCCTGGCATGTCCAAGGCCAGGCTGGACAGAGCTTGGAACAGCCTGGTCTAGTGGAAAGTGTCCCTTCCCATGGCAGGGGGTGGGACTGGATGGGCTTTAAAGTCCCTTCCAACCCAAACCATTCAGGGATTTCTTCTGTTGTGAGGACGAGTGTTCATAGCATGTTCACCTCTTCCAGCTCATGTGCTTTTATGTGATAAATCCCAGGTCTTCCCTGCTGGTCAGGCCCTTTTTCTGTAGCTAAAGCCTCGGGTTGTGTGCAGGATGGGAGCTCTCCATGGAGTGCTGGTCCAGGCAGTGTCCCCTGCAGTAGCCAGCAGGAGGATGAGGTGACTCATGGCAGCTTTGCGTGGCTCCATTTGCCCTGTTGCCAGAGCTTCAGAGGAGGCATTAGCTCAGGTCAGTGACGCAGGTAACTCCAGGGATCTGCAGATCCTTATCCTGGCCCTGCCATGATGCCTCACAGTTGGAAGTGACGGTTTAGGTCTACCTCACACAAATGGCAGAGTAGGCTGAAATCTCCCTGTTGTGCTTGCTTTTTGGAAAGACAGGTGTTTGTAGCTGCTGAGGGAGCTGGCTGGGCGCAGGGACACGTGTCAGTGACTTGCTGTGCTTGCAGGTGCAGCACCTGGACGCCCTGAGCGGGGAGGACCTGCTGCTGACGGGCGAGGTGAGCTGGCGGCCGCTGGTGGAGAGCAACGCCCGCAGCATCCTCAAGCCCCTGTCCCCCGTTTACAACGACGAAGGACTCTGAGATCCATGTGCCAGAACAGCTTGGGAAGCGTGCCTGGAATGGGACTGGGCTGAGGCTGCGTGGCCAGGAAGAACAGTCTGCTGTTGGAAGGAAAACGTTTCATTAGCAATCCCATCCGTGGTGCCTCTGTAGCCTCCTGGACAGCCATACTCCCAAATCTTCACCTGCAAATAAATGCTTATTGTTTTAAGAACCTCTGTCCTTTTTATGGCCCCGAGTGGCCCTTGCTGACAAATGGACAGAGCTGCCTTCTGCCTTTAGGAAACCAGGTATTTACCATGATGTAGAGTTCTCTCAAAAAGACATTTCTGTCCCTTGCCTCGTTTAAAGAGCTGCTACTCAGAGACACAGTGGTGTCCTCTGCTCCCTGAATGGTTGTGAATGTAAGTCTGAGCTTTGCATATTTAGATATTAAGTATATCTTTTAAATGCCTGATATCAAGATGGAATGGTCCATCTTTGCTTTAGTGGAGTTAAGAATTGCTTTAACAGATTCTGAAGGGTTTTCTGTGAAAACCCCTTTTAGGAACTCTCCGCTTTGTTGCACGAGGATAAGAGAATGCGAAGAATAATGCTGCACAGTCCCCAGCAATCCTCTGTGACTTCGGCTGTTTTAGGGAGATTAAAGCCCCAGTTGTGGCTGAGCTGGCACTAAAAGCTGCCTCAGTACTTGATGTTTCAGTCTGCCTTGCTGATACTTCCACATTCTTTGTAGAATTGTGCTCTAGGAATTCCTTTATGGAACAGGAACATCCCTGTTGTGTTCCTGGCACAGAACTCTGCCATCCTCCATCCCCCAAAGCAGCGGTCCAGGGCTTTTTAGCAAGATCCTTCAACACCAGTGAAAACTTTCTATGGCTGTGCAGGCAAGGGGTGCCAGCACAGTAATTAGGGGAGCAGGAGCTGCACAGATGAGATCAGCAGAGGCCGAGATGCTCTGTGTGGGTGGATGGTTCACCAGGCTGTTTCCAGGTCAGTGGCAAAAGTTTTCATTTCTCTCCTGTCCAAAATCTGAGTCAATAATAAATGTCAGTCTGGGTTAAATTGCTGTGTGTTTGTTTTCTGTGCCATGTGTGCTTTTGATAAGAATAAGCCCTATAAAATCAGGATTTATTCCTAATAAAATTATTAAGCAAAAGTAGAACATGATAATCCTTTATTTGTGAATTTAATCCTTAATTTTTGACTCCTTAGTCTGGTGAAAGTGTAACTGCCTGGCTGTGACTATTCTTCCTTCTCAAGTTGCTTTCTTCATAGTGTGTGTGATGGGGAATATTTGCCATCCCTTCTCCATGTAAAAAGCAGTGGGATGCAGGAAAGAGGCTCCCAAACACTGCCTTGTGTGGTTTTGGGGTTTTTTGATCTTCTTTTAGGGAGCCTACTGTGTATAAAAAAGGCATTTGGTCTTTTTTTTTTTCAGGGCGAGCTTCCTCAGTTTAACTTGTTATAAAATGACTCATGTAAAGAGCCCCTCTTTCTGTGTGAGATGTATCCCTTCTCTGTGAAAACATTACAGCCCAAACAACTTGCTTGCAGTTTATTTAAGATGCTTTTGTTGAAAGCTGAGCTAAGCAGAGAAACCTCTTATGTGTGAAGTATTATACAGTGTGTGTGAGATAATAACACCTTGTAATTCATTACAGCTGGCTTGTATTTACATAAAAGAAGGCTGAGCTGTGTAGGAATTTGCTGATTAATTTATTTTTAATGAGAGTGAAGTATACCAAGTACCAAAATAAACTTTACTTTGTGTATCTTACTGCTCCTGAAATAGGTGGAAAAATTAATGGTAGATATTTTGGCTCAAAGCTACATACATTAATTCATATACAAAACAGTTATTTAAACTTTAACCCCTTTCCTGCTGTGTAATTTAAACCTGGGCTCATGTTCTCCATGCCATGGGAACACAGGCTGGGAGCACACAACCATCCAGCCCAGGGACCGTGCGTGGCTGTGGGGAGGCCGGAGAGCTGCAGGAATTCTGGGGCCAGCCTGGAAGGGAGAACAGCTTTGTGCTCTGAATGTGGGACAGCATGTGGTCAAACTGAACCCTCCCCTGTGTTTATGGGCAGGAGGCTCCACAAGTGGTGGTGCCAGATTGGAGTCATTGGCATCTGCCCTTGCACCTTTATTAGGGTGAGAATAAAGGCCTGTAATCACAGCTCTGGCTGGGCCATGAAATGCCTTCACCCACCCGCTGTGAGGGCTGAGCCAGCAGTGGGATGTGCTTGGGTGTGTGGGGCCTGGTGGAAAAACAAGGCAGATGCTGTCTCTGAATTAAAAGAGTAATTTTTTAGAGAGGCAAAATCCACTGGAGGCTACACAGGACCAGGGAAGACTTTGCTTCCCACTCATTAGTTACCCAGAGACAGGATCCTACAATATTAGATTGGATATCAGGAAGAAATCCTTCCCTGTGAGGGTGGGGAGGTTCTGGCACAGGGTGCCCAGAGAAGCTGTAGCTGCCCCTGGATCCCTGGAAGGCCAAGTTGGACTGGGCTTGGAGCAACCTGGGATAGTGGAAGTCCCTGCCCATGGCAGAGGATGAAATGAGATGAACTTTAAATAAAGTTCCTTCCCACCCAAACCATTCTGGGATTCTGATGTGACCCATATTGCTCTCAAAAGGTGAGCTAGAAAGCTGCCATTGTCAGTATCTCATGTAAGACATCTCTCCAGCCAGAAGGAAAGAAAATGCATTTCCCATTGCGAGTGTTCCAGCAGCAGAGATTGGCAGGTGAGTGATTCCTATACACAGCTCTGCTTCAAGGGCAGCAGAACAGAGAGGGTTTAACCAAACATTGTAAAGCCCATCTTTTTCCATTTTCAAAGTTTTGCAGAGGGATTGATGGAAGGTATTTCACTTATGGATAGTTCGTTCTTTATGGGTTTTTGGAAAGTGGTCTCAGACCATCAGCTTGGAGGCACTTACTGTATTTAAATGAACATATCCTGGGAATTTCTTCTGGAAGGAACCACTTTATCATCCAGTCTGATCTATCTCATATTCAGCATTTGGACATTGCTTAGGATTCCAAAGGACTTACTCTTCAACTTGCCCAGGCATGTTAAAATGGAGAGACATGAGCCCCTAGGAAGCCCTCATGATTTCAGCTGGATCCTGCGTTGCTCTCTGTGGGTAGAAGGATGAGGACTCAGTGTCTTCCTTCTCTTCTGTTTTGCACCATGGGAGAGTAGGAGCATGTTTTGTCTCACAGGGTCAAACTTGGGAAGTCTCTTGCTTTAGGCTGGTAGTTTTGAGATGGTTTAGAGTAAGAGGGCATCATCTGATACTCTTCAATGCCCACTCTATTTTAGGTGGCCAAATGTTTTCCTGTGTCACCTTGGCTGCTGTGCTCATTATCACCTTTGGGTGTTGAACTGTTTTCTTCTGCATCTTCAAAGTGCTGCAGTGCTGAGAGCACAGGCATCCTCCATCTCCACATTTCCTGTGCTATCCAGTGCTCAAGCTCTGTTGAAGTGCAGTTGCCACTTCCCAGACTGGTGACTCCCATCCTCACCTTCTGCAAAGTGATGTTTTCAGTCATGTCTCTGCCCCACCAAGCCTTCAGGCCAGAACTGCTGCTCCTGACCTGGCAGTTGGAATTAACCACTGTCCTGTCTCCCTGCCCTTGGCTCAGCAAATGTGGGAAGCAGAAACTGGACACTTAAGAACAAATTTTTCCACCAGAACTTTCAATTAGATGAATGTAGAGTAGATGAAGAGGAGCAAAGCTGTGAGGAGGCTGAGCATCAGCTGGGAGGGGACTGGTTGTGCAGGCTTGGTTCCTGTGAAATGTGGCAGTGCCACTGCATGGCACCACTCTGAGGAGCAGCAGGAGCCATGCCCTACCCTATGACCCACTTGTACTTGCTGGAGAATGGTTTAATCCTGGTGGTTGTCAGCATCCCAGGGATGTGCTGAAGTACTGCTTGAGCATTTGGAGAGGTTTGTTGATCCCCTCTACAGGTATGCTGAATGAGGCATTGAGGTCCAAAGCTGCACTGGGTGCTTCCTTCCAGGAAGGGGAAAGTTCCAGTGTAGGGAATTGTAAGTGTTTAAGTTAATCCATACCTAGAAACTTCTGTGTCTTCCTAATTCTTCTGCTAAGAGAGCTGTGCCAGAAATGCAGTTGTTATTTCAGGCCCCAGTGTGGGGTTTGGTCATGGCCACAGCCTTGTACATGAGCATTTTTCTTGGGTGATGCTGGTGGCAGCTAATTTAGAATCATAGAATCATGGAATATCCTGACCTAGAAGGGACTCAATCAGGATCACTGAGTCCAGCTCCTGGCTCTGCACAGGACCCCAAGAATCCCACCCTGTTCCTGAGAGCATTATCCAGGTTTCCTAGTAGAGACCTCCCTGAGCTCCTCCCCATCTGTCTCTTCATATCTGCTCTGCTCTCTCTGATCTCTGTTGTCCCCTTGATTAATGAACTCTAATCAAGGCTTCTTTGCTCTTTTCTCTGCAAGAGGCTGTGATGAACCCGTGTCCTGTCCTTCCCACTGACCTGCACTGTGTCCAGCTCTCCCAGGCTGGATGGACACCTGTCCCAGCTCTCTGGGGGATGGTGCTCCTGTGCCGCAGGGAACAGGATCTCCATCTTTGGGCACGTTGTGTCTGCACAGCCTGGCCCTCAGCATGCTCGATGTTTTCTTGAAGGTCTGAGAAGGCAAGGAGAGGGCAGCAGCTTAACAGCCTGGGAAAGTTGTCAAGGACATAGCAAAGACTCTGAGGCTCAGCACGAGTGAGCAGTGGGCTCTGCTGCTTACGCAGTGCACCCCTCCTCTGCCTGCAGAGGGACTGTCACCTGTGGGTGCCGTGGGCTGCCCAGCTTCCTGCACCCTGATGGGGCAGTTGCATATTAACAATCCTGTGATCCTTCCCAGACTCCTCTGGTGAGGTTTTTTTTTTACTACTGCCCCTTCTTCAGGCATTCGGGGCTGCCCTGTGTGTTCCTGAAGTTGCTCAACATGTTGAGGGAGTACTTGTTTTGCTTACAGTCATTCAACCTGCTGGGCAGCTTGCTCTGCTCATTTGTGGGACAGAAGAGATGGCTGGGCCTCATCCTTCCACTGGGAATGCAGAGTACTCACATGAGAGTGATTCCACCTTCTGCTGTTACATCTCAGTGGCTGTTCCAGATGTGATATGCTGGGAGCAGTCAGGGTGTTTAGGTCAAGTGGCAATAGATCTCCCAGAGGGACCTGGAGCAGGTTTGTGGAAACACTCCCAAACACTGCCTTGATTTTTTTTTTAATCTTCTTTTAGGGACCCTTCTGTGTGTAAAAAAGGCATTTTGGTTGTTTTTTTTTCCAGGGCAAACTTCCTCAGTTTAACTTGTCATGTAAACAGCAACATCTGTAACCAGTAAAATCTGCTGTCCTGTTGTTGCTGTCCCATACAGGTGTGTTCATGTAAGAGGGCCCTGCAGAAGCTGCTGAGCCTGGATCCTGTTGGGAAGCTGCTGCAGCTCTTCCAGAGGTGAGAGCTCCCTCGTGCTCATTTTAGAAGTGAGGAGTCCTGTGCATGCAAAGCCTTCATTAATGACTACATCACAATGAGCTGGGGTCCTTCATTCCTCATCCCACCTGCCAGCTTCTGGGCTCCTCCACATCCTGTCAAAACCAGGCATCTTAGGCAGATTTACTCAATGTCCCACATCCTTCCCTGTGCACCCTCTTCCTGCTGTAGCCAGACCCAGTGATGTTACAACACCCAGTTCTGTCTCTGTGGATTCTCTTTGGAAGGAGACACAGAAGGGATGTCTGGAAGTGCTTTGTCATATGTTCAGTACAGGGCAGCAGCTGAGGGAAGCAGCACACTGTGGTTTCTCTCCTGCCAGCTGTGCATCAGCCCCCTGAGCAGCTCAAGGCTGCACCTCAGAGGGCCACCACAGCAGCTCCATGGACACATGTTGGCTTCCCTGCATGGCACAGGGATGGCAGAGACCTTGGAGCTGCAACAGGACAGAACCTCTGTGCTGGGCACACCACTGGGCAGGGACAGCAGGGGATGGGGAGTCCCTGCCTCCTTTGGCAGCCTTTGTGGTCGGATCATTTGGCCTGTGGCTGGCAACTGGTGTCCAGTGCCCTCCTTCAGTGGCACAGGTGTGAGGCTGCCTCTCCCCTGATTTGAGAGGGTGTTAACAAATTAGTGGAAAAGATGAAACATGGAATTTGTGTGCTGCCATTGTGCTTAGATTCTGTAACACCATAGTTGGGAATCTTGGACAAAAAATGGGGAGATTTGACTTTGCACTGCTCTGTGGGTTCAGTGCAGACAGAGCTCAGTGCAGGAACTAAAATTGGGACTTTTCTTATCCAGCTGAGCTGGCTGAGTGCATCTGGCCAGTGAATTCTGCAGTGGAGCACTGCTATGCAGTACCTTCCAGAAATGCTGATACAGCACTGAGGAGCACCCTGATGTTTTGAGGTGGAAGATTGGCTTTCAGTCTGAAATAGAGGGGGCAAAAAAGCAAATCTGGCTTCTCATGTTCCCGGGTGAGTGCTCTCCAAGATGTATCAGGAAACAGGTTGGCAGGCTGCCTCCCATGAGTGCGTGAAGAGGAAGAAGCAGGTACATTCTGTGGAAAGCCCAGGCAAGGTGTTTGTGTTTGCTGAGCTCCAAGAACATCTGTGGGATGGAAGAATGAAGTATTGCCTAACACTTGGATCCTGGCTGAGCTCAAATATCAGCCAGAGGAGAGCTGCAGGGACATTGACTTGGAAGTGGCCCTTGGGGTGTGTGTTCAGCCAGAGGGAATTTTCCCCTTGTCTTTTTCTCTGTTGATGGCAGAAGGTGTGTAGGCAACACCTCCAGATAAGATCCCTGCTTTTAGCTGGCAAAAATGGGCTGATGGGATTCCCACATCCTGTGTTGGCCAATCAGCCTCTGGAGTGCCAATTAGAGCCTTTTGCCAGACAGCAGGGACAGGACACCTCTCATCTAATTTTAGATGTCTGCATGGTAAACCTCTGTCACTGACTTGGGCAGCCCGAGCTCCTGCTGCTCAGAGGGGAGAGATAAGCACTTCCAAGGCGCATTTCATCGGGCTGTTCCAGGTGTCTGCTGCAGGGTGAGGTAACTGACTCCAAGAAGTCTCTGCCTCTCCCCACCAACCCTGAAGGAGCCCAGCCTGACAAGCTGGGCTGGAGATGTTTACAATGTGTGTGCTTTCATGTGCTGAGGACCATGAGAAATTACTGGAGGGAGAGTAGATCATTACCAAACACCAGCTGGAAACAGTGCAAATCCCTTTACAAATCCCCTTTACAGAATCATCAGCAGAAAATATGCATTTGATGACTTTTTAAAGTTTGCACTCTTTTTGACTCTTTAGAAAGGCTAAAAGTAGGGTGATGGTACACTTATTTTATGTTATCACCCTGGCAAAGCAGCTCCAGAAAAACTCCCACCATGTTACTGCTCTTCCCTTTGTTACTTCCCCAAACCTCCTTACACTGGGCTGGCTGTTCACTTTACATTTTAAGTCATTCTTTAAGCTGTTCTAACATTTACTTTCACCCATAGCACTTCTGTGCCAGCAGCTTTGTTGTAGTTTTGTCCCATCCCTACTTTGCCCTTTCTCACTGCATCACAGCCAACTGGCAGCCAACTCCTGTTTTCTGAGTCAATCAATGCAATGTTCTTGCCATTTGCAGTCTTGCTGAGGCTTCATCCTGACTTCAGGCATCTAGAGACTAGACAGCTAATCCGAACTAATCATCCCACTCAGGTGTAGTTGGTGGTGAGTGATAGTCCCTTGGGGATAGGATCCATCCCAGCTGATTTAGAGCCTGGTGTCTGCATGTGCTGGATGTGTCACATTCAGGCATGGCTGTCTCTCTCCATTGACTATTGCCCTGTGATTATTCCAGGGCACACATTTAGCTTTAACATGACTTAATTTAATTTAATCTCAGGGGATTTTGTAGATAAAAGGCCAATTTATCACATCAACTCTCCAGCCAGTTCTTCATTCCCTGGTTGCCTGTGTGGAGTAGCTCCAGGGTGACTGATCTCTGCTCCTCTGCAGTCCTTCACACGTGTTCTCATGATGTGTTCCTACACAGTGCTTTAATTCACATAGCAATGTCTGCCTGTACTGTTCCTCCAAAAATAACTCCATGATGCTTTTGGGAAGCTGGAGTTAACTAATGCCCACTAAGCAGCATGTGGGCAGTATCATCATTCACACAGCACCCGACTCTGAAGGCTGAATGTCCTTGAAGGATTTCCAGGGAGATGCTAAAAGAGCACATGCAATATTGCTCTTCTCGCCTGCAGTACCTAATGAGCAAGATTCCTGCTGTGGTTCCTACAAACACCACGACTCTGTGTGTCAAAAAATAGAATGTTCTGCTTCTCTGCCAGGCTCTGGTGTAGCAGAGCTGGGCTCTCAAGAAATGCTAAGGAGCATTATCTGTGGCTCAGGGATGAGTAAGTTTCTTTGCTGAGTCTGATTATCCACTTGGGATATTTGTGTTTCATTATAATTGACACTAAGCAGCGTGTTTGATTTGGAACAAATTTCAAGCAGGAACAAGTTCCAGCATCTGCATTTCCACTGTGAGCACAGCGAGGGACAAAACAGGTTAGAGCCTGCTAGGCCAAGGGTGGGGACCTCTCTAGGGAAGGGAAGGGGAGGGGAGGACAGTACATTAATCAGTTACAAGGAAAAGGAAGGAGCAGCTTGAAGAGCTGATACTCTTCCCCTTGCAAAAGGGACACTCCGGGCATCCGGTATCAGGTGTGTGTCCGGGGAAGCCGGGTGAGGGAGCTGGGGAAAGCCGGCTCCTCCCCCGGTGTGGGAGGCTGTACCCGGTGATTAAGGAGTTGAGCTTATGCTGAGTCCTGAAGGAACCTGTTGGGAGGAGCGCAGGAGTGCAGGAGTGGCAGAAAAGACCTGAAGACGGACCCAGGACTAATCCAGCAGGAGAGACACCTCTAGGCATCAGCAGCTCCAGTCATGTTCAACTACCTGGCAGTTGAGGTGAGGCCCCAGCTCCACCGCAGCTATGGGAGCCAGCAAGGGGTGTCTGGGCCACTGAAGAGCCGCCTGGAACAGCTGAAGAAGCCGTGGTGGAGGGAGCCCACCCCGCTGGTGCTCCAGCACAGCGAGACAGCCAGGCTGGCCATCGACGCCTTTCTTGAGCAGGGGGAGCGCGGCTACCTGAGCGCCATCGCCGAGGAGAGGGAGCTGCCCTTTCTTTCCACCTTGGACATGGAATATATCAGCCATCAGAGGAACCAAAGCCTCCCAGAGCCCAGTACAATGAAAGACAAAGAAGCTGACCCTGGTGATGCGGACATTGGAGACAGGTTCTCCCTCAACTCTGAACTAACATCAGGCACCTACTTCCCCCTCATGTCTGATGTGCACCCTCCGGAGCTGGAGCTGGGGTGGCCAGGGACACCACTCCTCACGGTGTCTGGCGAGACTCAAGCCACTGTGATTTTCCAAAGAAACAAAACAAACAGCATTAAGGATTTGGTCCGGTCTCTGATCAGCCGGGCACGGACGGTATGTACAGAGCTGTGTCCCTTGAGGGGAGCCTTGTGCCACAGTGCCTGGGGCTGGTGGCTGGTCCCACACCTGTAACCACACGCTCCACGCTGTCGCTGCTCTCTACATGTCTGGCATGATGTGACTGCTTTTTCTGCAGCAGACCTGTAGCTCTTCCTGTTCCTTTCCTTTCTTGTAATTTCTTTCTGCCTGGGATTTCATGTCATCCAGACAGTGCCCTTGCAGGGCATGGACTCTGTGTCCATGGCTGCAGGGATGCAGAGTAGTCCCAGAGCATGGTGTTGGTGTGTGGCAGGGCCTGCAGTGTCCCTGGCTCTGTGTGTCCCAGCCACCTCTGCTCCCCTCTCCACAGCTGGGGCTCTTCTCCAGCCCTGGCCATCATTTTAAGCTGGACAAGAGAATACTACTGGTGAGTTCCTGTCACAGAGAGAATCTCAGAATGGTTTGTGTTGGAAGGAACCTTAAAGCCCATCTCATTCCATGCCCTGCCATGGGCAGGGACACCTTCCACTAAAGCAGGTTGCCCCAAGCTGTGTCCAGCCTGGTCTTGGATACTTCCAGGGATGGGGCAGCCACAGCTCCTCTGGGCAGCCTGGGCCAGGACCTTACCACATATGACCTGAGTAAATTTGTGGGACTGAAAATCCCTGCCTGTGGTTTGAATTAAGTTAGAATCCTGTCTCCTAGGCTTGATGTCTGTGCCTCCCCGGGGATGAGTAAGATCAGCCTATTTTGCCCCATTGCACAGTTTGTGCTGTGTTATTACAACCCTTGGATGTAATAAAAACTGGATGACTACAGTGCCTGCCTACCAAGCACAATGCTGGCATGAATTTATTCACTCAATTATGCTGCTTGTTGTTTCTTTTGCCTTGCCACTGTACTCTGTGTGAAAGCAGCAGCTCAGACAACTATCTCAGACACAATTACAGCTTTTGTCTTTGTCCTCTTTATGGTTCTTTTCAGCTGTTTCACATCAATCTTCTTTTGTAGTACTTGTGTTGAGATATTGAGGAAATATTTAGAGCAAAGTTCACTTTAAGCAGTCAGCTTCTGGCAGTTTCTCTTATCACTCCAGTAGTTTCCTATTTAACTTCACGGTCACTCCTTGCATTCATTGTTGCTCGTGCAAAAGCTGGAGATAAGGAATCACCTGGATCTCTGCAGCTCAAGTGTGATCTTCTATAACCATCAGCAGAACTGAGCAAATGAGTTTATGTATTCCCAGCAGCTCAGATTATTGTGCAGCATCAAAACATCTTCAAAGAGCGACATATCAGTGAAGTTTGGGTGTGATATGAGGTGAACAGGGATCTTTTTCCTTTTGTCCAAAAGACCATTTCGCCACATCAGCTGCTGCTCAGCTGTAAGCAGCCCTTGCTTAGTGCCTGAACTTCCAATTGCATCTTATAGGCAATTACAGGAAGTTTTGGTCCAGGAAATAAGTGACAAAAACCTTTGTTTATCCTTGCAGGCAGCTGATTTATGGTAGTTTAAATGATCTGAAAAGTTCTGTGATATTGAGCCCATCCTTGTCAGCAGTGGGGATTAAGGCACAGTCATGGCAGAATGCACAGAGTAAACAACTACCAAGAAGTGTCCTCCCATCACTCAGCACGTGTCCCGGATCTCCAGTGATATTATGATCCTTTAAGCCACAGGAAAAACATCTTGCTGCTTTCTCAGCTCACAGGAACTTCTCAGTTGCTGCGGGCAACTTGCCCAGGCAGTGGCTGCTTTATTGTACTTTCAGTACACTCTGAGCTTTTTGCTTTTTTTGCTTGGGTTGACAAAGCCCTGACAATCTTCTGCCCTTCATGTTTGAGTTGGGGGTTGCACACAGTGTTTTTTACTGTTGTGTGAAATGTGAGAATAAGTTTTTAAGTATCTTACTGATTTATTACTGGTGTTCTACTGGCTTCTGCGTTAGCAGCTCTGGCCAGTACTTCCCATGATTAACTCTATGATTGATGGCAATTTCAGCTCATTCACAACCCCAGTTACACATATTTAAGTACTTACTGAGTCATTTTGCTCAACAAACCATCCAAAAGGATGTTACTTATGTGTTATAATGGCAAAAGAGCAACTGGAGGTAAAAAACTTCCTTTGCTTGAAGTGCCAGTATGAGCCGTTTGGAGAACCACCTGGTTTTTTTTGTTCTGCAGCTGCTGTTTCTACGTTTCCAGTATTTTTGACACTAGAATTTTAGCTTTTGTCATAGATCCCTCTTTTAGAGTGTTTCTGCTCCCGTGGGGGATACAGTGCTGGTGTGATGTGGGAGAGATATTGAGATCCCCAACTGCTTTTCCCAGGTCCTGTAGACAGGGAAGTGTGTGTCTTGAAATGCTGTTTGCTTCTTCCCCGGTAGTCACACAGAGCAACATCAGCTGACACCTCTTGCAACAGCATATTTGTATTGACAAATTAGGAAAAGGAGCACTTGTTTCATGGGTATCCCTTCTGGTGTGGTTGCTCTTTTGCCTTTGCTGTATTTAACCAGCTCTCTTTGAAGACAGATGTTCAGATTTCAGCTTTTCCCTTTGCAGACATAAGAAGATCACGCAGCCACACCTTTGCCTTCATTTGATAATACTATTACAATTTTGCTCTTGCTGGATGAGCTCCAATCTGATTTGAACTGTCCATGCTGCTTCCTCCACCCCTCTTGTGCCCCTTGGACTCTGTCTGTGCACTCGTGTCTGTGCCTGATGGCAGAAGGGTCCCTGACGGTCCCCAGGGGAGCAAGAGATCAAATGGCACCACTGTAGTAATGACCCAAGGCACACTGCTATTGGCAAATACCAGTAAAACCAGCTGTGCTGGTTAGAAACCAGACAGATGGCAAACCCCAGTGGGGTTCTGGTAAGTGCTGTAATTCCTAAAGTGATGACTCTAGTAATTGCTGAATTGTGAGTTTCCAGAAGTGGGTTTGGAAATGTCATGGTTTAACCCTACAATGGCAAGGTGTGAATTTTTTTAAAGCCCGTGGGGCAGCTGTGTCTCTGTAGCATCCTGACCTGCCAAGGCCAAGCCATGGCCTCAGAGGTCATGATCAGCATGGTGAGGAGCAGGGATGCCCCGAGCCAGCCCCAGCCTTGCAGCCCCCACCACTGACATGGAGGGGCTGCAGGCACTGACAGAGGTTTAGGTTTGTAAGGCCCAATTGACTTGAATGCCCAAAGCTTTAAATGTGAGACATGAGCTGTCAGGAACCTGAACTGCCAACGGTACTCAGATACTCAACTCCCACTGCTTTAGGAGTTTTGAGGGAAAAAATCCTCCAGGGTCTTCTTCCCCCCAAATTTCTCGGCGTTGGCACTGATCTGTTGTTATTGTGAGAGCTGCCTCCTTTGATTTCCAAAAGGATGTGCTGATCTCAGAGCCCTTGTGGATACCCACAGTTACAATGAGCAGCCTCACGGGCACCTGCATCTCCCCCTGCAGGGAGGGCACAGCCTCCCCTCTGTCCCCACTGCAGCACACGGGGGGACACTGCCGTCCTTCCTGCCCAGCACGGGCCGTGCTGCACACCGGGAGCACTGCGAAGGAAGGTGTGAGCAGAGCTGCAGCCGGCTCCACCTCCCGACCAAGTAAAGACCCGCTTTGGAAAGGCTGAGTGTGCCTATCAGGGCTCCACCCAGCTGGCACTAGCCGGCCCCGCTGCCTGGGGCTCTCACTGATGCCTCAGCCCGGCCACCTGCATCCAGCCTGGGCATCGGCTGCCACGGGGGACTCTGCCCTGTGCTGCTGCCTGCTCAGGCCCATCCCTC
This sequence comes from Illadopsis cleaveri, assembly GCA_013399915.1. Taxonomy (NCBI): domain Eukaryota; kingdom Metazoa; phylum Chordata; class Aves; order Passeriformes; family Timaliidae; genus Illadopsis; species Illadopsis cleaveri. The sequence goes on along the minus strand of VXBB01007621.1, from coordinate 74,673 downwards.
TCACAGTGAGCACTGAAGGCCTGGCAGTGCTGGTTTTGGGCAAGGATCAGCCTGAATTGTGGCAATCAGCCCTGCCAAAGCCTGCAAGCACTGGTAGAGGAAAGCAAGATGGTGTGGACCTCCTGTGCACCCTGGGTACAGGCAGTGCCCCTCAATATGTGGGACCTGGGGACAAAGGAGCTTCGGTCTTCCTTGACACTATCACACTGACTTCCCAAGCAGAGTTTAGATTGTCCCCAGGACAAACCTGCCTCAAACCTCAGCTTGAGATGGGCTTGAATATCACGAGGCAAAGTCTGGCTGAGAGGGACTTGCCTGAGGCTTTACACAAGGTCTGGGCTGTAGTTTTTTCATGGTGCTTCATCACCAGAGGATGTGTGACCCATCAAAGAAATTTGGCTAAATTGACCCATCAAAGAAATTTGGCTGGAGGACAGTGTGGAGAGATGTGGCAAAATCCTCTTATACTGTGAGTCTCAGTAGTACCTTTTGCTGATAGACCAGCAGCAACATTAATTTGGGAAGTTGAAGATGCTTTTCAGTGCTTGCAGAGTTCCTCTAGGGCTGACTGCTCTCCATGATAGATGGGCACGTTTCAAGAGGGGAGAAGTTTGCCAAACCCTTGTAAAGCTTCTGGGAAGACAACACTGACAAAGGCAACAAAAGAGGTGCCCTTTGGGGTCAAGTTCTGCAGCCTGTATCTCCTGGGACCAGGGTGAGAGGGTGGAGATATGGTTTTGGCCTGGACAGCAGGAATGATTTTTAGCTCTAGACAGCTGCCTTGTGTCCCATGTGGATGTCTGGGATCACACCATCCTCTGGGAAGGCTCTTCCCCAAACTGTGCAGTGGTGAGCTGGGCCTGGGGCCTCATGCAAGATATTGAGGACCAATGACAGTTTGTTGGGCTTCATCACTGAGATAGGTTTTGGGGCAAACCAGAGCCACAGTATCTTGTCCATCTGCAAAAGGGCTTAATCCCCAAGGGAGCAGGGCTCAATCCCCAATCAGCCTTCTGACATTGCTGTCCTCTCCACTGTGGCTCTGGGCAAAGGTCTTTCCATGGCATGTACAGGCTGAGAGGAGCCAGCTCCCCAGGCAGAAGAGTGGGCTGGAGAGCATGGGGCAGCCCAGGGGCCCTGCTCTGCCCGTGGCAGCACTGAGACCATGAGTGTGAGCCTGGAAAGAGGCAATTTAATAGTGAAAACAGAGCAGAAGAGCTACTGGGCAGTGAGCAATCTGGGCTAGTGAGGCAGTCTGGAGCACAAATCCTAGGACAGTTAAACTTGGAGCTCTTTTCCTCTTTTCTGAAGCTATTCCAGATCAGCCCCATGCCATGATTGCAATTTTTCCCCATTTCTATTTAAAGCTTGAACCACTGCACATGTAAAAGCTGACCTCACTGCCATCCTCTGCATTCTTGGTTTGAAGAGGAGCAGGTGAGCAGCAGGTGAGCAGCAGTGGCAGAAGAAGGCTCACCCTGCAGGGGTGATTGGGACCATGGAGAGTTGCATCTGTGGCCATGCACATTACACAGGCAGCGGAGGTGCTGGAAAACAGGCTCCCTCCTCATGAGACATGATGGCAACAGAACTGTCTGTCATGCATTTTGTGTGTCAGGTGTGGTGCAGGGCATGAACACTGAGAAGCAGAATAGGCTATTGGAACTTCATTCCCAAATTTAGTGGGTTTTGAGTCATCTTTATTTGGGCATTCTCTGGTAGGTGCAGAAACACAAATCAGGATTCTAAACCCAAGTAATGAGCACCAGTTACCTTATTCACTATGATATGGTAAAGACTGGGACTAAAGTACTTGGGCAGTAGTTCCATTTTTTTTTTCCAGCTTTTTCTCCCCTGCCCCTTTCCATCCCACAGTGTGTTCCCATCTTCCATGAGTTCTCAGAGTTAACTGGTGATGGTTCAAGGTCTGAGTCACCAGGTGCTCATCACCCTCAGGTGCAGTGACAAATCATCCTGCTCAGCAAGTGCTCTCCTATCTGTTCCTTCCTTCTCCAAGGTGTCCCCCTGATCCTGACAGTGACAGCCAACAGATGGATCCCAACAGTCACTTCCTCATCCAAATAAAGTCCCCCTCAGTGTTGTCTGCTGGTAACTTCATTCCATGAAGAACAGAGCAGCAGGGTCTCCAATCCCATCTGAATCTATTTATGGCTGATTTCCCTTGATGCATTGTTCTTATTGCAGGTCATTTTGTACGTGGAATTTTCTACTCTTGGATGAACTCACTTGTAGCTACTTGTCATGACTTACCTTCTGTTTTCTGTATTTTCATTCCCATTTTTGGAGAATTCATGTAGCCATGGCAGTCTGCTGCCTCCCACTCCATCTCCACAGTGAGATGGATTGCCATGGCCTTTTTCAACTTCATTCTTTAAAGAACTGGCAGTTCTCTTTAAAATTATTTTCCTATTTAAAACCCCTTCCTTGGAAACCTTATCTTCACTTTATTGAGATACATATATTTTTATTTTTTAATAATCTTAGCATTATTCCTTCTTCCTCCTGTCAAGTTTCATACCCATCACTTGCATCCCTGGCTGCATGAGCAGGAGTCCTGCCAGCAGGGACAGGGAAGGCATCATTTCCACACACATTATTCTCTGATTTTGTCTAGGCACCCCAAGGGTCTAATCTTGGAATGAGGATTTGCACATACTTTATCACGATACCTTCTCCCTCACCTGGCAGTGTGTCCGTCCTGAAAAAACCCTGTACTTTTTCATACTAATCTGCCAGTCATGTAGAGTCACTCGTGCTGATTGAACAATGATTTTGCTCCGTCTCAGCTGTTGTTTATATGCTTTATTCTTGGCATATTTTCTTAAGGCAACACATGCTGGTTGCACGTGTTACCCTTTCAGCTATTTCTTTCTGTGAATAGCAGATGAGACAGGAGGTACCCAGGTGGGAATTGTCTTAATAGTTATTAAATAGTTATTAATTTGATTTTAGCTGCCACAGTGGGGTAAGGGCTGTTAAACACAAAGGTACAGAATCATCTCCATTCAGGTGGCCACAGGGTCTCAGTAACTCAGGAGGTTTGAATAGTTTAAAGCACAAAGTTTAAAGCATAATTCACTTGGACATGAGATTTCAACAGTCTCTTGTGTTTTTTTCCCCCCACACCTCTTTTCTCCTGGCCAGGTGATAGCAATCGTGATGGATCTGTTTACAGACATGGAAATTCTGTGTGACCTGCTGGAGGCCTCAAGCAGACGTCACGTCCCCATTTACCTGATCCTGGATGAAGAGTACTTGAAGCATTTTGTGGAAATGTGCAATAAAATGGCTCTTACTCAGGACAGCTTCCCAGTAAGTTTTCAGTCACACACTGGATATGATAAACAGGTCATGGAATTGATAAAAACAATGTACCATGTGTTCTGTTCCCTCTGCCTGGTCCCTAGAATCTATCCAGGGATCTATCTAGAATCCCTTCTCCCCAGAATCTATCCCTTCTCCCCCTGTCCCAGGCTAAGAAACCAAGGTTGTTTGCTCTAGGAAACTGAGATCTGTCTGGATGCACAGAGGAAGGTGTGCAGGAGCCTCCTAGTTGCATATATTGATGTTTTGTGGTCCTCATTTCAGTTTTCAATGCAGGGAGTGTGAAGCTGGGGGTCAATGAGATGCTGAGATGCAGAGGGAAGCTAGGAAATTTAGTTTATGTGAACCTGGATCATCTGGACACGGAGGAGAGGACACATCCCCTGCTCTAGGACACAGAGACTTTAACTGCTCACAGTTCAGATCCCTTAGCTCAGGGATTTAAATTCTGCCCAGAGGTGCTGCAGGGCAATAGCTGGGAGGGCAAAGACAGCAGTGAGTCCCCTCAGATGTCCTGCTACAAACCCCATCATGTCCTTCTGCTGAACCCACAGGTTAAAAATCTCACATTAAGGTGCTGCTTAATGCAGTTCAGCTGCAATTCAGTTGTGGGTCTGTGAGGGATTTGTGAAAAAACCACAACTGCACAACTGAGCAATTCCTGCTCCGTGGGTGCCCATTGCCAGCACGTAATGCCCAGAGCAGATAAACAGTAAAAATGAATGTGACAGTGCCATAAGCTCTCTTAGGAGCTTTGCAGCCTCAGAGATGCACCCCAGTATCCTGCTGATCCCGGCTTCTGGCTACCACCTATCAATGGAAGTTGTTTTTTTGTTGTCATTTGTTTTTCCTGTAAGGCCAGCAGTGCTGGCTGTGCTCCTTCCCTGGATGTGCAGGATTCTCCAGAGCACTGATTCCACTCCAGCCACCAGTTTCATGGGTTTTCCCTTCATTTTTGTGGGGAACACTTGGAAATTTTCCAATTAGTTCAAAAGTATTCCCAGCTAAAAAACAAGCTAGGGACAATGCAAAAATAATGTTTTACAGGGTATTCCAAATAGATGCAGTTAAGATGTTTTAATTTTCCTCAATTTTTAACCTGGCTACACAAAGGTTCATTTAGAGAGGCCTCTTTAGAGAAGCACTCAGTGCTCTGGTCCAGTTGACAAGGTTGGATTCGATGACCTTGAATGTCTTTTCCAACCTAAATGATTCTTTGATTCTTCCACCATGCTGGTGAAGCTCTGTCCTGTCTTGCTTCTTAACAAGCCAGACTCATTTCATCCTGACTCTTGAGATGGCAGCTCTTGGTGAAAAATGCTCCATGCTGGAGCATGTTTACTTCCATAAATAGCTTCCACACTGAAGTGACCTGGTGCACTCTGATGAATTCCATACCTCCAAAATATATTTTATTGCTTCTTATCCAAGAGGAGGCCATTTTAAAAATTAAAATTAGAATGAGTTTATATCTGTGGAGGTGTCTATGTCTCTTTGTTAGGTTTGATGTCATGTCATGTGCTTGAATGGGTAATTAACACTTGCCTCCTCATTCCATGACTCACTAGCAGCTCATCTGAAGTGTCTCTTATACTGATGCACCTGAGCAGTCCATTACCTACAGGCTGAATACACATCTGAGAGGAATGAGGTATTTTATTCCTGCCTCTAAGTTGTGACAGGATGTCGTGGTAAATCTCCATTTGGAAGAACTGGTGACAATTTGTGGTTGAATGGCAAGTTTGGGGTAATTGCCTTTCAGCATCTTAGTCCTGAAAACAACATGTGATCTGCTGGTAGCAAATTCCAGTGCTGAGCATCAAAAAATCCTGTGTGGAGCATTAGCAGCAGTGACAGCGGAAGCCTTAAAATGGAATTTTCAAGCATTTGTCTGCTGAACCTGAAACTACAGTCTGAATGGAGCAAGAGTAGTAGTACCTCTTTCTAGGTAGTGTATTTCCTGCAACACTGCAGGATTCTCATCTTGTTGGGATGATTGAGGGTCTGAATTGACAAGAGGAAGAAGAGGATGATAAAAATGAACCAGATATCAGAAACTCACCCAGTCTTGGAAATGATAAAGGGAGTGAAGAAATATTGTGGTGACAAATTTATGGAATGTCCCTTACCTGAAGTTGTTTTAATTTCCCCAGGAAGGAGAGGGGGAGGAAGCTCCTCTCAGTGAGAACTACTATTACTAAAACTTTGGCACTGGAAGAAAAAATCCCTGTGTCGACTGGCCACAGGACAAGGTGAACACGTCCCCAAGTATTCAGCATTATCTTGGACTGAATCAGCAACTTGTGGTGTCATTTCAGAGGATCACAGGTTAATGCAGGGAATCTTAGGATGTCATCAAGCCCAGCCTCCCACTCAAAACAGTGTCACCAGTGTCACCTGTGAGGTCACCTTATCTGGTCTCATCTGGCAGATCTCCAAGCATGGAGACCACACAGTCTCTCTGGGTAACTTGTTTCCATGCACAACTGCCATTATGGGGAAAAGCCTTCTTCCTTCTCATAGGTGGCTGGTGAGGATGTGTTCTGGGACATAACAAGCCAACAAGTGACAGCCACAGTGCCAAAATTCTGAAGCTTCAGCTCTGTTCTTGCTTGAAGTTTCTATGAACTCAATAGAAGACTGGACCAGTACTTGGAGATGAGACCATGGTGGGCTTCCCACAGAGAAAACAACAAGAAGCTCAGGAAATCCTCTGAGCAGAAATCAGGGTCCGAAGCAGTATTAGGGGCAGCACCATAAACGATTGTCCCCTCTTCCTGCTCTCCCCAGCTGCCATTGTCCACTACAAGAGAGAGCCTGGATGGGCTCTGGTCAGGAGCAGATTTGCTGCTGTGCAGCCCGGGAGGGTGGTGGTGCTCCTGGGTGGGCTGGGAGACCCTCAGTACACTGTGAGAGCCGAGCCTTTCCCACCTGGTGCGTGTTCCCGGAGGGAAGCTCGGCTCGGTTCCCCGTGGGGACTGTGACAGCCGAGGCAAGCCACCCGCAGGGTCCCTGCCTCGCTCCTCACCCCGAGGGGCCACTGCCCTGAGCCCCGCTGGAGGCAGGCGAAGGGGGCACAGGGGTGCCCAGGGGCAGCTCCGGAAAGCTGGAAGGGGTGTGGAAGTGCGCCCAGCGGGGAATATCTGCAGGCACATCCCAGCTGCTGGTGCTTGTCCCCGGCCTGTGCCTGGCCAGAAATCTGCTGCTGATGGAGGGGCAGCGCCACATTCCCTGAGCGCCCACCTCTGCCAGGAGCAAATCGGCCCCGACGCCGACCCGGCTGCTGTAGGGCTTTGTCTGTAGCTGGGCTGATGCTCGGCAGGAATGAGCTGCCCACAGAGAGATCTGCCCGGTCAAATGCAGGGGGTGAAAGCTTGTGACAGCTCCTGCTGTACCAGAGGTGCTACAGGTGTCAGGGGAGCTGGCCTGGAGGGCAGGAAGGAATCACCTCGCAGCCCCGCGTAGATGTAGCCTTAGGGATGTTTATTTACATGCCAGATGTTTTGTTTGGCACTGTGTCACACAGAGCAGGTCAGTAACAGTTTCCAGTGACTGTTCTGCTCTTCTGCCTTCCTCACCTGAGGTGCAAATAACTTCTATTATGGGCAAACACCTCACATTATGAAAGAGGCTCCCAATGGATACCAAGAGCCATATTCCCCAGTTTATTCTGGGCAGTTGGTTTTACAGGCCAAGGTTGTATCAGAGAAGTATTTGCAGTGGAGCATCAAGTCTGCTTCTGTTGAGTATAGCAGCTGAAAATGTTAATATCATTTTAAAATGTATTGATAAAAGGAATTCCTTAATACGTAAATATTCCTCTCTGTAAATTCTTTTTCATTGAGTGGTGTTTTAAGCCTGTCATTGTATAAAATCAGAGCAGCACACTATTGATTAGAAACTAGCTAGCTGTTATGCATCAAAATTTAGTTCAATGCAGAGCCATCAGCTAGTGTGGAGTGTTGAATATTATTAATAATCTGGAAGAAACTGGATAGTTCTACATACGTCAGAATTGATCTGTAGGCTCATAGGATTCTCCCAAGTTTTTTTTCAAACTAGAATTTGCACTTGAGTGCAACTTATTAATTTTTGCTGGTTTTTTATCCTGTAGAAGCAGGCAGCGTGACAACATATTTGATATGTAGGAGCCAAGAAATACTTAATGCCCTGCTGCATTCTACATCTCTGAGCAGAGCATGAGCTTGAGGGAGTCCAGCAGTGATGTACAAGGGAACATCTCAGTTTAGTTCAGTACATGGCCCCTTACCAACTCTCCCTGCTTTGGTTTCAGAACATGCGCATCAGATGCCTGAGTGGAGACACGTACTACAGCAAAGCAGGCAAGAAATTTGCAGGCCAGGTTCTGGAGAAGTTTGTCCTGGTTGATTGTGATCAAGTTCTTGCTGGTACATACAGGTAAGAAAATACAGCAACTGCTGTGGCAGAGACTGGTGACACTGAGGAAATATTCCTTACCAAAATGCTGAATAATGTAACTCCTGGTGCTGCATGTTGGTTCAACAGCTACCCTGCTTTCACCTCCGTGAGTGCTTTCACAGTTTTCCAAGCCTCCATCTTATCCATCCTCTCTGCCCTTTTCTTGCCTGAAGACCTCAGACTTTTCAGAAGTCTCTCCTCATACAGTGGCTGCTGCATCTCTCAGCCTTTTAAATTCTGTTTTTCTCCACCCTCTGTGACCTCACTACCTTCTTGAGGTGCAGACACCAGACCTACATGTGGCCCCCCGATACACTGCACCGATGTGTCCCAGAGGGGTAAAAGGTGCCCAGACTCTGGTTTGTGATTGTGGCCCTTGCTGGATGTTTTAGTTGCCATTGCACTCTGAGCTGATGATGTCAGACAACCACTGATGATGATTCTGAGCTCCTTCCTGAGCTGTTCCAGGTTCAGCATCATACAGATAATTTTCCCCTATGGATATACCACATTTGCCTTTACTGAAGTTCATCTGCCACATATTTGTCCACTTGCTCAGTTCTGTGAGGTCCCTCAGGATTTGCTCACCTTCAGTGAGGTATCCAACCACCTGAGGGACCTGAGGATCACCGGCAGACCTGGGGATTTCATTGCACCTCTCCATGCCTGAGGCCATCCATGTGCTTGTTGGCTTCCTCACCAAACTCCAGCACATTGGTGAGCTGGGCTTGCCTTTCCCTTTGCCTTGCTGTCCTTTTCCAAGAGGCTGTGCTTCTCCATGCTGGCAGGAATCTTGTTCTTCACAGCATGCTCTGCATGCCTCAGGGCAGAGGGCAGCTCCAGGGGTGTGTGGGCTTCAAGACTGCATTCAGAGCCCTCTCTGTAGGCGGGATCATATAGGAAACTTCTCAGCCCTTGGCCTTTCTGGTGGTCCCTCCTCACAGGAGGGAAACACATCTCAGTGTTGCACTCCTGTGTATCAGCACAGTGTCACCAGCACCAGTGACAGATGCAGGAAGTTCACTGAGGTTCTCCGTATGGCCTTGCCATCACCCTTTTGACACCCAGGCCTCAAATGAGCCCACGGATTCCCTGACTGCCAGGACAGCATTTGTGAACAACCTAAAGCCCCAGTCATCCTGGGCATTTTTGGGCTGCTCCCTTTCAACTCTTTTTGATCGATTGCTGCATTTTTACATAGTTACCTTTCTTGAAATTGAACATCCACATGCTGCATTTATTTAGTTTGCTCTCCACTAAAGAGTTAAAATTGTGTTGCAATCATTCTTACAAATGAATTCTTCCACTTCTGGCTGTTGAACCTAGTCTTATGTACCATTCCAGACCACATCCTGAATCACATCTTTTCTTGTGGGTTGAACAATTTAGACTGGTTAATTCTGGCATGTAATCATTTATTGCTTTCAAAAAGTTTTTCTCCATGGTTCATCCCAATGAATCATTAACCTGTATGTGTATGAATGGATGAAATCTCCCACTGTTGCTGCCCATCCTAGTTTTGCAGCCTCTGTGATCTCAGTTAACATTGTTCTCCACAGTTCTGATCAGAGGGTCAGGACTACTGTTCTTGTGCTATATTGTTATTACTAGACTCCATTTAGTTACTTTTCCACCTGCAGATCTTTCCCACAGCATTTTCACACTGTTGAACATTATATTATCCTTCACAAACTGTGCAGCTCCTTAGGACAGCCTGCTGTGTGAATTTGTTGTCCTGGCAATACTTTTATTCTTCTTCCACCAGATCTCCTTGAACATTGCTCTCCCTCTCCCTTTCTCTCAGTTTCCATCTCTCTGTGAGCACATGCTGGACCCTCAGGCTACCAGTGTCCTCATCAGTGCTGTAGCTTCAAGCTGCAGCTTCTCCTCTGGTGTTGGCTTCATCATCTCCAAGGGTGGACGTCTCGCCTCATCAAACTCTGGCAAAACGAATGAAAAATGGAAGTGCATGGTTGAAACTGGTTGTGTCAAATCTTTAAACAACATGGAGAGCAGTGTCTGGTGGCCTTTTGACCACATTAGACAACGTAGTAATCACTGCCTGGAAACACAGGATGCTAGAATCATAGAATTGGTTAGGTGGAAAAGCCCCCTAAGAGCCTTGAGTCCAATGGTTTCCTCAGCACTGCTGAGCCCACAACTAACCCATGTCACATCTACTTGTCTTTTAAATCTCTCCATCCATCTCCATTGGCTGCAGGGGCAGGGATTACATAACTGGATCACTCATTTTTGAATGGCTAAAGCTGAGTATGTGTCAGCTGGATTGAACTGCACAGCTGGAGGAACATCTGATTTCCCTGTGGCCCAGAGTCAGGGTATTGCTGAAAATGCAGGTGCAGCTCTCTGGGTCAGTTCCTCCCTGTGCCATTCAGGGCAGGGACTGGAGCCTGTAATGTGCTCCCCTTTTACAGGTCTCTGCAGAGCTGAAACTTCTGGCATTTTGGAACATAGTATTTCAGTTGAATAGGGTCTTACATCTGATTCTGTGCTGTATCAGTAAGCACAGGACGTTCTGGACTTACAGAAACAGTCTCTTCTTGAGGAATTTGTTCAACATTTGTCAGAAACACTTCCATAGCAGAAAATCAGGATGTCTGCTCCTGGGTACAGTGCAACCTGTATAGGAGATATTTAGATTACTGTCCCTGCAGATGGGAAAGCCAGATGCAAAGGATGACAACAGTTACTGAGTAAAGCCAAAGATCCAGGGTGGAAACAGGGGTGTCTCAGGATGATGCAGGAATAAGGGTAAGAGTGCTCTTACCCAGCAGCAGGTTTTGCAGCTCAGCAATGCTGTGTGCAAGGATCAGAGGTTTCAGAACTCGGGGGTTTTATGTTGTACGTGCTTCTCTATGTTCAGTTTGCTATAGGAGACTCTTTCCTACCATGTCTGGCCTCCATGATACCCTCTGGCAATGGGTTATGCAGTTTAATTTATGTTTTGTGTGAAGAAATTATCTGTGGTGTTTACAGTAGACCTACTGCTAGATAATTACATTTGATGTCCCCAAATTCCCACAGCTTGGGCACAGAAAATCAGTGTTTCCTATTTACTTGCTTGACTGCATCCATGATTTTGTCCTCCTCCATTATAATCCCTCATGTGAACCATCTCTTCTCCAGGTGAAGTATCCTTGGCTTTTCAGTCATTTCTTGTATCCAGAGTTTGAATTAATTGACATTTAATTGTCCACCATTCTGTCACATATTGCCCTCCCTTACCATAAGATCCTCTTGCAGCTTCTGTTTATCCAGTTTTCTTTTGATCCACAATAATTTTGTCATGAGGTCTGACATGGACAGTTTCTAGTTTTTCAGTACCTTCCTCAACATGTTGAACAGCACTGATCCCAGCACAAAACTTGTGGGTTTCCAGTGGCTAAATTAAACCTACTGCTAGTGTTTGTATCTTTAATCAACTGCTACTTCTTGAGAAGACCTTCCTTTGTATGTACTCCATGATCACTTAATTTTTCTAACAACAAAAATTGTCTTTGCTGAATGACCATGTCAAAATCTCTTTATAGCATACATCTGTGTGCTTTCTGCCTCCCTCAAAGATCTGCAAGAGGCTTTTGAGGCATGGCTTCCTTCCACAAAAACATGCTGAGTCTTCAGCATTATGATTATAGTTATTTATGCATCTAATCATTTTACTCTCTATTTGCTTCTACCAGTTTGTTCAGTATGGAAATAAGTCTGACTGGTTTGTAGTTTTCCAGGAGCTCTTTAAAAGGTTCACATTTAAAACTTTCCATTCCTCTGCTACTATGTTCAATATTAAATGATAGGTTGTTCCCTGGTTCATAATTGGAAAATTGCTGACTTCCAGTTTTTTAAGGCTTTTTGCTTTAATATTTTCTTTTAATGCACCTTTTAACTACGGTGAGATTTTTTATGATTTAAAATGTCTTTATTTTGATAGGTAAATTTTCTTTGAGACTCTAACATGGCATCTTTAAACAATCTTCTTGCCGCCTCAACCATTTAACCTTTTTGATTACTCTTTTAAATTTCTTTTTAATAGCATTCCTCACTTTCTCTTTGAAGTTAAGCATTACTGTTGTGGATTGTTTTGGTCCTGAAAGAATATTTGATATGGCTAGGCCATGGGGTTTTTTTGCTGAGTGGCCTTCCCAAAGAAACTCTCTGAACTGGTAATGTTATTTCTCCTTTTGTTGGCTTTCTGGTTAGTTTTTCCAATAAGTGGTCATTTATAGTGTCTAAAATGCAGTTTCGACAACTCTTCTCATAGTGGCCCCATTCAACCTGGCAGGATCTCCCTTCATTCCTCTGCTTTCTGCCTTCTTAGTCTCTTAGAACCCCCTTAAGATGACTTATTTACCATGAGCACTCTGCTTGGAAAGTTCCCCGTACAGCCACCGTGCACTTTTCTAAACACAGCTTTATTTGTTCAGATGTCCTCCATTCATTCTAATTCCTTACCCAAGTGTCACTGATTTCCATCCTGTCCTTTTATGAGAATACAGTCTTCTTGCTTTTATTTTTAAAGTGAAGTGGGTGATACCTAACTGTGTGACGCATCCCAGCTTTGGTGTGTAGCAATCCACTGCACCCTGCTATCCCTTGGGTTACTCCAGTCTGGCAGCTCTGCAACAAGGAGATGAGTAATGAAGAAAAGGACACAAATACGCAGAAATTGTTTAACTGTCCTTCTGCTTCCACAGATTTTATTCATTCATACAACAAGAACAACATGGAGCTGTGTCAGAGGCGTTTGGGCTGGATTTCAGGGAAAGGTTCTTCCCCAGAGGGTGCTGGCACTGCCCAGGCTCCCCAGGGAATGGGCACGGCCACGAGGCTGCCAGAGCTCCAGGAGCCTTTGGACAGCTCTGCCAGGGATGCCCAGGGTGGGGTTGTTGGGATGTCTGTGCACGGCCAGGGGTTGGACTGGATGATTCCAGTCCCTTCCCACCCAGGATGTTCTGTGATTCTATGATTCTTTAATTTATTCTGATATATTGCTGCCTATTGGTACAGATCAAGCACATTTTTGCAGCATTTTCTAAATATGGAAACCAAGCTCTTATCTTAAACTGCTGTTATCTTAAACAAATGTAGGCAAATAAGTTTAGATCCTTCAACTTTTATGTGTGAACTGATTAAATGTTTAACATTATATTTCTTCTAAATGAAGGGAAAAAACCTAGATTGAGGTATCTAGGCAAAGCAATAATCTAAAATCTTAAATGTAATTATATATCTAGTTATTTAAGTTTATTCTGGGCACCAGAAGAAATAAGGTGCTTATTTGAGCACTTAAGATATTTACTGTTTCAGCAGGAGAGAAGAACTCAAGGGCCAATAGGGGCTAGAGCTAAACAGGATCTTGAACAGGAAAGATAGACTAGATCCAGAGAAAAGAGCTGGTATTGTCAGCCTGAAAGGGAGTTATGTGGCTGTTTGAGTTGCCTTAGAGGAGATTATATTTCTCTGCTGAAAATGACAGATGGTCACAGTACCATTGTGTGTACTGCCATGGGCACAGAGAGGAGGGAGCCCAATGTTTGCTACAGTGAGAAACTCAGGATGTGGGGTTGAAGCTGACACAGCAGCTGAAACTGAAAAAATAGAGGCGAAAGTTTACAAGAGTGCAAAAGCTTCCACACGTGGCTTCAGGAGAAATAAAACTGAAGTACAGAAGCGTTTGGCAATGGACAGATAAAGCTACATGTGTTTGAAACTGGAGGGAGCCTGGAATTTCTTCCAAAGAAAGGTGCTTATACTCACAGGTATCCATGGCCCAAGCAAGAGGAAAGAGCTTTGCAAAGGGATTTCCAGATCTAGCTTGATGAGTAGTCACCTCAAGAAAGAAATTCAAATTAAGCAAGAACTGAGTGCGTAAGGAGTGGGAAGCACAGTGCATCAGCAAGGGAACCCCATGTGACACACACAGCAATGCAGGGACATTGCCAGGAGATGAGTTATGTACAGCCTTGCTGGGCACACCAAGGCAGGGAGGAATGAGTCCTCAGGTGTGCAAATAAAAAGTGAATTCAGGAGAAAGAGATAAGGTCTGCTGCTGGAAGGATGAATAAGAAATAAGAGATAACACACATGGGTGCTCAAATTAGCTGAATACATTGCACAGGTTTGGATCAAAACAAAGATGAAAATAAAGGAATGGAAATGATTTCAAGTGTGTTGGGAGCAAGCTAAAAGAGCTTCCTGCAATAAAGGCAGGTTGTTGTTACCTTATCAAAGAAAATGTCATTTGAAATGAAAGGACTAGTAATGAGTGTTACATGGTACATGCATTTAGCCATGAGCAAAAACAGAACACAGAAGTTTGTGTTGGCATATGGAAAGAAAAGAATGGCTTTGTGACACCCCAAGTGACAGAAGAACAATAAAAATGAGTTTGAGAAACTATTGAAAGAAGCAAAAAACCTTCTGCTGCAAATTGGTGTCTCATCTGCTGGAAAGAGCTGAAGCAGAGAGGCTGAGTGTGGAGATCGGGAGTCACCTGTACAAACAGCTGAGGAAAGGCAAAGGCCACTGTGACCCCAAAGCAGAGCACGGCTTTACAAGGGGGCATGCAGGGAACTAATGCGAGTGTCGAAAATGCTGCTGAGACGGAGACTCGTGGAATACCGCAGGTGCTGTTCCCGCTCCTGCTGGGCCCACGCCAGAGCCCCGGGGCAGGGGGTGCTGCGAGGACCGGCCGGTGTCCCCCATCGCCCGGAGGTGATGCTGCACCTCCATCTCCCGGCCAAGGGCTGAGCTGCACCGCTCCCGAACAGTCTGAAAGCAGGGCAGGGAGGAGATCCTATCCTACAGCCATCCTCTCCCAGAGTCCTTCGTGTCCCAGGGTGATCTAGAACTGCTGTGAGCAGCAGTTTGTTATGAGGAAAAAATAATGTCAGGAAAATCCTACCGCTCTCAGAAGCTCCTATGATCTGTTAGCATCCAGGGTGGCCTGCAGCAGGAGGAGCTCCAAGCCCATGTGGGTGTTGTGTGTGCAAGGAAGTACCTCTTCCTGTCTGTATTGGATTTGTAACCTGTGAACTTCATCCAGTGCCACATTTTTATACCAGAAATCATTCCCTGCCTATGCCATTCAGGGAAGAAAAAACCTTTATCAGTTTGTAGCAATGGGAATAGCCATGACTGGCAAGAGCTCCTTATCCCATCCTGGAAACCTGTGCTGTGGCAAGGAGGGCTGTGCCACCAGGGGCCTTGGATGATCCCTTCCAGATACTGTCACGACACAGAGTGAGCAGGACCCCACTGGATCCGTATGGGAAACTGGGACACAGGAATGCCCAGACTGGGGCAAGAGGCATCAGTGTCAGGGACTGTCCTAAGACTGGGGGAGTGCTCTTCCCTCACAGGGGGAAGGGCATTTCACCTGGGTGAGGGGAGATAGCTGGGTGCACTGGGACAGGGGACAGTACTGTGACAAGGTGGCTGGGGCCACCAGCACTCCTGGGAGCCAGGAAGTGCCCAGGGACAGATGCCTTTGACAGTGTTGATCCATCAAATCTCCCCTGTCTGGACTCCTGGATTTCTTCAAAGAACTCTCAGGGCTTTTTGAGAGATAACATTCCTTTGCCAAACATGCCTTTCCTATTATCTCATATTTCCAATATGGCCATTAATTGTATTCTTTAGAAGAGTCTCTACTAATTTGTGTAACTACAGACTTATATCTATCTAGTTTGTGAGACTTAATGGTCTGGAACATTAAAAACATGGTATCACATTAGCACCCTGCCACTCTCCTGATAGTCAGAGCCCTTTCAAGTGAGAGATAGCACAGCCTGGTTAGGAGCTGAGCTGTTTCATCCTGGCATTCCCTTGGCACTCTTGGGCTGATGATCCCTGCTCCTGCCCAGTTGCTGATATCTGCTCTGTTAATGTTTTCTAATCTTTTCTACAGAGATCTCAACAGGAGACTGATCCTCCCTTGTGTTCTGTATAAAGGGGGCTCAGGGCAGCCCAAGCTCCTGTGCAATAAAGAGATGCAGAGGAATTATCTGAACACTCCTGTTGCACACGGACCATGTGCCTCAAAAAGAGCTGACTATTTCTTCTTTCCCTTTTTGCAATGTGTGACCCAATCTTTTTCAAAAATAGTCTCTCTGGGCTTAGGAACTTCTCCTCTGTCATGTAGCCATCCCAGGTATTTTCTGGTTGTATTTTTTCACCCTCATATCTCTGTGAAGGGATGCATTTGCTTTGAGCCTCCAGGATGGTATTTCTGAGTACTCTTCATGCCATCCACAAAGATCTTTTCATTTTTTTACTACTTTTGCATTCTTAACTAATTTACCTGGTTTGATATGAAGCAGTATTTTTTTTTTCATTTTGTGTTTCTTTTTGGGGTGCGACTGCTGAGTGCAAACATGCCAAACACCAGTCTGACCTATAACAACTGCAGAGTGCTCAGGGACAAGCCAGGAGCTGGGTTTCCTCCTAGAAGTTCCCAAATAGCTGTCTTGTGAGCTAAACATTGATGAGGTCCCAAAACACAGTGGCAGTATCTTGTCCTGAAATGACATTTACTGGAGAATGTAATCTCCCATGACAATTGCCCTCCTGGAACTCCTGTCATTTTATCCTGCTCTTCAGAATCAGTGCCTTGCTTTAGCAGCTGATAACGCAGCCCTCAGCTGCTGCTGCCATCTCTGAAAATTCTGGTTTATTTGACACATTTAGTCTGCTGGTCTGGTTTGACTACAGCAAGAATAAAAAATTAGCTGATGACTGGGATAACCAGGAGCCTGGGGATCCCACTCTGTAGATGAACTTCTTGTCTAATCAGAAAAAGGAAGATCAGGAGAATGTGGTTATAATCTGTAGCTATATTGAGGAAAAGTTAATTAGGTTGCAGTTTGAGCACAAACAAGAGATAGGATTAAACAGATAAGGAAAATTTGCAGAGTAGCAATTAATGGAAGTTTTTCCCCAGCTAGGGCAAAATCAGTTTGGTTTTAAGGTAGAATATGACAAGCTCCCAGAAAAGATCCCAAAACACTTGACTTTGAGGGCAGGGACTGGACTTGTTGAGCCAAGAATTAACTTCTATTGCATTTGAGAATCCCCAGCAACACTTACAGCAAACATCATCAGCCTTCCTGTCCTGAGGTATTCCTCTGGTCTCTGGAGACCTTCCACTCCTCAAGGCAGTTCCTCATCTCCTGCCTGCCCAAGCAGCTCCTACAAGCCCATCATGTGCTGCAGATGTCAGGACATAAGAACACAGCTCCTGCCAAGGCAAGGGAAGAGCAGGGGACCCCCAGCTGAAATCAAACAACCATTTTTGGGTTGTTCTTTTGTAATTATTGATGAGCACATTCATCTCCATAAGCAATCCCATACCTGCCTACTTAGAAAAAGTTTAAACACCACAAATGAGGTAGCAATCCATCACTGGAATGTTAAAATCTGTGCTAGGCATTTTGGCACTCTGTGAACTAAAGTTACATGTGTTTTGTTTCTTTTCCTGCAGTTTCACCTGGCTTTGCAGTCAAGTCCACACTGGCCTGGTGACCCACTTCCGTGGGCAAATTGTTGCAGAGTTTGACAAGGAATTCCGGTACTTGTATGCAGAGTCCAGAGCAGTGACCAACTTCTGTGTGCCAGATCCTGGGACATGTCTCTCTTCTTGGAATACCTCAAAAGTTGACAACTGTCTTCTAAAACCCACTCAGGGGAATGATACTGAGACCCTGAGCCCCTCCAGCAGCCTATCCAATGTGAGCATCAGGAGCATAAAAGTGTCTCCCTTTATGAAAAACTCCAACTGCAGTGCACACCAGGAAAAGCAAGGTTCCAGCTCTGATTCTGGCAATAAGAAGGGGAAAGAAGACACATTCCTGAAGCCCACTTGCCCTAAACAGCAAGAAGAACCACCAGACTCAGCGAACAGTCCTCCAAATAAACCCACCCCAGCTTCGTATCCCAAATCAAACCTCATAACAGCAAGGACATTCCTGCAGCCAGAGCCTTCCTCCAATAACCCTGGTAAGCAGGGGGACACTAAGGCCAACAGCAGCCACTGCTCCCCACCGAGAGCGGGGCAGCCGCTGCAGTCCCTGTCGGAGGGAACCAGCAGCAATGGGACCAGCCTGAAGCAGAGAGCACTTGTGGCCACCTCCGGGGAGCTGCCAGCTGAAAATGAGAATGCGTTTTATGGGGTGGAAGAGAGACAGAGCCCTGGACATGGCCATTTTGACCTTTTCTCCCCGTACAACCACCTCAAACGGGATAAAAAGTCTGTAGTACCTTGTTATGACAAGTTTCCAGAGGATGTGCTGCTGGAAAAGAACAGTGCGTATGGGGCAGAGAAGAGAATGACTCTGGGGCACAGCAAGCTGGACCTGATCACCAAGTACAACAAGCTAAAATCCAAACACATACACAGTCGGTTTGAACTCTGACCTGGGCCTCAAAATGGCCTCTGGTCTGATTTTTCAGGGGTTGCTTTTCCCTGCCAATCACCATGCCTGGGGCTTGGAATCAAAACATTAGTCCTGTTCCTGTTAAAAGGTGTCTAATCTATGTAGATGACTGATTCAGATGAGACCAGCAACCGCAGCTCAAACTTTCAATTACATGATTGTGTCAAGAGGGAGAAAAGCACATAAATATAATCCACATTCTTTTTACTCACTTGGGAAAGAACCATTTCCCCTCAAACTTACAGCAAAATCTTTGCTACAGCTGGAAACTGGCCATTGAGGTCTTCAGGGTGAGCTGTGGTTCTCTCAATGGTGAGCAATTCCTCTCCCTGTATCCATATGGTGAAAATGAAATGGCCAAAGGCAGGGGGATGTGAAAAATAAAGGAGTTGTTCTGCTGGAAAAAGCCATATTGGGTCCTGGTGGGCGGGGGCTTGAGCACTGAGCGTGGTCAGGGCCCCACCATGCTGAGCTGTGCCAGGCCAGGGGGGGACAGGGACATGTCTGGGCACACATTTGGCATCTGCACAGGGCTGACATTGGCACATCAGTGGTGTCAACACACGGATGGGGGCTGCTCTGGGGCACACCTGAACACTGGTGGCAGCTGACGCAGGTGGCCCCTATACATGAGTGAGGCACTCAGGCGGCAGCTGGGTCATGGGTGGCCTGTCAGCTCACAGACGACACGTCTGCTGTCCTACACCGCAACTGTCAGCATGGAGGTGGTGCCCAGGCATGGCTCGTGTTGGGACAGGGACAGTGTCAGCACCTGGGTAACACCAGGGCATGGCCTGGGCTGTACACAGATGGGGGTGGCCCACAGTGGCCAGGGACAGGAACAGNGAGCGCTCTCACCTCCCGGCCGCTTGGGGGCGCTGTCTGCAAGAAGGGCGGCCGGCGCCGCTCTGCCCAGCGTGCGCCCCGCCGGAAGCGGAAGCGGCGGCGCCTCGTGGTTCCGGCGGGGGCGCTCGGAGCCGCCCCGGGCCCGTCCCGTTCCCA